>CM040119.1:7051526-7285132 GCA_022559845.1 Amorphophallus konjac
ATATTGAAAGTGAGAAGTTTTAAAACAAATTTAGAGAGAGAATAATCATATTTTGAGTAGATTTAGATATTTTTTAATTTTATTTTCTTTATTCCAATCTCTCTCTAAATCTTGAAATCTATCATAAAATAAAAATTGATGGAACATTTGGAAATACTTTTGAAAGAGGAGAGATTTCAATAATTAGAAGGCCCAAAATCTATCTCCCTAATCCGTTCCAAACGCATCCTAAGTCTACATTAATAGATAGCATTTGAATTTATATTTATTTTTTCAGATATAAATGAGATCTAACTTTGAGTCAGAGTAGATATAGATATCATATTATTTACTTCATAAAATATCAATCTGTAATATCGTAGATCATATATGGTATATATATATATTTAACAATGTACTCTAAAGTATAAAATGTGAAAGAAAATATATAGTTTTTAACTATTTTTTTTCTTATCTAGCACCTTAATAAAGTTGAGAACAATCTCACGTAGAATAAGTTATATTTATAGAGTATTTTAAAATTAGAGAGAATAATTTGAATAATTTTATATTTTTATTTGAATCAAATATAGATGAATAATATAATAATCTATCGGATCGTGGGTCAAAATTAAATAATTTAAATTTTAAAATAGAACAGATACAAATAATCGTACGTTCGCTTTGTACCTACGAATCTATAGATGGACATGAAACATCCCGCCAATTAGTACCAAGAAATAATTAGCCAATATGATCTTTAAGCAAGTAGATTATCAAGTGACTAATAGTGAGATGATCGATAATTAGATTGACTCGTGACGGGGAGATCCCAGATTCTACTCATTTCAATCTAAATATCTCATCCTAGTAATAAAAGTGATTAATTAGAACCCAAATAGCTGTTGGGTTAACGTAAGTATGGCATTAAAATGTTGGTTAAATGCTATCTGGATATTAAATATGACATTAATCGGTGGATGTGCATCTAAATCTATCCATAAACTCCGTGGGAGTAGTACCTGGGAATATATTTTAACTCATCATTTCTGTGTATTCCTCTCTCTCGTTAAAAAAATTTTAAGAATGCGGAAGTCGAAGACGAGCGGTGCATTTGATTCGGTTTAAATAAATCCAACTAAACGTTCCCTAAGATTTGTCGTACCGTCGGTTCATATCATGTCGACGTACACGGTACCGTGTTGACATCAAGATTTGTCGAACCGATGATTTATATTAGATCAGAATCGCTCTGATACGTTACAGTATGTCCGAATCACATGCAACTTGAGCAAGTTAGATCATTTATCACTTCACCCGATAGATCTTTCTTCACCCGCGAAAATAACATTAATCCACGTTTGTTCTTCGTCAACGGTGGGTGGACTACTGTGAGGGCGGGGGGGGGGGATGGTTTGTACGGACGACATCTAGTTATTGGTTCTATTTTTTAAAAAAGGCCTTAGATTAGATGTAATTTAACAACACACCACCACCGGGGAGGAGGAGACCCGGGGGATGCGACGGGCACCACCCCGCAATCCTCGCCGAGTCTCTCTCTCTCCGGTCCATTCCCCCCTTTTCCCCTTCTCTCATTAGTTCTGGTCCTCTCTTTTCTCCGACCGGTCCCGTCTCAACGCACCCGGGGTGGCGAGATGACATCCTCATGATGCACTTCACCACGTCACCGATCTCCTAATAAAAGTGACATGTTTTAATGTGATTTTTTTCCCTCTTGGAAAGCATGTCCCCATATTTTTTTATGTTAAGTTACCTACGTACGATCCAATTTGTTTGCCACCCTAAATAAATAACATATTAGAGTGTGTACTAAAAAATGTTACTCTTACTAGTTATGTTAATCGGAAGTGGGGAGAAAAAAAATTTGGGCCTTCAGTTTGTCATAATGGGCCCGAAGCTGCTGATTGGAGGCCCGAACCATTTTTAACCATTATGATCCGGCCATTCCGAGGCTGTGTCCGCCAAGAAAAGTGGCCCTCACCGAGGTCTATTGGGCCAGACCGGGTCAACGTCAGCCCACCTTCGTCACAACCGATGCAGCGACGGGGAAGGGAACTTGTAAAAAACGGAATAAAAGGAAACGTGGGAAAACGCTTCCACCGATGCAGCCGGACGTCAGAGCGCCTCTGGTTCTGTGACGGGCGGCCTTTTGACGCTGACCCAGGGTTGATTGGGCCAGCAGCGGCCCAGCCAGGAGTGGCTGTCACATGCTCCAATCGGCTATGCAATATATATATATATATACACACACAAGGTTATTTGTATGAAAATTATTTTGAAATGAAAAATTATAAAATAATATTTATATTAGGAAACATATCACCATGTAAATTTGAATCGTGTAAAAATATCATTTATTTACGTACATATTATTTTTTCAAAAATTTATAAAAAATGACGCTTAAATAATATTTATACACTACTTGAATTGATATAGTGATACTTTTTTAAGAATATTTTTTATAAATTTTTATTTAATAATAACTTTTATGTAAAAATATTAAACGTATATATAAATTATATATATATATATATAATGATAGGTGGAAGATGCTGTCGGGTGCAGGCAGCACTGGGTGCTTTCCTTTGCTGTCTTGCTAGGTTCGCCTATGGAAACTACTGCTATTAGTGTGAGGAGGGGCAGAGAGAGACTTGTAGGGGAGGACTTTAAGGGGTGGGATGGGGAAGGAAAGAGGCAGAGAACTGGGGGAGTAATAACATAGATGGGACAGCCTGCAAGTCAAAAATTGATTTTTTTTTTTTTTAAATGGGGTTTCCCCCTGGCAGGCCCGGCGATTGAGATTCCACCGTCCCATTTGGCTGTGTGGTACAGACAGATGCTGATGGGAAATGGGTAGTTGGGAGTCTCTCTCTCTCTCTCTCTACTATGTTACGGAGTTGATTATGACTGAGGTATTTCTCTCAGTGTTATCAGAATCAAATTGGATCGGGCGGTCGGATCAATCCGATCATCAATCGATTCAGAACCGGTCCGACTAAGACCGGTCCGAATTAATGTTAAAAAATCGGATGAATTAGATGAACCGTGATTAGATCAGTGAACCGATCCAGATCGATCCGCCCCGATTCAGTATTTAAATAAAAAAATAAACATAAAAATATTTAGATATTCAAAATGATATTTACGTGTGAACAAAATCATCTTACTATTATTGATTTGTTGTTATTTATCATTTTATTTTAAATATATTTAAAATTTAAAAATTTTAAAGAGTATAGATGTCAATTGTGAAGAGTGAAGACTAATAGAGTATTATAAAATTTTAAGGTCAGTTTATTACTTTGATTAATCATTATTACTATTTTTTTACTTAATAATTATATAATCATGACTAATAACTATGTACGTATGTTTTTTTCATTTTGATCATTATATCTTATATCTTATTATCTTTGGACTATATAATCGAGTCGAATCATATATCAATATTACGATGATGTCACGGTTCAAACCGGTTTGATTGAACGGTCCAATCGATTCGAATCTAACTAACTTATTGGCCGATCCAGACACCGATTCGATTACGATAACATTGCTCCCTATTAAACTGGGAGATGTGACCTCCTAGAAAATTTGATCATCTCACATGAAATTTGTTTAGAAGAAATCCGTAAAGATCTTCTCAACGTTAAAAAAAACAAATCAGATGGTACCGAAGAATAGAGAATGGGAGGTGGCCTCTCCTCCACAACACTATGCAGAAGCTCACAAAAATTACAGTGATCACAGTTTAAAAAAAGTCCCACTTAAAGAATATATAGAAGCTAGTGATGAAAGCTTTGAACTTTAATTCCCTTTCCAGTGTTTTCAAACCCAATCTCCCAGATGAATGGGCAGTACCCCAAGTTTCATGTTCTCTGGTCACACACCTCTGGACGCCACTCCCATCATATCTTCTTGCACTTATGGGAGACCCTTCTTTTCTTCGTTTTTCATTGCTTATGGGTTTTCTCTTCTCGCGGTCATTCCCTCGTCCTTCCTGGGGAGGGGGGGGGCATACGTACGTAATGGAGGACGAGGAGGAATGGGAAGTTATCTTTCACCACAAGTGAAGAACTAATTATGAGCGTTGCATGAGCCCATTGAATGATCACGGGGAAGTGAGTGAATGATCGAGCAGGAAGGTCTGCTTGCTCCTGCCATGTTCACGACTCTCCCAGCCGTCACTCACCACACAGCGCGCCCTCACACATACACGCACACACACACACACAGAGGAGGCGCAGACGGCAGGTTCTGCATGGCCTTCCACCCCCGGCCGCAGCTCCCCTGCGCGGTCCTCTGCCTACTTGCCCAGTTGTTCCCACCACCACCATCACGAGCAGAGCCACGGAGAGATGAAGGCGGTCACTGAGGGCGCATGCTGGCCGGCTCACAGACTGGCCCTGGTAATGAGTATCCCCGTCTCTCTCTATTCCGCCCAACTTACAGCCCATCTTCTAAGGTTGAAAGAGGAGGACAATGGACAAATCTAACTGGTCTTCTCATTGGCCTTGTTTACGGAGATCATAACGGGTGTTAGGATATATCAAAAAATAAATAATATAATTTTAACAGTATTTCGGTTAACTTATTTCATCTTTTTAATAGAACAGATTTAATTCGAGTATTAGTCCGTAACTCGGATATAGATCAGAATACTAGATCCGCACAAACAAACAGAATGGGAGGAATAAGGTGTTGATATCCGGATTACCAGCGTCTTATTCTGCAAATAAACAGGCCCATTGAGACAAGAAATACGGACACATCCAACTGCGCTTCTCACTGAGAAGGGAAAAATGATTAGAGATGTCAAGATGAGTGTAGATCTACTAATGTACCCATTAAAGATCCTCTAATTTTTGAATTTATCTAACAGGAGACCTGTTTTTTTTTTTTATTTGTGTTGGGTGAAAATATGATCAGTTTTCTATGAATTCGGATGTTAAACCAAGTTCATTTGCCAACTATGTTAAAATTCAAGAGAACACTTGCATTTCAATGTCAAACAAATAAGAAAGTAGATTTGAAATCCTATACCCATTTATCCATTTAACTCAAACGGTTAGGACGTGTTTGCATGATAACGGGGTGGGGTGAGTTGTTCGCCCCCCCGCTAATTAGGGTGGGATGAGTTATTCGCACCCAGGGGATGGGTGTGAGGAGAAATTGTGAGGTCCACAATTTTCTCTCACGTCTGTTTGCTATCCCGTCTTTCCTATTCGGAAATCAAACACGGCCTCGTCAAATTTGATACAGAATCCAAGTTTACTCATTTTGAGTGTTGGTCTACTCTGAGCCACACCATTTACAACCTTATAGGGTGTTTGGTTACGTTTTTTTTACCTCTTTCTCTCTCAAATTTAAAAAAGAGAGATAGAACTCACTTGTGGGGTGTTTGGTACGACTCTCCTAAATTTTAGGGAGATAATCCAATCCTATACAAATCTTCCTCAAAAAAAATAACGCATGACCAATTTTTTTTTTGAAACAACTCTCGTTCTCCCCCCGTGTGTCTCCCTCCTCTGGCTCGCCCCCCCTCCCCTCCCCCGACCGTTCCCCCTCCCCCGACCTCCCCGGCGGATCCCCCTCCGCTCCCCGACGGATCGCGCCCCCCCTCCCCCGACCGTTCCCCCTCCCCCTCCCTCCCCAGCCGATCGCGCCCCCAACCCCCTCCCCCTCCGGCTCCGGCGCCCCCGCGTGCAACCCCAACCCCCTCCGGCTCCGGCTCCGGCCCCAACCCCCTCCCTCCCTCCGGTTCCCCCCTCCGGCAGCGCAGCCCCCTCCCCCTCCCCCCCCCTCCGGCTCCGGCGCCCCCGCGCGCAGCCCCTCCCCCTTCCCCCTTCCGGTTCCCCCCCTCCGGCTCTGGCGGCCCCCGCGCGTGCCGCCAGCCCCTCCCCCCTCCGGCTCCGGCGGCCCCCGCCCAGCCCCTCCCCCTCCCCCCCTCCGTCTCCGGCGGACCCTGCGCAGCCCCCTCCCCCTCCCCTCCCTCCGGCTCCAGTTCCAGCTCTCCCCTTCCAAACAATACTATATAAATTTTAAAAAATATATCATTTTTACCAAACAGATGTTATCAATTTTTATCAATTTTAAAATTTAAGTTAAAAATTAACATAACATAATTTTTGAGATAAAAATAGTTCTAAAAAAAAAGTGCTCCCAAACACCCCATTAACCACTTGAATGCTCTCCCAAGATACTCTTCTTCACATCTTTACCATCACCTTATCGTTTCTTATCCATTCGCATGCAGAATTCATGACTTGTGAACAGAGGACTATCTCATCTATATGACACTACTTAATGTGGGTAAGAAGAGCCATTGGCGAGGGTACTTTCTCAATTACCACCAAGACTCATTAATTAGTTCTCCATGCATCTAGGTAAGAAAAATTGGAGAATATGTATGCATGTTACTCTCTTGGGAGGCAGGCGGCTAGGTATTTACCCGTGGACTTGAATGCCGGCCAGCCCGGCCGGGACTGCATGCAGGGACGAGCGGCAGCCATGGGCGCATGTGAAGCCGACATGCTGCATGTTCCAACAGTCGGTGGCTCCAACGTCCCACAGCGATCGATGTCCTACTCCACATAACATGACATTTAGGTGCGTACGGATTGTCTCCATCGTTGGATCCCCGACGAGATGGGAGCAACGCAGCTGGGGTCCCTCTGAAAGGAGAGCCTCTGCATGGTGAGGATGGGTTGTGGGGGTGGGGGGGGGGGGGGGGGGAGTGCGGGTGTCTCATACCACCATGTCCTCGAGTGCAGCTACTACACAAAATCTGAGTGAAATTTAGGAGGGGTTGTCAAATCAAATGCCCATGAAACAAATCATGCAGTCCGGGAGGACAGATTGAGAAGTGGGTTTCATTTTAACATGGCCATGTCTTTTTTTTAAAAAAAACATAAATTTATTCAAGAAAATGAAGAGAGATGATTTGGAGGGAGACATCTCACCTTAGTTACCTCCAGAGATTACAAAGAAAACAATGTTAATTACCCATTCTAGAGAAACTCTCCCCCCTCTCCAAAAAAAAAAAACCTAGATCAGTGTCACACAGTGAAACTGCAAGTATATATATGAGTCTTTGAGTCTTCATTCCTGTAGTTTTAAGGCGAGTATACTTATCTACAGATTTCATCCATCTCTTTCCTATCAGTGTCATCACTAATTGACTGATGAATAGGTATCATTGAGACATTCTCGGACTATTTATCTTCAAATCCCGAGAAAAGATGACGATCCATGGACTCAAAACTGTAAGTAGTCTGGATAACATGGCCATGTCCTTTTGCCTGGTATAGACTCATGTGGGTGTAGGGCCCCAAAGATCGACCTGCCTAGATCTTCTTGCGTACTTATGTTCCTTGTTCCTGACTAGCTTTCCTCTTTCATGGCGCCTATTATTTTAATATTTAGCAAAAGATAAGGTTGCCATTTGCCCAGGAGAGTTTCATTAGAGACAGCAAGGATCAAAGTAAGGCTTCTCTTTAGTTGGTGCCCCGGGAATTGAAACATCAAGTGATGGGCTCTGTTCTAAGCACAAAGTCACACAGTGAAAGTCTATCCCTTCTGCATGTGGTTACCCAGATTCTCTGGTAAGCCATTACAAATGAGACTCAAATGTCGGTTTCTTCTCTAAAGATGAGAATCGAAAAAAAAAAAAACGTTGTGCCCATGAACAGCGTAAGATGCTTTCTTTGGAAAATCACATTCATTTCTTTATCCATGTGATGAAAAAGGAGAATCGATTAGATGGTCGAGTGAAGTTCACAATTCAGTAATCATTTTTTTTTGAGTCACGACACTCGGGAAGGGGAGACAAGGAAGGGGGAGAGAAATAAATTATATGAATCAGACGGGATGTCCGAATGTCGTTTCTCTCCATCTCAATGCCTCTGGAAGTCGTTACCACCTGCGCACATCACATCCATGTGAAATAATAACACTCTAAGGGCCTGTTTGATAACGAGTTAGGGTGGAGGAGCAGATGAGAGAGAGTCGGTGAACCCCACCGCTCTCCTCACACATAGGGAAGTTAACCGGGGTCAGTCAGCGCAACCTACCCTTAGGGGTCACTTGTGTTAACCCTACCTGGTTAGCAAAGCGGCCCCAAATAATGACTCACTCCCACTAAGGCGACCAACACTCAAATGATCGAAACTCCCTCGTAAAGAGACCCCAAGATCAAACCTGGGACCCCTCCCATGCATGTTGGGAGGGGTTTCATATCGATCATAAGATTTGATCCTCGATACTAAACCTTCTGATCTTTTGTCAAGACCAACGAGTGAATCTAAAAATCGAGCTGATCTAGCCTGATCCCATGCAAAAGCCACCATCCGCAGTCTCCTAGGGGCCCAAGCGATTGGTGGCCAATCACCACATGACGTCGCACTGAGATCCCTGGCCTTTTATTTAGAGCCCATGTGGATTGATGTCTCAATATATAGTCTTTGTCAGGGAGCGCTCACAGAGAGCTTTGCTTCCCAGTGCAAACTGAGTGGAGGCTAGGGCTTCGATCTCGACGTCACCACAGCATGGGCACTGTGTCCCCCCCACTAGCTGCCGCGTGACACAGATTAGGATCCACTGTGGGTGTCTGCCTCGGATCAGGTGGTTGACAGTGCTAACAAGTCTCCACTCAAAAAAATATGTCCAAGAAGTACATTTCGTAAAGAGCATCACCGACTGTGCATTTTGCCTCTACTGATTCATGGTTTCAGTCAGTACTGGGGTGGGCATCATTATTGGATGAAGGATCCAAACATATAGTTATATGAGCTGATGATCAAAGATTAGATCAAGAGCCTGAAGTCTCAATACTTTGGGAGATCTAACCAAAGGTGCATATACAAAGAAAAAAGAGTCTTCCTAGATCTTACATGTAAAGAGGAAAAACGACGAAAAAAATAATTCCTTTTACCACCGAAGATAACATTCATAAAAAGAGTTTCTTTTTAGTCTAGGGAGATCTCGGGGGATTGGACATATATATGCACGCTCCAACACCTCTAGAAAGTGCTGGGGGGTGCCTACACGTGCACCCACCTCTCTTTAAATGCGCGACAGTTGAATCTATAAAATCGCGGTGTTGAGATACAAGGTCCAAGGGTCGTCATAAGCACTGAACCACAACGGCCAAGATTGGCCGTGGAGATGGCAATATATAGAGTTGGGTCCATGACCCGCTCTGATATCATGTTGAATCCACAAACCAACAATGTTGAAATACACATGCTCATAGTCATAAGCACATGAACCACATCTCATTTAATCAGTATGAGACTATTGCGTAGGGGACTATGCCCAAATTCCAACCAGGACTAGTCGAGTCACAATCGAAGGTCTTGCACTCTCTCAAGTAATGGGAGAGACAAAATTTAAACTCGGGATCTCATAATTCTCCATGATATAATGAACCAACTGGACTACCCGGCAAGCTAGTTCCATGAAAAGAGTATCAATGAAGTGTGTAAAGAAGAGTAAAGATAGCTGAGAACCATAGCCATGTAAATCATGATGTGTGATTGCCAGGAAAGGCGATATATAGGGATGAAGAGGTAGCTAGGGTGACAATAGAATCGACAACAGAAGCATCAACTTTCATCGATCAGTCGATAAAGATGAATAGTCCTTCGATGGTAAACAATAGGTAATTAGCTTCTCTACCAAATAGTCACAAGCGGCATGCATGTTCCTACATGTGGGGGTATGATGCAGCCGTAGAATCTAATGATCGGTGGGGGCCTTGTAACAATGAAATGCCTATATAAAAATACAACTGTACCTATATCCTTATTCTTTAATATCTGGCAATGAGAATCTTTGTCCCTATGTAAAAGTGTACAAAAGAGGGTATTCCTACCCTTCCTTCTGAGGGTCACTTCAGTTCGGATGGTGGGAGGGGATTTTGAGATTTCAATATTTATTGAAATCACATTCTCACTATCTCAACCAAAGGAAAGATAAATGAACCGCAGAGAGTTGTTCTACATCGGACAGGGGGCTTAACTCGATCCGTTTGATCTCTTTCGGTGCCGGCAAGTCTTGACTCATGAGATGACATGGACCAAAGATTATAAATACAATTCTAAAACTTGGAATTATGTGGAATTCACATGCATGTTGGGCGAGTCTGCGCACTGCACTGTTCCCATCAGCTCAAGTGTCTCGCATTGCATGGGGAATGGGGGAGGAGTTCCCCTGCATTGAGCTGGCCCTCTTTCTCTCTAACAGACGGGGCAATCCCTCGAGAGATCAGGTCGGAGAAGAGGCAACAGTAGGTAATTAAGAGGCAACAGTAGATAAAATTACATCCACCTCAAGGCCGATCCAAACTTTCACACTGCATAAGGCACACACACACACACACACACACACACACACACACACACACACACACACACACACACATTGTTCTTTAAGATCAGCCCCGAGAAAATTAAAGAGAAGTACTCGTGCTGTATCGTGAGAAGTGAGAACTAGATGAATGCATTGGGAGTCCACTTTTAATTCAAGAGCAGTGCTGAGTTCTGAAATCTTCCTAGATGCTCTCGCATCCAAATTAAGATGACCATTTCCATGGCAACCATAGAGAATTATATCTAATGCATCTGTTATGTCCTATCTTGATAAACTTGCCGTGTCTGACAACAGTGTCTGTATATATGAACACTACTGATCATGGACTCTCACTGGCCCAGAGCTCGCCGCAGGAAGTCTCTCACGCCCCCGTCGCACTGCTCATCCGTCTATAATTAAGATCCAAGAGGAGGATCGACAACGCCAGGAGTACCCCCCATCGGGCATGGGGGTCGAGCTGATCGACCCCCCCTGTACGTACGTAGCAGCAGCCGTCCTCCCCTTCCCCGGCCAGGCGCACGTTGCAGGCCGCCCATTGGATACATGCAACTGCTAATTAGGCGAACGGTGTGCGGCACTGTGCCCACGTGCTGTGCCTCTTCCTCCCTATCCCTATAATTATTCTTATGATGATAGTGGTGGTGGGGGTGGGGGGTGCGATTCTTCTCCGCCTTCCAGTTCCCTTCTCCACTAGCTATATCCCCAAGTACAAATTCTTTCCCGACGGCCATCTCTCCTTCCCCCACACGCACACAGGGAGATAGAGCTTTGCGCATGCCCACCACCCGGGAACATGTGGGGAGGGGCCGGGACGGCGGCCGGAGAGCCGCTGACAGCGGCAGCCAACCTCCCTTCCAACACCCAGCAGCAGGTGTGCAGCTAGCGAAGCATGCATGGATCCTTCCTCACCGCACCCACCACCATCCCTTTTAAAGCAAAAGGCGAGAACCCAGCACAAAGGCGCGCGATCATATCCCAAGGCCAACGTCACGAAGCATACTACCCACTAGCGCCAGGACAGCATCCCACCTCACATGCCCGGGGGGGGGGGGAGGGGAAGTAGCTTCCATGGGGACCAGCTCGTGCTGCCGGCCCTCTTCTCCTCCCTCCTTTTTCTCACTTTGTCTGTCCCTGTTAACCTTTTTCTCTCGTTTGACAGGTGATGAGATGAGGAATGTTAAAAGCTGGAGGGGTGGGATGAGGAAAAGAGGAGAGCAGGGAAAAGAAAGGGTGAGATAGAGATGGGTGACCACACTGCACTGCCATGAAAGGACAACTGCATGTAGGGGGAGGAAGAAGAACGTCACAAAGTAAACCCACCATCTCTCTCTCTCTCTCTCTCTCTCTCTTGTGGGCTCTCAGGTACGGGTTCTTGTTCAGGATCGCTGTGCGGTGGTGCAAGTGTGTTTAATGTAGGCCGGATTGGGTCTGGGGGGGGAACGGCCCATCTTCGGCGGAGGACATGGCGAGTGGGTGCGGAGTGGACCGTGGGGAGAGCGGGTGGGAGCACAAGACGCCCAAGTCAATTGCGTGGGGTCCACCGGAAGGACAGCCGTGATTCCACGAGAGTTGGGGGGGGGGGGCCCAAACGGGGAGGGCTCAGCCCAACTTGCTTGAAATGTGAATAGAGGTCACGGCCTCTCGACTCCGCCCTCCGCCCTTTTTCCCGCATCTGGCAGTTGTCATCCACTGTGAATCTCCGGACGATGACGCGGGCCCCACCCCCGCACTGGATCACCGCCCACCTGGTGGGCCCCGGTTCGTCAAAACGCCGCATAATTTCAAGTGGGTCCAGCCCGGTCAATATTTATTACTAAAACCTGGATGTTGGTTTTTCGTAAGGTTAATACTATTTTTTTTAAAAAAATTATGAATATGTACATAAGTAAGAATATAATTTATTTTCGAAGGAGTGCTGGTCGAATTTAACTTTGAAGTTAGAAGTATCATATGATTTATTTATATTCGAGGGGGGGGGGGTGTAATGCGATCTAGATAGAATGGACGCGGTTAGACGCATCGCGGGCGTCACATCGGTGTTTGGAATCTGCGTCTCGTTCAGACGTGTCGCCCCGCGGTGTTGGAATGAGGCGGCCACTGATTGGGTTTCTTTTGAAAAATCTTGCTCGTCGCTGCACGTCCATCGGGGATGTTAACGGGTCCCCCCGGCCCCGACGGTCTCACGGGTATGGCTGAGCGTCTGTATGATTGGGATTATTTAAGTAGATTTTTTAGAACTATTTTAATAAGATAAATATTGAAATGTCATAGATTTTAACTCTCGAAATTTATTTTAAAATTTCATAAGAATAATTTTTATATATTATTTAACATCTCTTCTTCGACGTCTCTTTCTCTCTATATTTTAAAAAATCCACCTGACACAAAAATTGTGATAATTTTGGACAATTTAGTTGGGACGAGTTTATACAGGAGATTCTAATCGTTAAAATCTCCTAATAATCCGTGGGTCGAGTCGTCGAGTCTCTTTTGATACGTGAGTTTTTAGTCAGATTTAAAAATTTGATTTAATTAAATCTCTCGAGTCGGGTCTAAGTTGTAAGTTTGACGATCGATCGACTCATTTTTTATTTTTATTTAATTTAATAAAAAATAAAAAATTTATTTTATTTAAATAGTTAGAATTAAAAAAATTTATTTTTAAATAAATTAATATTTAAAATTTCAATTATTTTAATAAAATGATTGATTTTATATTATTATTATATATATTATGTTTATTTAATTTATCAATTTAAATAAACCCGAGCGAGATTTGACCGAAATCTGATATTTGAAAAAATTGAATACGATGTGACTCGATTCAATAAAATTTAGATTAAAATTAAATTCAGATTTTAATGTTAACGAGTCAAACTCGAATCCGACTGACCTAAATTTGATCCGAACCCGGATCATTGAGAGCCCTAAATGCAACGTGCGGAGGACACGTACGGCTCGTCACGGTGCTGATCAGATCTCTGTGTGGAACCTTTGTTTCCTTGTTTTCTTTCTGAATGGATCAGATTTTCTGAGTTAGAGGATTATTCTTGGGAGGATAACCGTACTCTCTCTCTCTCTCTCTCTCTCACTCTCTCAGGTAATTATTCCCATGCATTCAGCCACCATTTACTTCCATCTGTGTGATTTGAGGACATCTCCGGATTGTTCCGAGGAGATTGCAGGATTAGGTCTAATCCGAACTAAATCATTATACCTCCGGGTTAACCCCCTCCACAACTCGAACAAATCTAACTCAGAAGGTAATCCATCTAGTACTGTCAAAGCCAGAGGCCTCCCATGCCGAGACAGACTGTCTCACAAAGATAACCCGAGTTATCCCCGTTCCCGAGTCAAGGAGGTACTTCAACTAGAGCTCCCCAATCTCCACAGCCAGCTGGTTTTACCGATCACCATCGTCACTTACCGGCATTGATATGTGGTCGCACGGCAAGCACTGAATAGTGCCCGTCTGGGGCTCTACATTTGTCCCAACTCCTGCTAGGGCATACGGCAGCTACGTGTACGTACGCATGGCCTTTGAAATGGTACCACCCAGATGTACGTGTCTCCGCTGGGGAGTCTGAGGGTGCGCGGATGGAGGAAACCTCGCAGAACGTACCTCTCAGTCCCGCAAACGACATATGTCATTAGAGCCACCACCGTCTTCAAGAACCAGGATCTTCCCCTGTTTGGTTGGTCCCTGAAACCGTCCATTTTCCTGTCATGAGACTGTCCTCCCTGCATCTTTCAAGGCCCCGCTTGTTTCGCGGTTAGGATAGAAGATAGATGAGAGAGAGCGATTTAGGTCTCACCAACTATTCTCACACATAAATGCGTTAACTAAAACTGGTTAGGGCATTCGACTCCACAAGAGGACAAGACGTTGCAAAGATGTGTGTGGAGCAAATTGGGTTCTCTGCATGCTTGAAGTTGCATAGGGTTCTGTCAGTACCCTACATACGTATGGAGGACCAATGGTAGTTTATCTCTACTTAAGGGGGTGTTTGGCTGTACTATTTAGTTCAATATACTTTAATTTGAGCTTCCATGTCATATTTTTTGTTGTTTGATTTGAAGGGGGGGGGGAAGACATAGAGTAACAGGAGTAGGGATGTTTTTGGGCCATGCTTTTTTAAGTCATCTTGAGCTCACTCTAAGGTACTCTTTTAGGTCTATTTTGATAACGGAATAAACACGGTTAAGATGATTTAACTGAGATCGGATGAGTCGTCCTAGTTTGATCGATTTCTTCTTACTCGAAATCAGATAAAAATTAAGGTGAATTTTCTCATTCTCGTAAAAGACGTGAAATGACTAATCCGGAGTGAATTAGGATAGAGGGCGGATACACCACCCGAGATAAGTCACTCGTCCCTATCCTAATCCATCATCAAATTAGCCCTTAATCTAATTGAGGACTAGCGAGGCTACAAAGAGGGGGGGAGAGAGAGAGAGGTAGGGATGTTGTTTTTGGGCCATGCTTTTTTAAGTCATCTTCAGCTCACTCTAAAGGTACTCTTAATCAATGATTGAGGATTAGAGAGACTACAAAGAGGGGGGAGAGAGAGAGGGAGGGAGAGGGAGAGAGGTGGGTTGGATATATCTCATCACTGCCCACTTGCTGACGCTGCCGTTCCCATGCTACAAATGTTACTTGTTAAAGTCTCACACTGAGCACATTGATCGTGCAGGGATGAGTCTTGAGTTTACAAGGGAAATGGAAGTCTCCATTCATTGCTAATTGATCTTAAACTAGCTACTACTCTAATACAAACCAGAATGAACTCACATCCAATATCATATTTTTGTCATCCATTCTGTCGATAACCTCTGGGTGTCTTCAAAGGTGGTAAGAGGGAGTTGGGTGGTTTAGGCGCCCCATTCTATGACTTCTCAGAAGAGTTGTTGGCGTCGTGGAAGGAGGTGGGGGGGTGGGGAAGACGAGGGCTTTGAAGATGAGAGAGAGACACGCCTGAGCCCAACCCTAACAACTCTGAAAAATCTTCGAATCCGGGCCATCTTCTCCTCCAAACTTTGATTTCAAAAGATGGGATGTGCCTCGTGATTTCAGAGGGCCAACTGGAGCACACCACACTGCAGTTTGACTGGAGGCTTCTATTCTGGAAAGTGGGCAATCGGAATGAAGGCATCGTCGAATATGTGCCCCAAATCTTGACCATTAGTGCCAACCGGCTGCTCGATCGGCAAGTGGTAGGACATTATAGAAATTCAGATGCCTTCGAATGGCGTACAGACGGAGTTCCCCCGGTGAAAGAGGCGTGAAGTACCCGAAATGCACAAATAAAGATGTGGACGGTCCATTGGCCTGGCAACGGATTCGGATTGATTCGAATAATATTTAGATTAGTTTCAAAGTTTAAGGGAGCGTTTGGAACGGATGGAAGGTGAGATGATTTTTTCAAAATTCTTTAGAGAGAGAATAAGCATATTTTGAATAAATTTTAGAGATTTTTTAATTTTATTTTCTTTCTTTCTATATCTGTCTAAACCTCGAAATCTAACATAAAATAAAAATTGACGAGACATTAGGACGTTTGAAAATATTTTTGAGGAGTAGAGATTCCAATAATTGGAGCGTCCAAAATATCTCTTCTCAATCCGTATTAGGCGCATCCTAAGCTTATATTAATAGATAATATTCAAATTCATATTTATTTTTTCATATATAAATGGGATCCAAATTTGAATCGAGTAGATACGGATATCATATTATCTGTTTCGTAAAAGATCAATCGGTAATATCATAGGTCATATGGTATGTATATTTTAACAATATACTCTGAAGTGTAAAATGTGGTAGAACATATTTTTTTAGTTATTTTTTTCTTCTTATCTATCGTCTTAATAAAGTTGAGAATAATCTCGTGTAGAATATGTTATATTTATGAAGTGTAACTAAAGGTGCTGCTAGACTAGATAAGTTAAGCATGCCTAGCATTAGAGTGATGTAAGTTTTATTCTTTTTATGATCACTAAAATTCCCCCCGGTTGTGATTTAGACTGTGGGTTCCGAATTGGATCCACATTCTAAATCACCATTAGGCAGGGCTTTCTATATCAAAAAAATATATATTTATGAAGCATTTTAAAATCGGAGCGATTAATTTAAATAATTTTAAATTTTTGTTCGAATCAAATACAGATGAATAATATAATAATTTAATAGATCGCAGATCAAAATCGAATAATTTAAATTTTCAAACAAACGAATCATATATTCGCTTTATATCTACTCCGTCAACGAACTTATGAATGGACATAAAACATCCCGCCAATTAGTACCGAGAAATAATTGGCCAATATGACGTTTAGGCAAGTAGATAATCAAGTGACTAAGAGTGAGACGATTGATAATTAGATTGACTCGTGTGACGGGGAGATCCCAGATTCTACTCATTTTAATCCAAATATTTCATCCTAGTAATTAATAAAAGTGATTAATGAGAACCCAAATAGCTGTGGATAACTGTGGGGTGTACACCACAAGCAGCTGTTTAATCTGATGATATTCCGACATTAACCCATATTCAGCACAAATTAAATTACCACCTATTTTACTTCGATTAACAGAATGAGTTGACCTAGGTAACTATAGGTTAACCAGGTTGTGCATGCCCCAAATGAGGGTTAACGTGAAACTTGTATTAGGATATCTGAGAGATGAAATCTAGCTATATAATCTTAATTTATCTGATTAGGTTAGTTCGTTGACTATGAAAAGAAGATTCCACATTCAATTTGGCATAACTTAAGAATAAAACATCCCAATCATCTAATTGGATAAACAACATAGAAAAACACAAACAATCTTTTCTCGATAAAAAAAAACATGAGACAAATCCTCCAAATGGTGTGGCATCCTCTCGAGCATTAAGGATCAACTATCATAATATTAAAAAACAACCATACTCTAAGTCCCAGTTTGTTATTAGAACTGTCGGGTGAATTATTTATACGATGAGAGAGAATCGATGTGGATCCACACCTCTCTCTCACACTCAATGCCTTTTATTTCACCTGACAAATTTTATTCGACTCAAAAGGGTGAACGATTTATTCTAACCTAAAAACAAACAGGGCCTAAATTTCTCAACAAACGATCCCATTATTTGCAACAAGATGTCTCGAACTCCTAGGTCGCCTAGAGCGGACGACTAGTCCTATCTAAGGCCGTGTTTGGTACAGATGATCACGATGAGATTTTTTTTTTAAAATCCTTTCACCGTATGTGTTAGAGGATTTTACATAAAAAAATTACATTTGAGACACCTTCTGAAGTTCGCCTCCCACAACCTTGTCCACTATCATAAATCCTTTTCATCTCACTTTTTAAATGTTGGGTTAACATAAATACAACATTAAAATGTTGATTAAATACTATATGGATATTAAACATGACATTAATCGATGGATGTGCATCTAAATCTATCCATAAATTTCACGGGAGTAGTTTCTGAGAATATTTTTTAACTCATCTTTTCATGTGTATCTCTCTCTCGTTAAAAAATCTATAAAAATGCGGAAGGCGAAGACGGATGATGTATTTGATTCGACTTAAATAAACCCAACTAAATATTCTCTAAGATTCGTCGTACTGTCGGTTCACATCGTGTCGACATGCATGGTACCGTGCTGACACCAAGGTTTGTCGACTCGATGATCCGTATCGGATCGAAATCGCTCTGATCTGGTACGGTATGTCCGAGTCGCATGGGACTTGGGCTGACTCGGTCGTCTCGCACCCCACCCGGCAGACCTTTCTTCTCCTATTCCAACGCCCTCCCACCCCAGCGGCGGTTTATTCCCCCACACCGGCACCCCCTCCACCCCGGTAGCCCACCTTGACACTCCCGCCCCACCCCCGACAATCGCCCACCGTGGTTGACAATGTCCCTTTTGGCCGAATCATCGTCGACGCCACCACTGGATCTCGTCTACCACCACCGAATCCTTGCATGTCACCACCGTCGGATCCTCGCTGGAGCACGTCTAGAAGGTCGTAGAGAAGGATAGAGAGGGAGAGATCGGAGCGATTCGATCCGAGTCGTCTGGATCATGTCTCAAATTTTTGTAAATCCGAGTAAATTTGCCCCAGTCATCTCGAGTCAGACCGAGTCCACGAGTCATGACTGACACACAAAGATTTTCTCTCTTTTTTTTCATCGTACAAAACAAAGTATTTTTTATTAAAGATAATGATATCAGATGGAGGACACACTGATACGCCGTCGTCGTCGTTTCAATCTATGCCCGGCATAATCCTACAACCGCGAGACACACACCGATTCAAAAATGAGGCACGACAAATTAACAGTGCCCCCCTGAACAGTGGCAACCAACCACCTTAGAAATTTGCTCATGCAAATAGCGTTTGTTCTTCATCAACGGTGGGTGGAGTCGGAGGACTACTGTGAGGGCGCGGGCAGGGGGGGGGGGGAGGACATCGTTTGTACGGACGGCATCTAGTTCTCGGTTCTATTTAAAAAAAAACCTTCGATTAGATGTAATTTAACGACACACCGCCACCGGGGAGCTGAGGGGAGGAGACCCGCGGAATGCGACAAGCACCACCCCGCAATCCTCGCCGAGCGACCCCCCCCCCCCCCAATCGCTCAATAATAACATCTCTTATTCCTCCTTTTTTTTTTCCTTCTCTTATTAGTTCGGATCCTCTCTTTTCTCCAACCAGTCCCGTCTCAACGTTCTCGTGTCAGGGGGGGGGGATGACATCCTCATGATGCACTTCTGCACGTCACCAACCTCCTAAAAGTGGACATGTTTTAATGTGATTTTTTGCCCTTTTGAAAAGCATGTCCCCATATTTTTTATGTGAACGATCCAATTTGTTTTCCACCCACATTTTTTTTAGTCGCGTTCTTCTTGAGCAATTTTCCATGTTAAACTATCCACTTCCACACTATTATTGGTGGGGGGTGAGGGGGTTGGAGGAAATAGTAGGTCTGTCAACGGATACAGATATTATCTGGATCCGCTTCGATTCATATTCATTTTTTCAGATACGGATAATATCCGAATTCGAATCAGAGCGGATACGGATATTATAATATTCGCTTCGAAAAATATCCGTTCGTAATATTATATATCATATAAAACATATTTTTAAATAATGTATTGTAAAATAAATGATATTATAGAGAAATTTAGATATTTTATAGTTATATTTTAATTTAAAATTTATTTTATATATTTTGACATTTTATAATTATATTTTATATACTTTTAATATTTTATAATTATAATTATATACTTTTAAATTTGAATCGGATAATTCAGATTTTAAAACGGAGCGAATACGGATAGTCAGATATTCGCTTCGTATCCGAGTCAAATCGGAGCGGATCAAAATCAGATAATTCGAATCGAAAAACAGAGCGGATACGGATAATCATATATTCGCTTCGTATCCGCTCCGTTGACAGGCCTGTAAATATGATTATACGTTGACAAATCGGCCTCACTCCACCTGGAAGAGCTTCTATGTCAATGCGGTGAGTTTTCCCCCTTGTTCGATTCTCTTGTTATCTATTTGATGACTTTTTCTAGAATCATGGGGCTTTACCATAGGATTTTATTGAAAGCATTTGTTTGAGAGCTTTGATTTTATCTTTCTGTTTAATTCTTGCTTGGTGTATTCCCAATCACCGGCATTTTGCATACCTCAAATCCTCAATAATTTAACCTAGTTCTTCCCCTCAGTTATTCATGTTTGTGATTTTTTATTTCGATAATATAACATAGAGTTAGCTCTCGCTCGTCGGAAACCGTGTCCCTAATTTTAAAATTGAAATAATTTTTGACTAGGAGTTCATCACGGTATATGAGTGATCGAGTGGATCTGATGTTTCTTTTATCTCCGAAGTTTTTTGGGAACAACTTTTTATCTTGAGTCATTCTATATTTTTTTATCATTTTTCTATATGCGACATTTAATTTATTCACCGCTAATAATGCAACGCTTTCAGAATATTAAGACTCACCGTAGATAACTCACTTGTAAAATACCTTCTACTTCTACTTGAATGAAAATAAATAATTTTTATTATATTAATTTTATTTTACCCCCTCTTCTAAATATTCTTGGCTCCGCCACTAGTACTCCATATTTAATATTCAAAAATGCACGCCGCATGAGTCTGACGGGACATCCTTTTATGCGCAGAATAGGTCTTTTCACCTTTTTTTTTGTCAATGAGATGAAATGTTACACTTTGACGTGACTTTGTACACCGAATTCGATGCACAAAATATTACTCAAATATAAATGAAGGGCACACATTAGAATTTATATCGTCGCATTTTGATGATGATAGGCCCATAAAAATGATTCTAATAAGAAGAAAAGGCAAATGTACTAAAGCTAGCACAAGTCATATATATATATATATATATATGGCCAAATGTTGAAGAATTTGTAGATTATCTTCCTCATTATTTTCGAGGTTGTAAACTTGGACGGGCCCCCTTCCTCTTAAAGTCCCCCCCCCCCTCTTTGTGAGTGGCCTTTACAAGTCTAATTCTTTGATTTGCCGATCTTGAATAACCCCATTCCACAAAAATCTCACTTTGTCATGTTTTGTTTTTTTTTTTCATTTTTTTTCTTCTACTACCTGAGAAGAAAAGGGCAAAAGGCCTGAATCTAGTCAAACAACGACCCACCAACTATTTTAAACACACTCAAAGATTATACTAGCCATGTGAAAGCAATTTGACCTAGAGAAACCTAACATTTTTCAATTGCTTACAAATGTCACATAATAGCAAGCAAGTCAATATTCCCCACAAACTAGAGTATGCCAGGCAGTGTTCCCAATTTGTGCATCCAGTATCATCACCCACCCAAACCTCAAACTCAACATTAAAAAAGAGTACTGCATGCTGGGAGAAGTTAGAAGACTCCATCCAGTCTGAACAACCAATTCGTCAAATCTAAACATAAACAAACCTCCCCCCATCGCTGTCCATGACCAAGTTCTGTTCGAGGGAGGAACAATGATTTGATGCCACCCTTGTTAGGCACCAGCTAAAGAAAAACCTTGATTTGTCTCCATACATGGTGTGGCTTCCTCGGCTGCTTCCTTTGCACCGTATTGGAAGCTTTAACCGGATCCCCATGGCTTCCAGTGGCATGCATTGACTCCGCATTATTCTCTGCACCCCCCCCCCCCAAAACAACAACAAGGTTAGTTCGTGATTAGCTGTGCGTAATTAATACAGATGAGTCACTTACGTCCAAGTTTACTCCATGGTGGCATCACGGCCGCTGCTGAGCCATCTGACGGTGGTGGCATGAGGGGGGTACGCCTCGGTAACATGCGATACTTGTTTTCTTTACAGCTCTGTGGCTCCATCACGCAGTGAGATGGCTGCACCAGATGAGTACCAACAGTGGTCCTCGTATCAGTAGTTAGAGTGATGCCATTCCCAGTATCTTAGTTCGGGATTTAGTTAAGGGGGACTTTGATAACCGTGTTCGATTAGGGGATAGCTTACGTTAATCGAGTCTCGAGTTAACCTAACCCGTTCTCAAACACGTCCTAAGACCCGATTTGTTTCTCGAATTGTCGGAGGATTTGTTACCAGATGACAGAGAGTGGGGGGTGAGGCCTACGCTCTCCCCTCACACACAAAGCCCTTGTTCGACCTCGGATGCGATATTGGACCTCGGAGGGTCGAACATCGTATCCCGCCCGAGAAATAAATCAACCCTAATAGATTCCTAAAACTTAGAGTGGTGGGGGGGGGTTGAGCATGTTGAGAGGGGGACTGATACCATGACCCTCTCAGTGGGTGTGTGTGAAGAGCTGAAATAGAAAGGAGGAATGGAGTTAGTTACATTATTCTCAGCTCCTCTTTGGTAGAATGATAGAAATAACTTGGGTTATCTTTGTGGGATAGTCTGATCCGGATGGAGAGATCTTTGGCTTTGGTAGGAAATGGGTTAAAATGGGGTTAAGTTGCTCCAACACGAGAGATGAGTTAAAATGGGAGGGGTTAAGTGGGGGTAGTTATCTCTCATTTATTCGGAATTAACTAACTCCCTCTATTAAAACACATTTTATGCTAATCCAAAAATATCCAACACACAAGTGAAAGATTTCTCTCTACCAAAGCGGTGCTTAAAGTTTATGGTGAGAATATATATATATCTGTAGTCCAACCGTGTATTATCACCGCTAGCTGGCAGGTTCTATATGTGCGGCAACATTTACACAATGAAGCTGAAGAAGTCAATAAATAAGGGCATGTTAGAAATAGGAATGGGAGAGAGGGATAACTAACTGATGAGAGAGAAAATGTGTAAGTCTCACATTTTCTTCTTACAAACATTCGTCATTAATCAGGGTGGGGTGACTTATTCGCTCTCAGGGACAAATAAGTCATCCCACCCCGTTTTTAAATAGATCTTAGGGGTCACTTTGATAAAAGAGTTAGTCCGATTAGGTTAAGTTAACCGGAGTGAGATGAGTTGTTCTTATTTAATTTTTTTTTCTTAACTGGAGTCAATTAGGGATAAAGTTGAGTTTTGTGAATCTATAAAAAGGGATAGAATAAGTCACCTAAAGTGAGTTAATTAGGGATGAGTCACACAGGATGACGTATCGCCCCGCACCCACTCCAGAAACGAACAGGGCCCGAGAGAAAGCACTTTTGTCTCAGCTCCTGTGATTTTCCTGGACAAGGGCTTTCATTTGTAAAATCGCTTGCAGAACACTTGAGACAACCTAACCCTTGTTTAGTCAGTTGGAATCTAACAAGAATACAGAAGTACACTTTGCAGGCCATAGATGGGGAGGCCTGGTTATATCATTTGTGGTGAGACTAAACTGATTCACTCAATTCTTTTGTGGCATTTATTATGGGAAAAGCAAAGAACAAGATCAACAGTAATGACTTGAGGTTTCTCTCTTTTTCTTCTCCTCTGCTTTCTTTGTCTGCCTCTTTCTTCGTCATATCTTTGTTTTTAGCACTGGAAAACCTTAATTTTGCGCTTATAGAGCAGTGTCCAATTGTCCATTTTTGTAGGGTTTTGGATCTGCCATCGTCCAAACTTACCAACCTTAGCAAACGTCCAAACTTACCAACCTTAGCAAACAACCATATACTAATACAATTAATCCACCCAAAGTTTGGCTGATCATTAATGAGAATGACCCACAACTGCATGCCCCCCGGTATCAGAAAGTGCCCACCAAACCGTCCGGGTCCTAATTAAGATGGTGTGCCGTCTCCCATCTACTGGTGTGGTGTCAAGTTTGGTACCAAAGGGAGGTGCTAACAAACTCTAGTTTTCAAGATGATTTGGGTGGGTGGTCTCTAAATTTGGATCCTCTCAACATCGGTTGATAACTTATAATAATTAGTAAACTATAGGAGTGGCAAACTACACTTCAGGAACAACGGTTAACTAGGGGCCTTCTAATTTGTTCCTGTTCCCTCCTTTCTTCGACAGTAGGCAATATGGCAAAAGAGTAAAACTATGTGTAATACTCCGAGTAATTACACTCTTAGATGTTGCACGTGTAATATATTTTTTATTTTTTTATTAATCTTCCTATCAAATTAATTTGATCTATCGACTACGTAATCAGATGACGCGACGTAGAAATCACGTAAATAAAATTTATCTTGTAGAGGTGAGAAAATAGTTTTTCGATCCCCGTATCACACTTTTAATATTTATTTATTAGGGAAGATCATCTGGTCATCCGTGGAAGCCTGCAAACACCAAGAAAATGACGTCAGAAGGAGCCCTTGTGCTACCCCAGAGGACAACCCTCCGATGCTTAAGTCAGAACTTTGCTGAGGAAAAACAAGAGGAATTAGAGAAGAGAGAGAGAGATGAGAGTCTTTTTGGTTGAGCTTAGAGCAGTGGTCGGGCCTCCGGAAGGGTGCTCACCACGTATGGCTGGTGCTCGGAAGCTGACCGCGGGGCCGGAGAAATGCTCGGAAGTAGGTCAGAGCTCCCCCCTGAACGGTGAGGGGGCTTTTTAACGGTGCAAAGAGTGGAGTAGCCTGGCTCACTATGTCTCTCACTTGGTGTGTCTGTTCGAGTACGCATGTCTCCCTCCTCCCCGTCCCTGATAGGAGGTTTATTTATAAGCGTTGTCCTGGCGATGGAGACTTATCCCTTACTAGAGAAAGGCGTGAGTCGTGAGATAACATCTCCCCGTGATCGTGGAGAATTTTCCGTTGGACGTCTGTTCCTCCGGAGTCGGGCGACCTTTACACAAGTCTTACGGCACCCGTAGGACATGCTCGCCTTTACTGGAGTCATGGCCAATGATGGCGGGAGTAACGTTAGGTCCTCGGAGGGTCATCCGGTGTCCGGTATGCCCGGGTCGATGTCCTTCGTGGGCTGGCGAATCCGATGGCCAGCCCTATTAAGTTATCTATCGCGGGCCGTGACTGTCGAGGACCCGTCGTACGCGTTATAGATCTCGGGTTGACGTGAGCCTGGCATTAATGTGTTGCACTTGGGTCAAGCCGATTTTACCCTCCTCATATCTCATTTTCACTATTCACAAGATTAGACTTTTAATTTTACACGTAAAAAAAGAATGTTGTACGTGCAACATCCCGAGACGTAATTACCCGGGGTACGTGTTGCACCAAACTTTACTCAACTATGCATATTCCATGGTATAGCCATATCCATCTCCCCCCATAATTCTTCCCTGGGTCTGTTTCCTGCCCAAGTTGCAAAGGGTAGACCACGAGAAACACGACCATTAAATATCCTTGCAACAAGCAAAGGGAAAATGGTCCAGGATTACATATGTCGATGGCCTACCCTCAACGCTCATTGAATCCCCCCCTCCCCTCGTACCGTACACAACCCAACGCCAGAAGAGAGGGAAAGCCCTCCTTCCCTCTTGTGAGAGTAGTGCCTTGTCCCGTAGGTCACGCCACTTATAATTATACCCTGCGCCATGCATCATCATGCGTGGTAACATTTAAAGAACGTTCTTACATTACATCTACTACATCCCTGTGTGGTGAAGCCGGCCATCTTGTGCATGCGGCGTATGATCCAGTTAATGCAGGGTACATCGAGAAGAAGGTTAAAGAAGACGGAGGAGTATGTATCTTGGAAGAGGAGACGTTCGCCCACCTTGCTCGATCAAAGGCTGTGTCGTACGTACAGCAAATTAAAGACCCCCTTGGAATGGGAGGTGGGGAAGTTTGCATCGATATTATATGTGATGTACTAACGTCGTAGGATACAGGAAGCTTTATTCGTTGTTGTGAGACGGTGTTAAAGAAGGGGATCATGATCTTCTTGTACGCAGTTGTGAGTCTTGTGAGGGGCCGGGAGCGTGTCGTTGAGAGGGAGGGGGGCAAGGGCCGGGAGCGTGTCGTTGAGAGGGAGGGGGGCAAGAGGGGGAACATGCCAGTTCGCGTGGGACATGAAAGCGTTCTCTGTTCTTCTCTTTTATATGTAATTCTTCGTAGCTTTCCCTTGCCAGCAGAACTCCACAGTTCACGTGATCAGACGGTCGAGCGAGAGAGAGAGAGAGAGGGTTAGGGTTAGCAAAGTTGCATGGGGGTGGGGATCAGAGTAGGGATGGGGCCTGGTGGCGAGCCCACATGCACGCACCAAACCACCAACCCCGAGCCCACTGGCAGCCGTCGTACCGAAAAGAAAGAGGACCACCCGGGCAGTCGAGAGGCTCGACTCGATAGACGATGCCTTGGTCTTGATTTGATTGGGGATCGAGCTGCTGGTTTTCAGACAGGGACGCTTCGTGTAGACCCCGCCCTCATGGAGGCCACCCACACTCTCTCCGACAGCCCACCATGTGATGGCAACCAGCTGATCTCATCCCCCAAGTTTTAATCCTTCTAGCTCTCTCTATCTCAGACAAATCTTTGTTGCTTTCATTTTAAATACCAGTTTCAGTCACGCTAGATCCTCCCGAATTGCAATGGTCTTATGTTAATTAACATGTGTTGACGAGTGTTACGTATGCATAAGATAGGTAAGAGAGAGTCCGGCAAGGCCATCTTTCCTTTCTCTACTGCACGAATATATTGCAGTTAAGAGTTAAAGCATTTTGGATTACCGAGGAGGGCGAAACTCGTCGTGGCACAATTAGGCCCAATATAAGGATCGACCCGTAGCCCACGACGTTGTTTGCTAAAGTCCAACAAGGACTGACCTAAGATCCAAATCTGTGCTCCATGCATGTACTCTTTGTCTCACGTCTCACTTGACGTAGTACCAGATGGTCATTATCGCAATAATGGTGAGAATTATCCCACAGATAAATGGGCGTTGGGTTATCACCCACGTCCCCTCACGTGCAGGGCGAGAATCTAGGATAATGACTTCGCTCTTTTACCTCCTGTAAGGTGAGCGGACGGGTAACCGATGACTCCACAATTAAGATAACCATAATTAACTCCACGACCCCACTAAGTCAGAAGGCGAAAGAAACGGGACGAGCTCGAGGAGGACTCTATAAATAGGACCCTGACCAGATGACTAGGGAGGTACACTTCCGATGCTCACGACGCCTCTCACACTCAACTCGACCTTCATTCTACTTGTCTCCTAATCTCCACGAAGCTCCGGAGTGCTCGCCACCTCCACTAAACCGTCCGACCACTGTCCCCCTCCTTCCACTCACCTCTCTCCCTGTCTAAGCACTCTGACTCTAGATCTGAGCACTCTTCCGCTTACTTAGCACTTGCGTGACTTAAGCATCCAGAGGGTGTCCCCTGGGATCTTTCCCAGGGCTCCTTCTGACGTGGTTTCTATGTTTGTATGTTTTCTCTTTTTTCATCAAACAAATCTTAGAGAAGTAGCACGTGACTCGAGATATCATATTTCATTCTCTACACTTTTTGACGTTGTCTGTGGAAGAAACAAGAAAACTATGGCACCCAGAGGGAACTATCGCAACATGAGTAACTATCGGGGTGCAGTCGGTTCTCGACAGGCATCCCAGAATGGTCCGGCGAGTGACCTCCATTCTCAAGGGAACCATCCGCAACACTTGGCCAACCTTGCAACTGAGAAGCTGACCGAGATCCGTTGGCAATTTCAAATGCTGACATAGGCCTATTGTGGGAATAGAATTTTATTTTAGTTTAGGTTTGTTATGTTTATTTGTTTATTGCATAGGCGTGCCAGTCACATTCGTAACAAATTTTATTGTGTGCTCCGTCTGACTGATCAGACAAAGGTGGGTGACCGTGTCAGGACCCGAAGTCCGTCATACCGTAAAGACTATGACGTTAATTACATCCTTCCGAAAGAATGAAAATCCTTGATTAATAATCACCAAGATAGAGTGCCGCCGGGGTTAAGCAAATATGCGCGGATGCACAAGGTAAAAAATGTATTATGCAATGCAAGATATACATGTACTCAAGCACGCAATATCGTAACATTTTTTTATTAAATCGACCTCTGATACATGGCAGAGAACTTAGATCTGAAGATCACCTCACGCTTAGTGAGTGCTTCCAACCAGACTTAATCTGGCCTTCCGTAGATCACCGTTTGATATATCAAAGAACCGAGGCATGCAAGCACACGATGAAGTAAATATGTATTTATATGAGTACATGAGATAATATGTTCAAATTTTATTCTAACACGGCTATTATTCACGTTGCCACCATCTCTTTCCCTTTTTATTCGTCCCCTTTTTTATTAATTCATCATTTTTTATCTCCCACATGTGTGTAGTATCCACATCTTGGTAAAGGGGGCAGAAAGCTAAGGAGATGTGGAGTGAGTCGGCGCAGAGATGAAGGAAGGAGGTGAATGGGCACATAAGGGGAAGGTAAAGAAAGGGACAATGGATCGGCGCAATAGGAAAGGGGAGAAATGTGGAGAAGAGAGTGAATCGACACCTAAAGAAGAGAGGAGGGTGTGGAGAGGAGAGTGAACCGGCGCAAAATGGAAACTCCCTTGCACCGATTCACCTATTTGGGCGATACTAGCGTCGATTCATGTTCTATTCCACCGTGAGACCTTATTTAGCCAAATGGGGAGATCATAAATCAAGATAAGCCCTTCCTTGAGTCATTAACCATCATTTTTGAAGGAAGAACCATGAGGATCATTCATGTAACGACCCAAGATCCGGATACCGGGTCATACCCGATATCACTCGGATCCTAGGTCGCCACCCATGAGCCGGGGGCTCGGAAGGGTTAAAGGGATGGTGTTGTTATACATTGAAATTCTAAACAAAGTAGGACAAAATTAATAATTAACTGACAGAAATAAAATCAACATTTTGTAACAGTTAAACATTACTACAAAGTCCAGTCCACAAGTACAGTCTAAAAGAAAAGAAACGTACACTGTCTCGGGGCATACCCCGGTACTGGCGAGCTGGCTGCTAAGAGACCTCCAACCGAGACGCACCTCCTCGAGGAGAACTATTGCACCTAAAAAAGTAGGGAGTAAGCCTCATCTCATTGGCTCAGTAGGGGTCCCGCGGATCCCTACCACAACGAAAACGGTAAACAAGACAGCAACAGAAATAATAACAGTAAAGGAAAGCAGTAAAAACAACAACAACAAGAAGAGCAATTGTAGTGGCAAAGCCACAGAAGCTGCAATAATAACACAACGGCGGCTAACAGAATATAACGGTAAAAACAGCAGAACTGCAGAGTGTCTACGCTACTCCTACCCTTACCAGGGAACCTCTAACTCGAGTCAGAACCACCGATCTAAGAAAGGTTGCAGTCACACTGTCGGAAGAACCTACGACATCTCTAACGTAGGAAAGTCCTTATGGACGGGAGCCACTACAAAATCACATCGCCGAAACACCCTATCCCAGCTACCAGAAGAACTTTGACTACGCTGTCGGGAAAACTCAGCCTCGCAGGCGAGAAAACACGCTAAAGTCACCAGGTCAAAACACACTACCCCTACCTTGGAGAACCACGGCTCACGGTTGGGAACTAAACCCACGGTGATTGAAGTACTCCGCCACTAGCAACGGCTAGATGCATCCCCCGACAACTTACACCACGCCGACACTCCCTAAGCTGGCCACCTCTCCCAAAGAGTGAGGAAAAGGGACAAGGTCGGATGCGTCCCAGACGCCTTACACCGCCCACTACGCTCACGCCTAACGGCCTCTCTCAGAGAGTGAGGCGGAGTCGTAACGACACAAGGACTAGTTGGGGTCACGCCCGTCGGTGTGGGTCCACTGCCCCCAACCACATGTGCACACACAGACCACACCCTCAAGGTCATGTCCTCTAACTGGTTTTCCCCTCAGCTGGACTCAAAACGCCAAGGCGAGGGGTCCTACGGTAGCCAGTCTAAAAACTATCACATCGGGTACAGCTCTCGACCACACGGTCGGAACGTGTCGACACTCAGTAAGAAACCGCTCTCGGCCTAGCCGGTACGTGCACGACACTCAGTAAGTTGAGATTAGTGGCCGGAGTACTACTCAAGAGAAGGTCCAACTCACGCACACCTGAAACCAAGACACAGTACAGCTCGGTACAGGTACACTCCCTAAGGCCGGTAACGAGAACCAACAGACACCGGCCTACTAACTCACATGGGTACGGATCTCGGTCAATGACAACCTTAATGGGGAAAAACACTTCCCACTAACACATTTTCCACATGGATGGCCCATAAAGGACATTCACAGACGCGCGTCCTGGATCACGAAAAATCATGCGGACACCTCTTTCGCGAAACTGTATCACATAGGGATACCTCGGGGAAACGAAACACAAAACATAACACCTTGGAGGCCATAAGGGCTGGGTGGGCAAACTCTTGGCAGCCCAGAGGCCTGGGCTAGCTCCCTGTGGCCTGGGCGGCCACACCTTGGGCCGCCCAGAGGGCTGGGCAGCCACCTCTTGGGCCGCCCAGACCAGGGCCAAATGGGGGTGGGCGGCCAGACCCTTGGCCGCCCAGTGACCTGGGCGACCAGAGTCATGGCCGCCCAGCTCCGGGTGCAGACGACCACCTATGTGGCCGTCTCCTGCTGGTTTTCGGAAATGGACCGAGCTCCACCAGGAGCTCGATTGCACGCCCCATTCGCCTCGCAACGAAGGGGAAATAAGGGAAAATCATGCCCGGGCATTTCTACCATCGTAAAACCAAATCCAAACAACAATCGGGGCCCAAATCGACCAAAAACCACTGCATTCCTACCATCGGACACTCAGACCTCTTCAGATGCCCTACCAGTCGAATATTTCCTCCCGAGCACCGAGCATTCTCACTGCTCAGGAGTGGGGGGCTGGTGAGGAGGGGGAAACTTGCTAGAGCCCAATTAGGCCCAATAAGGATCGACATGTAGTCCATAGCATTGCCTGCCACGGCCCAACAAGGACTGGCCCAAGATCCAAGTATGTGCTTTGCTCACGTCCTTGCCCCACATCCCACGTGGCGCACTACCAGGTGGCCATTATCGAAATAATTGTGGGAATTATCCTAATGATTAATGGGCGTCAGGCTATCACCTACGTCCTCTCACGTACAAGGTGAGAATCTAGGATGGCTCTGCCCTCTCACCTCCTGTAAGACGAGCGGAAGGATAACTAATGACTCTACGATCAAGGTAACCATAACTCCATGACTCCACTAAGTCAAAAGGCGAAAAGAATGAGATGAGCTTAAGGAAGACTCTATAAATAGTACCCTGGCCAGACAGTAAGAGAGGTACGTTTCTGACTCTCACGACATCTCTGACACTCAACTCGACCTCCACTCTATTTGTCTCCTAGTCTCCACGAAGCTTCAGAGCGCTCGCCACCTCCACTAAACCGTCCGACCACTCTCCACCTCCTTCCACTCACCCTCTCTCCTTGTCCGTACACTCTTCTCTTACTCAAGCACTTGCCCGACTTAAGCATCGTAAGGTTATCCCCTTAGATTTCTCACAAGACTCTTTCTGACGTGATTTCTCTATTTGTAATTTTTCTCTTGGGTGATTTTCTCCTTCTCCATCAAATAAATCCTAGAGGTGTAGCACATGGTTTAAGATACTATATTTCAATCTCTACATATGATTAGGTAAAAAAGTAGAAAATGTTTAACATCGAGGAGTTTAAGGTTATTAGTTGGGTCATGGGTGACCTAGTAACTCCAACAAGTATCATAATTTACAGTATACTCTTGTGCCTCACATAATTTGTATTCATCGCTATCCATGTGATAAATTCAACAAGAACGAGCATAAATCATCTTTTTTGTTCGTTCACACGGGAAAAAACCCCTTTAAGGCCATGTTTCTCTGCATAATAAGGTTGTGTTAATCTGGATACCTCACTCTTATCCATTCTAGTTGATTTGATTGTGCGGATCTCGTATTTAAGTCGGTATCCATGTTAAGGGGCAGTATCCGAGTTAAGGGTCGATTAAACTGTTCGAGAGAAAAGTCGAAATATGTCAACTCCAGTTACGATATCTCTCTCTCTCTCGATCGAAATAAAATTACTTATTCTTTGAAATAAGTTAATCCCAGTCACGTTATGCAACTTAAAGTTATTCTTCAAACAAAGAGGGTCTAAGGAAATTATTTTCAACTTGAAATGAGAATACAAATTTTTAATGATCTAAATTAATTAAACTTACGTGGGATCATCTCTACCATGGGTACACATGTTAGTAATATTTCAAAAGAGGGTTCTTAATATAAAAAAGCATTCTAACACTAATATTCATGTTACTTTTTTATTTGTATTTTTGTCCTTTTCAGATTGAGAGAGTTGAGATCTCATGAAGTAAAAGCAAACTAGATCCTCCAATCCATAGGAAGGGGGAGACCATGCCAAATCACACTCTCTTTTCTTTGGGTTGGGGTTGGGGTGTTGTGAGACCTCAGACTGTTTCTGTCACTTTCACATCATCCCCTTTGTTTGTTTATGCTTTACAGCTAACTTATCTTAACATGAATCGACTTAAAAAAAAGAAGAAGAAAAAGAGAGTAAGATTTCCTTCTTACAAACCCTACTTGCTGCAGTATCTCCCTGTGGCTTCTTTGTGCTTCATAGTTGTTATATGCTTTAGTTAATTATCTCGCAGCACAATATAAAACAAAGTCATTACTGCGTTAATTATCTTACTAATTAAGATCAAATAACAAGTGAGGGGTAGAAACAAAATTGTCTCCGTTGGTCGGTTATTCCGCGGTTTTTAATAATAACACGAACGCCTGGATCCGGACCGAAGCTTCTGTTAACGGCGCGGCCGTGCGCCCGAACGCGGTGCGCCGAACGGCGGCCCTCCGTCTTCGAGATCCCGTCACCGCTGACGAGATCACCACCAGCGACTCCTCTCGGGTGTTTCGTGAACAAATGCGCACGGCCGGCCTTTGGAGGAACTCTATATATATAAATAGTAAATCGTGCCATTAGAGGGGGAACAAATCACAGCATAAGGTCTTCTTCAGCTTCTGTTACTGAGAACAGAGCCCGGAGGGTGGGAAACGGATCCCACGCGGCCGCGCCCATACACGGGGATTCCTTCTCGCCCAATCACATACATGAATGTGCTACCATGGAAGGCATGTACGAGCACGCCCCGCCAAGGTGGGGCTGGGGGGGGGGAGGGGAGGTGAGCGGAGGGGGCCGGTGAGGGGATACCAACGGCTGGTCTGCACCCTCGCGCGCCAGTTCGCCAGTTGCCATGCAGCAGCAGCGGCGTTGTCCCCCTCGCCAACAGTAAAATTCATATATACATATATATGTATATATAATTATATATTAAATTAGAGAGGAAAAAGGATACCGAAAAAGCACCGTTAACCAGGAATAAATTGCGGGGGGGGGGGGGCCTACACCGGATAGCGGACAGACGGGGGGTGCTTTATGTTTCCTTTATGTTTCCTTTATCCTTTTATCATGTGTGTGTGTGGGGGGGGGGATGGCGTTCTCCTACCGTTCATCGTTCAAGCAAGTTCCGGTGACACCGCATGCGCCTTCCTCTCTCTCTCTCTACGGTCTCTCTCAGCACCTTTTCCTCCATTCCATCTCTCTCTCTCTCTCTCTCTCTCTCTCTGTGCTACACACAAGACACACTTCACAGTTCACACTCTCCTCACAACCCTCAGCTCGCCTTTCTATCTCTCCGTCGCTGCTCTCGCCGCCTCCTTTTTGCTCGCCCGACCCCGCTTCTTCTTCTTCTTCCTCCTCCTCCTCCTCCCTCATAACAGCCGGGTCTCAGCGCACGACATTTCGTCCGTCTCTCTCTCTCTCCGTGTGTGTGTGTGTGTCTCTCTAGCTCTGTGAACAAAACCGGGGGGGGGGAGGAAAGAGGGAAAGACGCCAAAGGGGGGGAGGAGCAAGAAAAGGAAAGTGCCGATTGGTCCCAAAAACCCACCAGCCGCCCCATGCCTTCTTCCCCCGCCTCCTTCTCCGCCGCCGGCCTCCGCCAGCGCCACGACGTCGGTTTCTCTCTCTAGTCCTTCCTCGTCCCCCAGCGGCCCCTTTTTGCTCTCTGTGCGAGCTGTGGCCTTTTCCGGGGGTGTCCATTGGAGGGGAGCTCAAAAAGGAGAGGGCTTGTTTTGGGGTGTTCCTCACTTCCTCCTGCCGTTTAAGGTCCGTGGGGTTTCCTTGGGATGGAGAAGAGGCAAGGGTTCTTCTCGGCGCTGAAGGAGGAGGTGGTGAGGGGGCTGTCCCCGGCCAGGTCCAGGGCCCGGAGCCCCGCCCGCAGCGCCTCCCCCATTGCCGGCCTCCTCCGCCGCCGCGGCAGCAAGGGCAGCACCCAGCAGATGCTCCCCCAGAACCTCCCCGAGCCGCTCATCGCGAGATCCGGCAGCCTGCGGCCCATCGGCGAGGCCCTGGCGCCGCTCATGGAGGGGCCGCCCGACCCGGACTCCTTCGACGGGGACGCCCGGAAGGAGGGCTGGGGCAACTGGATGAAGGGGCAGTTCTCCCGGGCCCCCTCCGTGTCCTCCTCCGCCGCCCCGTCCTCCTACCGGCGCTCCGATCTGCGACTCCTCCTCGGGGTCATGGGCGCGCCGCTCGCCCCCATCACGTCTCCTCCGCCGAGCCGCTGCCCCATCTCAGCATCAAGGACACCCCCATTGTGAGGCTTCCCCCCCCCCTTTCCTCTCCTTTTCCTGTTGACGGCTTTGCGATTTTGTGGCGCTGGTGGTAGCAGGCACCATCCCTCTTCTCCTTGTTCTTCCTTGGGATTTCTGCACGTCTCTTCAAATCGCTCCTGCAGATAGATCCTTGGGTATTAGGCTGGGGAGAACCCACTGTAAGCTTCCTTTGTAACCCCCTTTCTGTTCTTTCTGCCGCAGGAGACCTCGTCCGCGCAGTACATACTGCAGCAGTACACGGCGGCGTCCGGCGGGCAGAAGCTGCAGAACTCGATCCGCAACGCGTACGCCATGGGGAAGGTGAAGATGCTCGCCTCCGAGTTCGAGACGGCCACCAAGGTGATGAAGAATCGCAACTCGGCGCGCGCCGCCGAGTCGGGCGGGTTCGTCCTCTGGCAGATGAGCCCCGACATGTGGTACGTGGAGCTCGCCGTCGGCGGCAGCAAGGTCCACGCCGGCTGCAACGGCAAGCTCGTATGGCGCCACACGCCCTGGCTCGGCGCCCACGCCGCCAAGGGCCCCGTCCGCCCCCTCCGCCGCGCCCTCCAGGTACCCAGCATCTCCCTTCCAACACCATGCTACATGGGTCACTCGGGAAAAAGTCGGAATCTTCGAAACACCCCCTCTTGCTTGCAGAGCAAACTGGCGCTCCCCGCTGCATTTTTAGTTTAATTGCGCCATTTCCCCTTTTCCTGGGAGCAGGGTCTCGATCCGAGGACCACGGCCAGCATGTTTGCCAATGCGCGGTGCATTGGCGAGAAGAAGGTGAGCGGGGAGGATTGCTTCATCCTCAAGCTCTGCGGGGACCCGCAGACGCTGAAGGCCAGGAGCGAAGGCCCCGCCGAGATCATCCGCCACGTCCTGTTCGGCTACTTCAGCCAGCGGACGGGCCTCCTTGTGCACATGGAGGACTCCCACCTCACCCGGATCCAGTCCAACACCGGCGGCGACGCCGTCTACTGGGAGACCACCATCAATTCCTTCTTGGATGACTACCGCCCCGTGGACGGCATCATGATCGCGCACTCCGGCCGCTCCGTGGTGACCCTCTTCAGGTTCGGGGAGATGGCCATGAGCCACACCAAGACGAGGATGGAGGAGGCCTGGACCATCGAGGAGGTAGCCTTCAACGTGCCCGGCCTGTCCATGGACTGCTTCATCCCCCCGGCCGACATCCGGTGCGGCTCCATCAGCGAGACCTGCGAGCTGCCTCAGGGGGAGAGGGGCAAGGCCGGCGGCCTGGGCATGGGGGCGCACCGGGCGAAGGTCGCAGCAGTGGGAAAGTCTCCGGAGAACGTCGACAACATCGTGTGGCGGGTGGAGGTTTAGAAGCTTAGAGGAGCAGCAGGGGAGGGGGTGGCTGACAACCACTTCAGAGCAGGGATCCCACCGAATTGTTCATACTGGTAGTCCTTTTAATTGACTGACCCAGCAGGAAATGTAGGTTAGATAGGAAGAAGGAGAAGGGAAAAAAAGATCAAAAAAAAGGGCTGATCTTGAGGGATTTTGGGGTTGTCTGGTAAGAGTGTTCTGTACATAGGAGCATAATTGTTCACAGGTCTTCCTCCTCCTCAAAGGGCCTTGGTGAATCTTTTATACTCTGAATGCAGAATTGTTGGTAGGTGAAATTGTTTCCTTCTTTTTCTTTCTTTTTTTTTCTCTTAACCTTTCATGGGGTGGATTGGGGGTTTCTTTGTTCTTTCTTCTTTTTTTTTTTCACAGGGTGCTCTGCCTTCCATGCCAGGAGGATCGTGTGGGTGGTGGTGGTGGTGGTGATGATGCTTTGCTTCTAATACTAATTCCCTCTTGCCGGGGCAGCAGCAGCAACAAAGGAGCTGGCTGCCGGCAAGTGACCCAGTCAGATGGTTCTGATTTTTATGTTTTCCCATTTTGTGTGTGTTATGTTTGTAGATGGGGGGTGTCAAAGCTTTCATTGTTGTTATGAAAGATTAATCCGGATCTTGAGAAAGGGGTTACAAGAGTAGTAGAGGCCATGGAAGAGCTTGCAGTCCCTCACCCAAAATGCCCTCAACAAAATGTGAATTTTTGTTATCATAAAAACTGAGGGCTCTTTGGGTTGTGGAGATGTTCCCCACTTCTTGCTGCAGAAAACTGATGTAAAACTGAAGACTTTGTTCCACCATCAGATATCAAAAAGGATTTCAAGGGTAAACTCTGTTCTGTTGTCCATTTCAGTGCTCCCCCTCCTTGGATGCTGAATACTGATATCATCTCTCCCCTGTGGGATGTTGTTGTCCATTTCAGTGCTCCCCCTCCTTGGATGCTGAATACTGATATCATCTCTCCCCCCCCTTGGTGGCTTCTTTTCTCTTTTCCTTTTGTTGCATGACAGCATCTTAGGGTTAGTTACTGGATTTGGGTCCACAGCCCACACTCAGGTGAGGAAGGGGGGTATGTCTTGGGGTGCTGGTGGCTTCTTTTTTGCTTGGAAAACCTGCCTTTGTTGACCAAGGCCCCCAAAGCCACTGCTTTAGGACTCAGTTCACTGTGCTGGATGGAGCGAGAGAGAGAGAGAGAGAGAGCAACTCCACTGCGCTGCCTTGGGGGTAGCGGATTTGGAAAACACCATCAGAGCAAGGGCATGGGGGGGACTGAGAGCCACCCCCTCCCCCCCTCCATGTGGTCTCTCCTCTCCCATTCATTGCCCTTTGTGTGTTCCCTTTTGTTTAGTTTTTCACTGTATATATAATAATGCTAGATGTGTGTGTATGTGTGTACATCGTTTCTTTCTTGACCCGTCTCTACGGACACATTGCCATCCCCACCCCCTCCCTGCCACTGTCAAGTGTGGGTAGGGGGGGGGGTTTCCATTTATGTCACCTGGAAGCTTCCTGATCATGATGGCTCCAAGTCAAGGCCCTTCCCTCATGAACAACCTTCCCCATTAGTTTAACCCCCGTTTTATTTTAGTGGAATCAAGAACAAGATGAAAGAAATGCCTATATATATATATATGGATATTGGTAAACTCCAACGACCCCTCCCTTTGTGTTTCCCCAAGGCAACCTCTCGCTGCCATCAAGGTGGAAGGTGTAGCACGAGGACAGCGCATTTCTTTTGTTATCCTCTCACATATTGGCTTCACATTCTTCAGATGTGCACGATTATGTTCTCAAACCTGTGGCAGCACCAGAGGTAAGCGTGTGCACGGGCACGTTTGTGTGCTATCAAAGTGTCGTCTAAGCAACCTCTCTCTCTCTCTCTATCTAGGGATCATATCGTCCATAGATGATCTTGTACTAAGATTTTACAAATCGATCCGGTACATGGTGAATTACATGTATCGGATCATATTGGTACGTATTTATATATTATATATTTTATTTTATATTTAATACATTTGGATGGGTAAGTTGATTAGAGATAAACGTTTCTCACTGTAGAGTTTGAAACTAGGGGAGTGTCGCATTTTTTTCCTTTTTTTGTAACTTTTACTATTTCAAAGGTAAAAAAATCAAAATTCAAGAGACAACTATGAGATTCGAACTGTCCACCTCACACAGGTTGAATAAAAAATATCTTAATTAACTCTGTTACATAAGATTTCATGTTAATATTTATCATAATAAATATATATTATATTTTTTTCTTGATATATTACAGTATAATACGGTACGGTGTCGTAGTGTACCGTGTCAGTACAAAATTGATACGATCGATACAACCAGATTATCAAATCTTGCCGTGTAGGAGTCATTTGGCATGCTTCCCCCACCGCCTTTCTTGATTAGAATATTAATCTTAGGTGTTTGACAGAGGAAAATAACGTCGCGATCAGATGTAATAATGTTCGACCATCTGATTACCCGGGTAAGAACTCATAGGATGAGAGACTGCAACATGCTGATATGTGCAGTAAGAATTTCTCCTATTTTATGATCTTTGATCAGAGTATTAGCCTTGGATTTCTGATGCACGATACTGTGGGGGGGGGGGGGGGGGGGGGCACTGCCAGTACCGTCGGGGTTCTCATGCCCTATCAGCTTCCATGCCCTGAGGAGCCATTTATCCCTGACCCAGCATTCCAGCCTTTTTGAAGAGGAATGATGAGAAGTCCCTCCACTGTAGTTGATGGTCCATGGTTTTTCTTCCCCGGTGAGCAGCTTCGCCGAGGACCATTTCAACAAGAGCAGGCCCCACCCGTGTGTAAGTTTCTGAAGTTTTTTTTTTTTGCTCTGCCTTGTTCTTTTCCCCAGGTTGGGTTACGTAAAAACGTTTTTACTGCAGAAGTGTGCATGTCCTCAGTATTCTCCAGGTTCCGCAGCAGTTTTTTTGGGGAGTAATTATCACTTAAGCAGGATTCAGAGGATTGTTCACTGCCATGGTCCGAAGGTTTTTGGAATCGATCTAATGACTTAAATGCATGGAATGTCGTGCAGATCTCAGATGGGTGCATCCTCTCTGAGAAGAAGGGGGAAACTCGTTAGAGCCCAGTGAGACTCAATAAAAGATCGACCCAAAGTTTATGGTGTTGCTTGCTCAGGCCCAACAAGGATCGGTCCAAGATCTAAGTCCGTCTTCCGCACACGTTCTTGTCCCACGTCTCACGTGGCGCACTATCACGTGGCGTCGGGATATCGTCTACGTCTCCATGTTATATGCAGGGTGAGAATCTAGGGAGACTCCGCTCTCTCATCTCTTGTAAGGCGAGCGGATGAGTAACCGACAACTCTATGATCAGGGGAGTCATAACTCCACTCTCACGATCTGACTAAGTCAGGAAACAAAGCGCCCTCAAAGAGGGCACTATAAGAAGGACTCTAGCCAGACGGTTAGGGAGATACGCTTTTGATTCTCACGACGCTCTCGTACTCAATTCGACCTCTATTCTACTCGTCTCCTAGTCTCCACAAAGCTCTAGGACGCCCACTGTCTCTATAGATCCATCCAATCACTTTCCACCTTCTTTCGTTCATCTTCTCTCTTTGTACGAACACTCTGTTTCTATATTAATTGAGCGCTCTTCCCCTTTGCTCAACAAGTTCCTGACTTAAATATCGGAGAGTTGTCACCTAAAATATCTCTCCCAAGACTCCTTATGACGTGATTTCTCTATTTGCAGATTTCCTCTTGGGTGTCATTCTCCTTTCCCTCGAACAAATTTTAGAGGTGTAACACGTGGTTCGAGATATCATATTTATACCTCCCTCCCATTTTCCGGGGCAATCTTAATTTTGATTGTTTGATCAAAGGAAAACAAAAAAAGGGGGAGACAAGTTTTCATCTGATTTCATTACCAACGGATATTCCAATCAATCGACGAACAATTAAGCACAATTTTTAGACGATTACATAAAAAACGCAGGTGCTGTAGATGCAAGCAGCATGCCTGTCCATCCCAGGTGCTTTAATTAGATAGGCTTTGTAATCACAGTACGACAAAAAATTTCCTCTTGCTCGGACCCTACAAAGTTATATATATAGAGAGAGAGGAAACTTGATGCTTGCAAAGGACGAGGCTGCAAGGGTTGGACTGAAACCAGCAGATGAGCAGAGCAGAGAATCCGGGAAGACGATGGATGGCTCCGCCACGTGATGCCTTTAAAACCCGATATCAAATCCGCAAGAGCATGCGCATTTCCCAATTGTGGATTCGTAATGAGACGAAGGTGCGTCCCCAATAAAGACAAGGAGGATACACCTGAACCTGGCCCCCAGAACTTGATCTGGGGAGGACACTCAATAAAGCGCGGTGGCTGTGCTATCTAGCTACGTGGTTGTCTCCCTCTGGGAACAAACAAGCCATGGCTGCTAAGAGGAAGCACGCCCATTCATCACGGTGCTGAATAATCTGCAGCCTGCATACGGTTGGCCTGCCCCTCTGCCACCACCCCCTCCATTCTAGTGAATGGCCACTTCAATGCCCATTGAAGAGGCTAGAGAGACTAGCTACATGGGCATTCAGATGATCGTGTGTGTGTGTGTGTGTCGAAGCATGTGTCGAAGCATTTCAACTTGTCTCTCTATGTGCCTTGTTTCCACATGGCTATGCATGCATCGGGAGCCCCATGCATGATGGCCATTCTCCTCTTTGGAAAAGGAGCATGGTAGCGTATTCATGCCCCTGGCCGCGAACACGTTACCCACCCCGAGTTAGCACATGCCCTTTCTATTTGTTTGCGGGATAAATTGGAATACTCTACTAAAAATTATCCTATTCACTTTAGTTGCTCATATACAGGCCCTGTTTGATCGGTCAATACCACTGAATAGGATAACGTATTCACCGATCACGAGCCTTATTCGCCGGTACGAATGCCCTGTTCCCACTTTGATGGAACGTGGAATTAACATGGGGAAGAGCATTAAATGCTCTTATTTTTGTTGCAACAACGTCACTTTATCTGAGTTACGTATTCTATCGAAATGAAGGAATACACTAACCATGATAACCATGCAGATAAGCAATCGACGAATATCGGTCGATTTTGCATCAAATAGGGCCATAAGATATTCCAATTGAAGTAGGATATATAGACTCTTATCCTAATTTATCGGTTAATTAAACTTTTTCACAATTTCAGAGAAAATATCTCGAATTATCTTATCTCTCAATCAAAATATTTTGATATATTTTATGAAATATCTTACCTGCGATTTAACTTATCTATTTAACCTATTCCACAATTCAACGAGACTTGGGTGAAGAGGTCACTTGCGTGCTCGATCCATTTTCTGTCTCATTATTTAGCTATTCCCATCTATCCTATTTCGTTTTCAAAAAGGTCTTTAGTGAGTGCAAACAAATTAACCTGTGGCGAAGTAGTCGAATAGGAGAAGGCACGCCATGACTTATGTTCATGTGTCGCATGGCTGTTGATGATGTTGATGTCGAGGACTTGGACTAATGATGGCTACATTAATACTACACTAATTAGTGAGATTAATTTTCTCTCAATTTGTGGGTCTTTGTCCCGCTTATACATACATACGGCCTAATGTTTCAATCTTATTATAATGAAGTGCTCTATCCATATTTGATGCGGCAGATCGATGCCTTGGAGTGCAGAGAAAGGATCGATTTAGTGAGCCCTAAGAAATGTGCAACGTATATGTAGGTTGCTGCGACAGATCAATCATGTCACGTTTGATTCTCAGAGGACTTGAATTCGCGGTTTGCATTTGCTAAGGCAGCTTAATTAATACAGGATGAAGGAGGACAGTGTCCCCTCTCTCCCTCTAACAGTACACTGCCCTTTCTGTTCATCGGGAGGTCCCAAACTAGCCCTCCCATGTGTGTGCAGTGCAATAAACCTGTGGTCAAGTAGTCCAAGAGGAGAAGGCGTGTTCAAATTTATATATATTAGGTTTTCTCCATTCCATCTATCGATCACAACTTTTGAGTGGAATATTCTGATGCACACTTTTAGTTTAGTTGATGGGTGAATATTAATTAAAATCACATTGTTCTGGCTGCATTACAAACGAGGTTCGCTGTCTCGTGAATCTGACTCGTATCAGGTCTATGCTTATCTGGTATGAGTCGGTCTGACTCAAGCCCGACTCGGACAGTTGATCGCCCAAGCCGGCAAACCATCGTTACAAATGCTACTACAGATTATATATATATATATATATATATATATGGAGAGGGAAAGATTCACGGCCCACCATGTACATGGTCTAAATAGTCCATCGAGACTTGCTAGGTCTAACAAGTGGCAGCCTCTGCAGGACCCACTTACTATGGGACATCATTCCCTCAGGGTCAGCATAGCCCATCGAGTCTTGGCTCAGTCGCTCGATCGACAGGCCTCCCTAGCGCTCTGGAAAAGCCTACAGGCGATCGGCCGAGCGATCATAAGGCAGAGGAATACTCCCTTACGGGTGCCCAAAATCTCGGACCCCCCGGCGTAGGCAAGGGATACCCCTTATCTTTTATGGATCATCCCGTCATAAGGACTCCGCGGTAAGTCAGGATGAAGTCCTCGCGACTGAGAGCTTATTCAAGCGGGTGTTAAGCTGTTATCTGGGAGAGGGAAGCTCAAGATGATAAGGGGAGGGCGAGAGTTCTTGAACGGTAAAAATCTCCCCTGTGGACGTAACATCCCCCAGGCCCTCACACTTCCTTTATCCAGGGAAGGGAGCCGGCAGTTATATAAATCCAGAGAATCCCTCAAGAAAGGTAAGTCAATTCTTAGCCACTTCAACTGGTAGAGAGCTGTCTCGTACCCTTCGTCTCTCTTGCCCCCTTTTCGCATCTCGCTCATATCACTCGCTGACTTGAGCATCGGAGGGTTATCCCCAAGTTTACAACCCCGGATCCTCTGATCGCTCTCTTCTCTTTTTACAGAATCATGTTCTGAAGTGACTACGTGCCCCCGCGAACACTCTAGATCGGATGACTCACGACTTGACACGAGATCTAATCACCTCGGGAAGTAAATTCGTACCTTGCAATTGCTAAATATGTTGCTTAGAACACCAAAAATCAAAGGGTAGAACAGTTGTTCTTTTCCTAACAGTGGCCTAGCTCTCTGGACACCAAATTTGGACACCAACAAAACTGCACCAGGACTCACTTACCAGATCATTTTGGTGATCACTAACTTACGTGTGTCACGCTTCTATATATGTGCCGGTGAGAAATTTAAAATTCGAACCTTTCAGAGTTGCATGCGCTGCCAAAGTTAAAGTTCCTTTCAACCCCATCCTGCAGTTCCTTACCTTCTAAGATGAAGCCTTGTAACCACGTTGCTGATGAGAGATATTAACTGTACGTACGTCCCATTGCATGGGGCATCCTTTTCGTTTAGATATGGAATGCCCTCTTCGTAGATGCTGTCGTCAAACTGTTCTTGGCATGTCCCGTGGAATGTTTCACTCGGGAACGACACCAAGATCCAGGCTATAACATAATAGACCCTCTCATGCATCAATCAGCTAATACAAATGATTAACCAGCCCTCCCCATCCCTCCTTGGCCGTGTGTTTCTCGCCCTCCACGTTATATTCTCTCTCTCTCTCTCTCTCTCTCTCTCTCTCTCTCTCACTCTCATGTCCTTTCGCTTTTCAGGGAGAGCCCATGCTCATCGTTCAAATGTTTTGGACGTGCATGCATACGTCTCCATTCTAAACAGTGACCCCTTTCATTATTGTTCTCCCTTGACATGTACATGACAGGGTCTCGTTCTGTTGCTGTGGAGAGAACTTTTGCGAAGGTCTGTCGGAGGCAGCCGTAGGATTCATATGTGGCGTTTGTTTCGGCTTGAACAGGGTGGAGATTTATTAAGAATCACTGTGCCGTACAACTGTCATGTGTGAGATAGATCGTAAAAAAAGTCGCAATTTCATTTGATTTTGCATTCGCCGGTAACAATTTGCATTTGCATAAAGACATCGTCACCCGTGCCTAATGTTTACAAGTTCATTCTTATCTTGTGAGGTGAAAGTCTCATTCTAGGGTTGAGGTCTTATCGTACAGAGTTTACAAGGATGGAATCATACTTGGTGTCCATCAAATTTAGTTCTTCGGCGTGACGGAGAGGAGTAAAATCGAACCCTGCAAAATTTGCCACCAGTTGAAGGGCTTCTTTATACATATCACAAGACTCTTTCACATTTGACTCCGTGTCCTTGATTATTTTTAGATTATACGTGAGGAGGGATAAACTCGCCAGAGCCCAACAAAGATCGGCCCACAGTCCAATATGCCATTTGTCAAGACTCGCTAAGGACTGGCTCAAGATCTAGACCCATACGCTATGCACGTTCTAGTCCCGCGAAGCATGCAGTGCACGATCAGGTGACCGTTACGTACCATAATAATGACAGAAATTATCTCAAAAAGTGATGAGCGTCAGGTTAATTAACACCCACATCCCCTCACCTCCTATAAGACGAGTGGACGAGTAAGTCACGACCCTACGATTAGAATAACCACAACTCCATTAAGTCATATGACTAAGAGAATGAGACGAGCTCGAAGAGAGCTCTATAAGAAAGACCTTGGCTAGACAGTAGGGAGGTACGCTTTACATGATTCTCATGCTCTACTAAACATCAACCCTTCTTGTCTCCCTATCCTCACGACACATCTCTACACCTAGAGGTCTCACACCTGAGCTCTCAACATCTCCCTTGCTTTGCTGAAACTTTCGAGAGCTCCCAACCTCCCTCCATGCTCTTACCCACTCTATCCGAGCGCTTTGTCTCTTCCTCGAGCACTCTTCCCTTTATTTAAGCGTTCATCTGACTTAAACATCGGAGAGTTGTCCCTTGAGATTTCTTCCGTAGCTTCTTCTGACGTGGCTGCTATGCTTGTAGGTTTTCCTCCTGGGAGACTTCCTTCCTCCACGTTAAACAAATCTCAGAGGTGTAGCGCATTTTTCGAGATACCACATTTCGACTTCTACATATTTTGGCTCCATCATTGGAAAGAAAATAGAAAGTCATAGCACCCCGAGGAAACAACCGCAAGATGAACAACGACTGTAGTGCGGTTGCTACCTGGTGGGCATCCCAAAGTGGCCCGACAGACGACCACCCATCCCATGGGGATCATCCGCAACCTCCAGCCAACCTGCGGCTGAGGACCTGGGCGAAATGCGTTAGCAACTCCGAATGCTGACCGAGGCCTATCAGGGTCTCTTGACCCGGCGGGCAGAGTAGGACCGCGCCACGGCCATGTCTCCACCTAATGGCAAGGGCCAGTCAGTGGCTGGGTCCCATAGCGACTGGGGGTTGTCAGTTCCATCTCCAGTCCACACCCCATGCCCGCATGATAAATCCCCTCATTGCCTAGGAAATCTGCTCCATTCCAACCTGGGAATGGCGAGGCCGGCGTCTGCGGCAGTACGACGATGTCGAGCATGAACTGGAGGGGAAGGTTTGCTACCTAGACAATATTATTCAGGCCATCAAAACAAAGGGTCTGGTCGACGGCAAGGCCGACCTCCAAGCATCCTTCTCACGAGAGATTTGGAGGGGCCTATCCCTCCAAAGCTACAGTTGCCGGCGTTCACACTGTACAGCTGCAACACCGACCCCGTTGGACACTTGGACAATTTCGAGTCCAACTTGATCTTTCACCGAGTCTCGAATGCTGTGAACTATCTGATCTTCACTATCACCCTTCGGGAAAACGCTTGAGCATAGTTCGAGTCCCTGCGGACAGGGTTTATCACCTCCTTACAGCAAATGAAGATGATGTTCAAGGAAAACTTTCTTGGCAGCAAGAAGAAAGTTAGGCCCATCGTCAGCCTGCTCGCCATCAGGTAGGGACGCGAAGAGCCCTTATGGGGCTTCATTAATCGCTTATGCAAGGAGGCGCTTCGTATTCCCCACCTAGACGTCAGCATCGCCACTATCACACTGCACTGACCCAAGGTACACGGGACACCATTCTCCAACATACTCTTGGGGTTGAAGCCCCCACCACGCTTATAAAACTCCTAGCGCTGTCTCAGAAGCCAACCAGCTACGAGGAGAGCGTTGCCGCATTCGGCCTTGTAGCCGAAGGGGATCACTCTGAGCAAAAAAGCTCGATCGATCATCCCAAGCACGATCGTGCGAAGAGGGAGTGGCACAATCGTGACGCACCCAAGGGGAGGCCTGCCTACAAGCAATGTACTCCTCTAACTGCTCCTCTCGAGCAAATCGTCATGGAGATTTAGGAAGATTCGTTCTTACGGTTACCCGAAAAGATGAAGTCTGACCCAAGGAAGAGGAATATGAGAAAGTACTGCCACTTCCACCGCGATCACGGCCATAATACTGAAGAGTGCACCCAGCTCAAAGACACACTCGAGGACCTAGTTCGACGAGGCCTCCTCAACAAGTTCAAGGCCAAGGTCGTAGAGTGATAGCAGAGGAGGGCTGATACCCCTCCCCCCATCGATAACCGACCACTAGGAAGGGAAATAATGATGATCTTTGGTGGGCCGGCTTCGGGTGGGGATGGTTTGAGTAGGTATTGTTCCTACGCCAAAAGGGTAAACCAGGTTGAGTGCACCTCTGCCTCACCCTCGAGAGCCCCGGTGAAGGAATGCCTTAAAGAACCTGTCATGTTCTCGAATGAGGATCTAGAGGGAGTGACCACTCCCCATACCGACACTCTAGTTATTTCTACAACTGTAAATTAGTGTACTGTATGCCGTATCCCAATTGATAATGGAAATGGTCTGGATGTCATTCCTTACAACTCTCTTCTTCTAATGGATGTGGACTCCTCTCGCCTCACCTTGCTGCACACCCCCCTGTTCGGATTCTTTGGGTTCACTGTCCACCCCGAAGGTCAGATCTCTCTGCCAAACACATTGGGAATGGCTCTGCGACAGATCACCTCCGTGGCTGACTTCACGGTCATAAAGTGAATGTCCGGATATAACGTCATCATTGGCTGTGGAATCCTGGGAATACTTAAGGGAGTCCCCTTGTCATATCACCAAAAACTCAAATTTCCCACTTCACATGGATTCTTTGACCAGGGCTTTGCTCGGGCCATCTTCAAAGTTGGCCTTTCATTTCTGACCGTGATGAACATCTCTCAAGGGGACAAGGAGTACATCTTGGACTTAGATGTCCCCACCACGCCCTACCCACTAGTGGGAGAGGAAGCTGACCCAGATGAGTTGGAAGCCCCTGATGAGCCCGCCCCTATACCCCTACTGCCGAAGTGGTGGAAGAGGTCATGGCCCTGCCTTTCGATGCTCCGTCTATCGCAAAAAAATGAAGGAGATGCCTTGTTCTAGTGTTGCGTTGTTGCAATTTCGTTCTTTCTCTTCCCTCCCTTTCTTCTCTCTCTCTTTTTTTAATGTACTAGTGTGCTTTTGAGCCAATGAAAAGTATTTTGAAAGGAGAGAGTACGAGTGCCATAGGTCTAATTCACATGAGTATCACTAGAGGAATGTAGCTAATTAGCAATGGTACAATCTGAGTGTTTCGACGTTCCATGTTTGTGAGACTTCCTCCCTGTGCATAGTTGCTTATTTATAATCACCCCTCCTAAGGATCTCGGTCACTCGGTAGGAACCTTCCCAGTTGGGTGCGAACTTGCCGGTAGCTTGTAGAGTTGAGAGGCTTCTGCCTTTCGCAGGACACGATCTCATGAGAAGAATTGCCTCTCCTAAACCCAGAAATTGTAGTGTCAGGCCATGCATCTTCGGTATTCCACAATCCCGAGTCTTGTTGCTTCTTGGGTCTCCTCTATAAGATCTAAGTTTTCTCGCAAGGCTTTCTCATTGGCCTGCTCTTGGTAGTAGGCGACACGAAGAAAGGGGCTACCTAGTTCTAATGGAATGATGGCCTCCACCCCGTACGCTAGGTGGAAAGAAGATTCTTCAGTGGCAGCCCTACGGGTCATCTTGTAGGCCCACGTGATGCTCTGGAGTACGTTGATCCATCTTCCCCTAGCTACTTCCAACAGGGTCTTGAGTGCCTTAAAGATGATTTTGTTGGCATTTTTGGCTAGGCCATTGGCCTGCAGATGGGCCACAGATGTGCATCGGTTCTGAAAGTGGAATGTAGTGCATTTCCTCTTGAAGAGGGAATAGTTGAACTACCTCCCATTGTCGCTGACGATGACTCTCGAGATACCAAATCAACAAATGATGTTTTGCCAGACAAACCTCCACATGACCTCATCTGTTATCTGAGCTGTTGGCTCGACTTTGATCCACTTTATGAAGTAATCCACTTCTATGAGGAGAAACTTTTTCTAGACTTGAGCTTGAAAAAATTGGCCCAATATGTCCGCCCCCCATCGGGCGAAATGGTGCGGCTCGACAAGAGAGGTTAAGGTGGTGGCAGGCTAATGGATAAGGTTGCCGTACCTTTGACAATGGTCGCACTTCTTGGTGTAGTCCCCACAGTCCCTCTGTAAGGTGAGCCACCAGTATCGTTGTCGCAGGAGGATGCGTGCTATCGACCTTCCCCCCAAGATGAGAGTCGCATCAACCTCTGTATACTTGTTCGATCGCTCGGAGCGCCTTGGCCTGATCCAAGCATTTTAGTAGCGGTGCCTAGTAGGAGTGACGAAATAGGTGCCCGTCGTGGAGGACAAACCTCTGGGCTTGGTACTTGAGTCTTCGAGCTTCCTTTTGATTTTTCGGGATGTGGCCCCCCAGGGGACGTACGGCGTCATCCAACTATTGGCGATTTCGACCATGTTGATAGGCACCTCTGTGCTATGTACTTGGAGTTCCTCTAGTAGCACTGAGCGAGCGAGAGCAAGAGATGGGGATGAACTGAGGCGAGACAGCACGCCTTCTCGAGTGTTAGATTCTTGTGCTATCTGCACTATCTCGAATACTTCAAAGTTCTGGGATAAGGTTCTAAGCATCTGAAGGTACCAGATCATCTGTGGTTCTCTATGTTTGAACCAACCATTGACCTGCCCTTTGGTTGCTATCCTTGTCTGGTAGGATTTGTCAAATGCCCCAAGTGAGCCCGCCTACTTCACCAACTGCTAAGAAGCTTTAGGGTTAGCCAATATCTACCTCAGGGGATTGTTGGTCAGGACAATGACACGATGCACTTTGAAGTATGGTCGGAGCCACTTGGCCATGGTCATCAAGGCTAGGGCTAGCTTCTTGGTGATGGGGCATCTCCCCTTTGCATCAGAGAGGACCTTGCTAGTGTAGTACATCGGTTTCTGTACTCCAGCATCTTCTCGAGTAAGTACGGAGCTCACCGTGCTCGGTGTGGCAGAGAGGTATAGGTAGAGGGGCTCTCCGTCCACAAGCTTGGATAGCACTCATGAGGAGGTGAGATATGCCTTCAGGTCAGTGAAGGCTTTGCCACATTCCTCATCCCAATGTATCTTGCCTGCAATATCCTTTGGTCCATGCAGGAGCTTGAAGAAGAGGAGACATCGTTCCGTCGATCTGGACATGAAGCAGTTGAGGGCCACCACTCGTCTGGTAATTAGTCACTATATGTCCCGAATCTTGGTGGGCCTCCGCATATCTAAGATGGCCTATATTTTTCCCGAGTTGGCTTCAATGTCCTTGTGGATTCCAACAAATCTAGGAATTTCCCGGATTGGACGCCAAAGGCAAATTTGGTTGGGTTACGTTTCATCTTATACGTACGCAGCTTGATGTAGGTTTCGACAAGATAGGAGAAGTGGTCGCTAACCTTGGGGGAGAGGACCAGCATGTGTGCTTTTAAACTCACAGGTCATGAGTTGTGTGGTCGTCAGTGACTATTGAGATCAAAGTCCACAGCCTGTGTGGTCACGATCCTTTTCCCATTTTGCTACTGGCAAGTAGTCAAAGCTTGTGTTGATATTGCCAACATTCGTATATTCTTTTTCATATATACAAATTCATTTACAATTAAATTACCTACCCAAAAAAAAATTATGGCTTTATTTTATAGGTTATGCATTAAAGGTAATAGTTGAAAAGCTAGGGTTTAGCTGAAAAAGGTGGTGAAAGGTCATTAAAATGTTAAGGAGTGTGGACGGAAAGTCTAACATAGTTAGGCTTATCTATGCATTCTTACGTTAAGGATTAGGTTTTAAAAGTAAAGGTTGAAAATCTTAGTTCAAGTTGAGAAACATGGTGACAAAAACTTATTGGGAAGTTAAAGAAAGTGATAGAAAAGTCCAACATTGATTAAACCTATCGATCTCTACATGGAGAATTTTTATTTACATACAAATTTCACATCCATCCATTGTTATAACTTGGCATAAGCATAATGGATAGAGTTTTAAATACGCCATTAGCATTGCTGGGCTGAGTTCTGAGTCCAATAGTCTTGGATGCAATGCAATGGCTTCAAGTATTGGACTTTTGGTGTGGGCTTCCAAGGCTTAGGTTCACTTGCATGAACTTATTGTTGTTATTGGATTCCTAATATTGGATTTGTTGATATGGATCCATTAACATTGGATCATCTACCTGTATATGAGAGAGAGAGAGAGAGGTGCTCAGGTTAAGGTTTTGCCCGAGTTTGTGCCAGAAACTGAGGTTTTGCAAGTGTCAAGGTGAAGCTCAAGTCCGATGAGGATGGCTTGTCTGCGTTGCAGTCCTACTTATTGGTAATTCAAGAATGGACTCCCTCTGACCAAACAACTACTGGGCCATTTCTAATGCGAACAGGCCGCGGCCCATGTAACTGACAAATAAAATACACGGCCCGCTCCAGCAAACTTTGGGCCTACCATGCTTTCTCCAGCCCAGTCTGAATTCAGCCTATTATTACCTCTGTTAATTTGGTGTGAGGAGGCTGGAAGGATACTTTCAAGGGAATTCTTAATTCTTTTGTCAAAAATAATTGCTTGGAGCTAAGCAAGAGAGCGAGATTGGCACGAGACAAGCAAACTGTAAGGGTTATCATGGTTCGGTTCGAATCGAAAAATTGAACCGAATGTTCGATTCGATCCGATTCGATTCCGTTCGATTTGAACTTAAATTTAGTTTGATTCGATTTCATGACGTCTAAAAGCGAAACAAATTGAATAAACTAAATTTATTATTTATTTTTATTTTTATTAATATAATATATCATAAATATATTAAAATATTTAAAAACATAATTACATACATATGTAAACATACAAAATATAAGTATTTTATTTTTATTTTATATACATATAATTTATTAAATTCATATATATTGTAATAAGATATAAATAATTGGTTTGAACCGAATCAAATCGAATTTATTCGATTCGATTCGATTTGATGCTTTGATTCGGTTCGATTCGATTTGAAAAAAATCTCCAAATCGAACCGTGATCAAGCCTAACAAACTCGAAGAAGAGAAGAAGGGAGAAACGCCATTTACTGTAGCATCCAGCTCAAGTTTCTCCACCACCACGACAAGCCCGTGGGGAGAAATCAAAAAGTTCCAGGATCGGGACTGTTTCAACCTGCGACCTCAACAAGAACTCGCCTACTGCGAGTAAGTGTGAGGAGGAAAGCGAGTTTAATGTTGAGACAATTGAGACCAGGAATAGGATCTAAAGCAGCTTCCCTTGTATGCATGAAACGTCTTCACGGTAGGGTTCACCGATTCGATGATCCATTTCGACTCGATCTGATTTAGATACAATAAAATACGATCTAATTTAAAGGGATTCCAACTTAACTCAAAGTGACTCTAATCAGACTCGTATTGACTCGGTCATCTCGATTCGACTCAAATAAGATACAATTGTGAGTCGTTCCGAGTAAACAAACCATGTTTCACTGGTAGAATGTTTTAAGTTTTTCATTTATTTCCTCGGGAGCTCCCAGTTGCTTCTGTCTGTATGGAATACTCTTTGCTTTTGCTTCTTTTTGTATCATGTGGGGGCATTACAACAGTATCAGCTGAACATGCTCAAACAGGCACAGGGTGACCACTCAAAGCAAACCTGCAATCCATAATAACGTCGAAGATCCCTCACATGTCACATCCCCCTTAACCTCTCACTCTTGCCTTCTCAATGAGCACTTGATTTCTAGATGGGCTGTTTCCGTGGAATTCTATGAAAAATGTTCGTAACAGAACAAAAAGGCTTCCTGCCGGGAACGATGATGACCTTCGAGAGACCATCAGACCTTCTCTAGCTGGATGGGTCCGGATTTGAGGAACCCTCCAAAGCTTTTTAGAGTCGGTAACGATAGCTGGATGACAGGGTATAAGAGATTCTTTTCCCCTCTCTGTACATACGGTGATGATCAGCGTATGTAAAGATCCCAGGATGTTATTTGTTTTCTTATCTGACAGCTCATAGTCTTGGAAGGAAAAAGACATGCTACCCTTTCTCCCCCCCAGCTCCCTCCCCTCCCATCTCCACCGACAGCCGCATCGCGGAACCAGCTTGCAACTCCAGCGCGTCGAAGGGTGTCCCACCGGAGTAGGAGCAGTATCATCTGTTTTATAATATTAATAGGGTGGTTGTTGGGAGCACTTTTTTTAAAAAAAATTATTTCTATCTAAAAAAATATGTTGCGTCACTTTTTAACTTAAATTTTTAAAATTGATAAAAATTGGTAACTATATGCTCGGTAAAAGTGTCATAATTTTTAAATTTTGTGCGAATCTGTTCGGTGGAAACAGCCCACACAATGTCAGAAATCTGAGTCGATAATTCAACAACGTAGCCTCGGGGGCCAAGTGAAACGCTTAGATGCTCATGTACCTCGGCAGGAGCCACCACTTGGCGGAGTGTTGGTTGCCGGGGTGGCCCCGCTGCGGGCGAGGACGTAGCTTTCCACCACGCCGTAGGTGAACCGACGAGGAAGGTCGTAGACGTAGACTTTGGCGGGCGGGGGCGGCGGGGTTAAAGAGGAGGCGGCGGCGGCCAGGAGGGTGGCGGCAGGATCGGGTTGGTGACCGGGGAAAACAGAGGGGCAGAAGAGGGCGAGGAGGGTGAGAAGAGTAGTGACGAGGGTGGGAGTGAGGAGAAAGACGGCGGCGGCGAGGGCGGGCCATGCGAGGGGAGGGGAGGAGGGATCTGCGGATGAGGGTTAAGATTTTGAAGGGGGCATTCACTGGGGGTGTTGTCTGTTCTTAATTTTTATTTTGAGAGAGAGAAAATGTAAAAAATTATAACCAAACACTCTATAAATAATAGTATGTTATTACATTGATTTTACTGCCCAATTTATTACTCTCATCTTACTCGCACGATCTCATCACGACCGGACAATCAAAATGAAGCCAATAAGTTCGATGATCCAATTCGACTCTTTCGTTCATTCAATTTTCAAATGAGATGGTGAGATCAGAATATGGCAAATCGAATGACAAAAGATAGTATGGCACTTTGCTTTTGTTCTTAATGGACCAATCAATTGCAACTCTGCAGCCACCTCTCTAGAGTTAGGCTCCTCTCTGGCTGGTCTGGCTCGGGGTCAGTAACACCCCCCCCCCCCCCCACCCCACAATTACTTACTGTCAGAAGGCAGATCACATGTTGTGTGTGCATGTGAGTTTGATACCGTACATGGCCCCTTTTAAATAAGCTCCACCACCCGCGTTTACGCTGGTCGCTGCCCCGTCTTAGTTGTCCACTTCTCATATATACCAAACGGCGGCGATCTCATATCATTAATGTATGCATGTATGTGCGACCCCAACGGGCATTCGCTCATGTGTTTGGTGGGGGCGACGCCATTCATTGCTTCTCACGGAGATTCTTCCTAATGCCTCGTTGTTTTTTACCCCGATCAATCCGAGTGCCAGAGACTCCGGCCGCCACCTCCGGAGACCACCCATTTGAAGAGAAGTCTCTCGTCGTGCCCACGCAGGTGTATTATTTTGGCTGCTGTGATCATCACGATGTGTTCGCGGGGGGCCTCACACCCCACGGGGGAACACCCGAATCCAAAACGAGGAGGGCAATCATGGGTTGTGTGTTGTTTGCCTGCCATCTCCGGCCGCACAAGCTAGTTGTGTGTGTGTGTGTGTGTGTGGAATGGACGAGCCTCCTCTTGAGTCAGGCCGGAGCGGGGGAGACGGTGGCAGAGGGGGGGGGGGGCTCCCTTCCAACGGGCAAAAATTTGCGACGGATGCGTGCGTGGGGGCAGAAGCCACCATGGATGCCCTGTTCAAATCTGACCGTTTTACCCTGACTCGCCGGCAGCTTGAGGAGGAGGAGAAAGATGGGGATGCGGTGTGTGATGACGGGCTGTTTGTTTATTTGCCCACCTGAGCTGAGAGTGAGCTGTCCCCAGTTCAAACACCTATACAGGCTACAGGGGCCACGGCCGATCTCCACCATGTTGAAATTCACATAATCAGGTTCATGGATCGCAACTTATTAATGATATGGGACTATTCTCCGGAGATCCCTCGCGGCCAAGGTGGGCCATGAAAATTAATTAGACGAAGGTGGCAAAATATGAGTTAGATCTAATACCCTGCTCGGATATCACGTTGAAATCTACGGAATCACGGTACCACAGTATTGAGATATACAGATTCAGAGTCATAAGTACATGAACAACGACTCATTAACTGATATGAGATTACCCTCCGAGAACTATGTCCAAATTTCAACACACCACCCCAACCCCGTTCCGTCGTTCACTCCCAATTAGGGTTGTCAATGGGTTGGGCTGGCCCGACAGATTCGCGGGCCTGGCTTAATTTCGAATCGGACTGCAAGACCTTTTCCGACCCATGGGCTCTTAGCCGAGCCTAAAAACTCGACCCGACTAGACCCACAGGCCGAGTTTGGACTTTAAGTTTGGCCCATGGGTCAGTCCGGCCCGTTCTCTTTTTTTTTCCTTCCTTCAAATTTTAAAAATTACTTAGTTAAAATTATATTATTTTACTTAATTAAAAATTTTAAAATTATATTTTTATGTAAATTATATAATTAATATCAAAACTTTAGTTAATTTGGTGAGATCATAAATTTTACATTATTAAATATATTATTTTTTATTTTTTATTTAAATTATCGGATCAGGTCGAACTTTAATCGAACTTTACAATTTTTTAATAGTATCGGACCCGACACAACCCGACCCGACATAACTTGGACCAAACTCAAATTTTAATATTAATAAATCAAATCCATGTGAGACCAACTTAGACCCGACCCATTGACAGCCCTACTCCCAACTCGCACCCTTTTGGTGCGGCTGTGTTTTCTTCGGCGCAGGGACCACACAGGCTGCCATGCGATCAGGAACCCATCCATATAGGGGGGGTATGTCCTCTTAAATTGAGAGGCTGTGGTGATCTCTGTGACCGGGAATGGAGGGAGTTCCACATCGATCCTCTATTTACGTCCAGGCAATGCGATAAACCGGCACTACTTGTTTCACTGCCAACGCAAGTAAATTCCTGCTGCAAGGAAGAAGAGTGTATGATTTTCCAAACCTGGGGGCCTCAAACGTTGTGCATCAGGGGACAGACGAGCGTCTAGGACAACCTTCGGGGCCATGGCAGAAGCTGCTCACTGTTATTCGTCACATCACGAAACTGTCTCCTCGGTCGTTTCGTCGTTGCAATTCACCTCTCTTTTCTTTTCACATATTGAGATAACACCATTTTTCTTCTTCTTCTTCTTTGAAAGCTACGTTGATGATTGATATATACTTTTTTTTTCTTTTGAACGGAACATTGATGTATACTTGATCGGTTGTTCCGGACTCTACCGTTAAAATTAGAGGTAACACTTACTACTACAATGTCTAGCCTAGGGGTAATTATTTTTTATTTATTTTATATTTTTAAAATTTTTTGAAGTGAAACTCGTATCGTGTCACTTTATCTTTATCTCAGAGTGAATCTCGTGCCATAAAATCTTTTAAAAAAATAATTAAAAAATTAACATCTTTTTAAAAAATTGCAAAATTCATAAATCAAGGCCCCGTGAATAGTGTAAGAGTCTCGATTTTTTATTGGGTTTCTCGAGGAGAGAGTTGAAGAAGTGATGATCAATTGAAAAGAATTAAACAAATTACCTACATTGCCAAACTATGTAATAAGAGGTACTCTTGCCTAAGATCTTGTTTGGGAACAAATTCAACCTACTGACCTAACCTTTTGAGTTGAAACCTCGTGATCAACTTTAATCTTTTTCGAATGGCAGAGTAATATCTTGATTTCGGTGATAATATATTTATGGAAGGAGAGAATTTAGACAGAGTAATATTTTAATTTTAGTGAGAATAAATTTTTAGAAGGAGAGAAAAGTCAGACACAAAAGTGTCGAGTTTTCATAATTTCACGGACGAAACTCAAGCATCACTTGATTACACCACCGTAGTGAGAGATAATTTTAAAATCCTCTTCCCGTACTCGAGTTAAATATCATTGTGAATCCTTATGGGCCACTTTGATAGCCGGCTTGTCGCCCTGTTAGCGCAACCGAGGAGTAAGTGGGCCCCGCCGCCCCCTCGCCTCCCCCTCACACATGTATACTTAACCGAGGTCGGGTGAGTTAATCAACCCTTCGAGATCGATTAATCTATTCTCACCCGGTTATCAAAAGGGGCTTATAAGTTGAGTCAAAGGAGATTACGGGGATTCAAGAGCTCGGGTTATTTTTATGTCTCGAGTCTCTCTCCCCGTGAAATATCTCGCACACGAAAAGCCACGAGAATAAAGTTTCATTCGAAAGAGACCTTTTATTGTAGGAGATTTTAATGATTAAAATCTCCTCAACAACTGTTATCAAACACGGTCTCAGACCTAATTCTTAGGTTTATCAATCAATCTCGCCACAAATATTAGAGCCCACCACCATCTGAATCACACCGGATCCTTCGAAGGACATCAGATTCCCCAATCAACAGACAGACGTTAGAGATATTTTTGCAAGGCCCGTCGCCTGTTAACCGCACCCAATGGCCATCCGACAGCCGCAGCGGCCCCTGCCGGCGCCCGCGGCCACCCAATTGGCTGCCCCCCCGGCGGTACCTTCCGTACCACACCCAACAGCACTACACCCCCGAACCTACACGCCACACCCCAACGCCCTCCCTCCCGCGCCGGCCCGCGAGCCCGGATCTTGTGACCCGTGTGAGCTGTGACCCGCTCGGCTGCGTCCGTCCCCACCTGTCCCCACCAATCACATGCGGCGGCGGGGCCCACAGCGGACAGACTGGGCTCCCGCGACGCATAGCTCACCCTATCTTGTTCTCTTGCGCACCGGAAACGAGCCTTCGAGTCCACAAAACACCTCCACTCTCCGCCCCCCCCTTCCTGTCATCCCACCTCCTTCTGTTTATTTATACGTCGCGCTTTCCCAAGCTCGGACACTCCTCTCGCTGCACACACACACACACACACCCCCCCCTCCTTCCTCCGCTCTCAGCTCCTCCCTCGAGAGCCATGGATCGCCGGATCCTCCTCGCCGTCCTCATGGCCTGCATTGCCGCGGCTTGCGTCGCCGGCCAGTCACCTGCCGCTGCCCCGGCCGCCGCCACCACCCCGGCCACCCCCGCGGCCTCCCCGGTGGCCACCGCCTCCCCGCCCTCTAAGCCCGCCACCCCCGCCGCCGCACCCGCGAAGCACACCCCCGCCGCTGCTCCCACGAAGCACACCCCCGCCCCCGCTGCCACCCCGGTGTCGTCCCCTCCCGCGGCCGCTCCCCTCACTCCCGCTGTCCCAACCGCCCCCGCCGCGACACCCACCAAGGCCCCGGCTGCGGCACCACCGACCAAGGCCACCCCCGCCCCGGCCCCGGCCGCGTCCGTCCCGGTCTCGTCCCCGCCCGCCCCGGCTCCCGTGAGCTCGCCGCCGGCTCCCGAGGCGCCTACATTGTCTCCCCCCGCGGCGGCCCCGGTTGCCGCGACTCCCCCCGCCGCGGCCACCCCGACCGCCGCGCCCCCGGCTCCGGTCGAGGTGCCCGCCCCTACTCCCAGCAAGAAGAAGTCGAAGAAGAAGAAGAAGGCCGCTGCCCCCGCACCGTCAGTCGCCAGCCCCCCGGCGCCGCCCGCCGAGGCCCCCGGGCCCTCCCAGGACGCCACTGCCCCCGTCGCTGACGACTCGGTACGCGCTCTCTCACCCCCCCCTCCCCTCACTGCACACACACTTCCTTTCGCCTCCCACCACCAAACATGCAGGCCAGTACCGACACCGGATCTGAAGCCCCGGGGCATCAGATCCGTTAATATCAACACGGGCAACCGGGGACACGCCGCTGGGGAAGATCTCGGCGTCGTGTTTATGCCCGTGGGCTCACATCTGATCGCTCCACCGCACCGCCCTTCCATGGGAGAGAAGAGCAAGCAAGCTTGTCGCTTGCGCCATGTCTAGGAACCAAACAAAGCACACGGCACTGGAAACAACACCGGCCGGCTGCCGTGCCGCGATCCTCCGCTGCGAGGCGGAACCGACGAAACCCAACGCTTAGATTACATTCCGGTTTTGTGTGAATTTTGAGATCCGGCTGGCGGAGTAGAGGAGGCAGCAGTGTCAAAAAAAAAACAGGTGTCAACCGGTGGTTGGTGAACATAAAAAAAAGCTGAATAAAAAAAAAGGCAAACGGTACCCTGAGGCTTCTGCGAGACCTGTCGGTCGCGTCAGATCTGAGGACGGATCATGACCGTCGATTTGGAGGCGCAGATCCCCTACAGCGACATGGATTGTCCGGTCGGTCGTCCTCGGAAAGTCCAAATGCGGTCACCCTGTTCACGCCTGCAACATATATATATATATATATGTCGTACTATATGATGATGGAGGCATCTGGACCGCCGGATGAGAAATTTTCTTATAGCTGATGTGGTGACGTGTCTTTCTCTTACGCAGAGCGATGCCGCGAGGCTGGTGGGAGCGGTGTTGGCGGGAGGGTGGGCTCTGCTGTTGGGCCTGGCCGTGTTGCTCGTGGTGTAGAGGGAGAGACGTCTGGGCCCCCGTTGTCTTCTTCTTTTTTGTCATGTTTCGTGTCTCTCACATTTACCTCGATTCCATTCTTTTGAGAGAGAGAAAAGAGAGAGGACTCTGTAAAATTATTCCATTTAGTGCTATTTAGAACTATTTGCTACTAGTTGTACTGCTAGTAGGATTTCTATTCCATTATTATCATCGGTTTGCATAGCCGACACCAAACTTTGACGCCTACGCTTTCAGTACCAGTGAGGATGAAGTTACTCTTGAGGCAAAACAGGGATCTTGCTTAAGAAGATAGAATCGGAAGAGACTCTTGAGCGTTTGCTGCTCTGAGCCTAATAAGTAGCTGTGCTATTGCTGTGGTGTGATGCTATGGAAAATGGAGCTCGTGGGTTTGCATTCTCTGGTTTTTGGGAAAGCATGGGCCAGGGAAGATGGTTTTCTGCAGAGAATATAAAAATTTGCTAATCGATTTGTTCGACAACGTTGTTAAGCATAGGAGGATGCAGACGACACAGGTCACCTTGTTGGACAACATCGGTCACTCCGTCGCTCTCCCTCACGTTCTCGGACAACGTTGGCCCTCCCTCCCCCTTTATTCTTCCCTCACTCAATACTACATCATGTGTGCCATCGTATCGACATGCCAGTATCCTCTTGGTACGATCTGGTATGTCCGGAATCGCACATATCCGATATATCTGTCAAACTATGCCATTACTGTACATAAATTCATGTAAAATTTAACAAATTAAATTGCAACTATCAAAGACATGTATAACAAATCAAATTCATGTAAAATTTAATATATATATATATATATAGAGAGAGAGAGAGAGAGAGAGAGAGAGAATCTTTGTAGGGTGTTTGGAAATATTTTTTTTAAATCTAGTTCTATCTAAAAAACTATGTTATATCAAATGTTGACTTATTTTTTAAAATTCATGAAAATAGATAACTGTACGTGTGGTAAAAAATATCATAATTTTTAAATTTTATGTAGACATATTTGGTAGAACAATCTGAAAGTTATGAACACCTTAAGAGACCAGGGGAAGACAAAGGTCACCTCCCTCCTCTCCCGACCCGGCGGCACCACCGTCACCTACAGATCGATGCCGCCGCCACGACCACACGTTCACCAGCCGTTGGAGCACCACCTTACACCCCCTCACTCGCACGTGGAGCACCACCTTGCCCGATCTCGTCGCGATGTCGCCAGCACTGCATGCCTCGGTGCTCATCTTGACTGTGACATCTTCACCACTACCCGTCCTTTGACGCCACCGACAGCACTGCTCTCTACGCACATCCCTCCCTCTCGTCTCCCCCTTCCCACCTGCCTGCACAGACCCGCCGCTACACCGACGACTCCGCCGCCACCAACCGCTGTTGGCCCCACGTCGTCCACCGTGCACCCAATGGAGCGGATGCCGACACCTTGCAACACGTCACCGGCGAGCTCAGTCGCCATCCCATCGATCGCCTAGCCCATCGAGGGCTTCCCCACTTCCATCACCTTCTCTCTCTCTCTCTCTCTCTCTCTCTCTCTCTCTCTCCTGCTATTCTAACATAGTAACTTTTTTTAAAAAAAATATTCCAGACTTATTTTTATTTTAAGGAAGTTTTACACAGGATAAGATTCCTATTTAAAAATAAGATAAATCTTATCAAACGTATTTGAGTACTCTCTCTTTAATTTTTATTTTGAGAAAAAAAAGAGGTAAAAAATTACACCCAAACACCCTATTATACATGTATGTGTGAGAGAGTGAGACGAGGGCTCAACCCCTAGAGAGAATGAGAGCGAGAGAGAGTGTGTGTGAGAGAATCCCTACCCCTATGTGAAACACGCTTTGTGTGTGTGTGTGTGTGTGTGTGTGTGTGTGTGTGTGTGTGTGTGTGTGTGAGAGAGAGAGAGAGAGAGAGAGAGAGAGAGGTCGGCCCCTCTTTGTGAGAGAGAGAATGAGAGCGAAAGAGAAGTGTGAGAAAATCTCGACCCATGTGTGTGTAGAGAGAGAGAGAATACCTACTTGTCGTTGTTTGCACCACGCCGATCCCCGTTAGCATGCGAGGCCATGGGGGGAGACCCGAGGGGGGAAGAGAGTATGGTTATTGGGAGAGAGAAGATGGGGGTTTTATAGGGGCCGAAGCAGACACCCTTATTGGGCTTGCAGGCAGGGGCCGAGGTGTGCTAAGGTGGGCCAAGCACATGAGACGGGCCCAAAGGCAATCAAAGCAATCGCCGAAACGTTTTGGGCCAGAGCAAGGCGACTTATTGCTGCCTCACCCCTCGCCTCCTCACCTAACCAACCGCTTCAGTCGCCTTTAACAACGTACATTAAAAAAAAAACTCCATCCAAAAGGGACATAAAACAAAAAAACACAAACAAATCTATGCATCATAAGGTTGTAGAAAACAATTAGTAGTTGATTGATTACCCCTCGAGCTACACTCTCTGCGGGAAATTAGGAAATGTTCTAACTCTAGTCAGTTAACCAAAGTAGAAAAACTCAATGGTCGAGTGGAAGAGGATGGTGCTAAGTATGTAGGCGGCATTATAGTAATGTAATATGGACATGTAAATGAAAACAGATTCTTAGGCGGTTTCATTTTTAAGAGGGGTATATATGTAAAGAAAACGCTTTTATTAATTGCAGCAGACATCTTTGGTCATTACAGGAAAAGTGACTTCATTCAAGCGCTGGAAAATATTATTAAGCTGAACAGAAGACAAAAGGATGATGGATCTTCTGAGGAACACATGAATCAGTAGCAATTGGAAATAGGCATAGTGCAACATGTGCTTTATAAACTCAACTGAATCGGCAACAAAGATGTCATGAACCAGACTCATAACAAAAAGTTCGTCGAATTCTTTGCTAGAAACACAGATATATCCCAACTTTCATAATTTGGTCTTAAATGACATATTATGGGAAAAGCACCCATAGAGGAAAACAATTCATGTTAACTATATAATGAACATTTCTTTACAAAGGGTTAAAAAAAGCACAGAGCCAAATCAAATTGCTGCTGAAAGGAAATAAGTAATTGTGCTAGTGGCAATAAAAGTATAATGAAAGATAAAATTACCAGATTCAAGAATTTTATTGGCTTGACGTGGACCATATTGGCTTACAAGTAGTATGCCTATGACAGTTCCTGATAGCAGCAAATATCAGAATGCTACTTTCAGCCATCATATGGATTAACAATGAGCATGTCAAAACTCTGCAGCTAGTCACCTGTAGAAATTAAAAAAAAAACATTTTGCTTTAAGTCTAACTGCATCAGAAAAATTATTGTGACGTCATTTTGACCATGCTAATGTAAAAAAGTGATTAGCTAATCTTCTCCCTTCTTTCATTACTCCCCCTCACACAACTCTACTAGGAGATGGTGCACTGCTTATGTTGTCTAGATCAGGATAAAGCAATTGAATTTGGCTTAGCAAAATTCATCACCATCGAACTATGTGAAAAAATTTTACAGGTCATGCTAACCAACAAATGGCCACAAAAGGGCCCATCTAAACAAAGATCAGAACAGCACCGAGACATAGTGCAATTAGATAACACGAGAGCTAAAAAATATTCAAACAACAATGTTAATACTTGGCAATTCTTTACATAGAAAATGATCTGAGGGATTATGGCCTATGATGAGAATTTAGAAACAGAAGATGTCACAATATTTGGTTTGCATTTCGATGCTTAGGTCTCTGGAAGATGAAATGAATTAAAACGAACTTCATTAATCAGTATCTGAGAAACTCTAGTAGAAACTGGCAACAGAATACATGCGGTGTAAGGTAAACAAGGAATTCTCATGCCCCAATATGTTGATACTATAATGCAGATTGGAACGTGCTAAATAAAAAACAAGTTGATTGATCAACATTAAAACATGATAGGTGATTTCATAAAATACTCCACAAATCTTACCCCATCTACTTGTGCAGGGAATGATAATCATGTCCACAATGCTGTGAAGTCATATGATCGGAAGCTGAATCTTTTTCCTATAGCAACTGAGAGAAGAAAAGGAAGATATGTTGGATCTTATGTGTTCTCTTTTCCAAGACCTGCAACACCCAACATGTGTTGAATACTTACTATTGATGGAAAATCTACAGGACGCAAAAACAACATTAGATCATTGATGAAAACTGAACAAAATTGAAGACCAGGCTAGCCATCTAAACAACGATGGAACGATCCTATATGGCAACTGGATATCAACAAATGTCAAAAAATAAATAGATTGGTTTCATGCATAAACAGTATGTCATGTGCATTTTCAATGAGGCAACTAGCCAACATCAATGCTTCATGCCTGCATCTGCAGCACACTGCGGGACTGCCAATTTAATATGGTTTAGGATGAAACCGATGTCCCCTGGAATAGAAAACTGTTATTTATAGAGAAGTTCAATCTGCTTTTTCAGAAGGCAATACTCTCGGGCAATTTCCGTCAAATTGCTATTTGGGGCAAAAGGAATAAGGTTCAAAGTACTCAACACAACTCCACAAGCGTTCTAGAATATGCACACTAAGGTATTTCTCCAGCCAGAAAGCAGAGGTCACAATGCTATTTAGCTGATAGAACTCAAAGACTTCATGCTGGTGGAACCTACAGGTCATATGAAGTGCTATTAGATTGGAGTCAAAGATGTAATGTATGCATCAGATTTTGATCCAAATCTTATTGACATTCATCATTCAGTTTTAGGTCGATGGGTTAAATTACTCTTTGAAAAGCATCTCATCAAAAAATATCAATATAAACTAGAGGCCAACAAGATGCAACCACATGCAGCAGATGTCCTAGTCAGTAAATGTACTGCTTACTTCAGAGGAACACAAAATAGCTACACATTTTGATGCAAACAATCAATTTGAAATGATAATAAATGCTTAACACTTTATTAATCAGATACTTGAGAATATCACAAACAAAATCAAAGATGAAACCACATTAACAAGCAAAAAATGGAGCTGCCGCATAGCAGAAGTGGTTTTCACATTGAGGTATCATCACATCAAATGGCTCCTTTTTGCAAGACCTATCAGACCAGTTGAACTCCGAAGGACAACAAGCCTTTAAATATATGTCTAAAAGGCTATCTTTTTGCAACATAGTAAAGAAAATATCCCTTTAGATGGTGGACAAGCACAATCATCTTATTATGTAATCATAAGGTTCACTGACAGAATTTCAAGAACTGTAAAAGAAAGCTATGGTAAATAACCATGGGAGCAAGGGCATGGTGGGTGCGAAGAGCCATAATCGTTAAAAATATGATGAGCTTCACACTTCAATCAAACAACTAAAGCCAAATTTTCCTAGAAATTATTTAAATGAAATATTTGGATAACATGTTACAAATGTATATGTCAAGACATCCTACCAAGTCAAGACCAGAAACATTACATGGTCTTCACTGACATAAACAAAAATATGAGTATGTGCCGATAGATGTCACTTCATGGACCAGGAAGAGAGATAACAAGCACAAATATCAATACCATACAGGACAGAGAAAGTATCAATAAAATGCAGGTCATGCCCTAGATAGAAAGGATGGAAATGAGAAGGGCTTGATGTGGAGAATTTCCTGCATTTACAGAGATTCACGAAAGAGGTTCTGACTCACAATCTGTTAATACAATTTGTAGATGCTATGCTGGTAGCGGTCCAAATTATGTACTCAGATATTTTTATGTTCCTAGTAGATGATGCAGTACTACCTGAGCAAAGGGACCCAGTCACAAAGTTCAATACTTACAAGGAGAAACATATAATAAAAGAATTTTAGTCTGCAACGCCTATAATTTATCAGATTTAGGGATTAGCCCCTCTAATCTAGATATTCATTTATAACACTTCATAATCTCAAATTATTTGGTGAAGCACCCCAGAACATTAGGAATAAATCTGTCAAGTGCTCAGGAAAAAAGCCCTTGAGAAGGTGTTAACCAAATAAATGTGTACTTGTGAGGGGTTATAAATAAATATCCAGTTTGGAGGGGCTAATCCCTAAATACAAAAGATTATAGGGGTTGAAAACTTCACGAAGGTCATAGAGTGTCACACTCATGGAACCATCAAAAATGGTGGGAAAACTTGCTACTCAGATCAGGAACATGAGATTCACTGAGTGGCCTACTAAACAGAAACTGTACACAATCAACATAGGTTGGATGAAATGGAGAACCATGTATATACATTCAGACCAATAGGTACCACTAAGGCCCAAATAGGACAAGTTGTGTAAGATATTAGATATCTATGAAAGGGTCAAAGTGTTAGGACAATAAAGAAGACACATGCAAATGAGTAGAAAATTGAAGGCAAGAGAATGTTGATGTGGAATAGTAGAAAAAAAATCATAAGAAAGCATAGAAAGACAAAATTCAGATTGTTTTAGCTCAACATCTAGCCAAGGTTCATTTTGATGGCATAGGAGATGGAGTCTGAAGGGCGATAGGCTAATCTGGTGGCTCATTCTACACGTAACATCGTGCACTTTATGGGGAAAGTGTCGAAAAGGGATGCTTCTTTCATTGTGGGAAAAGTGAGGGAGTGGTCGTCAGTTGTATGTAATGTGGACTCACTTAATAGGGTGTTTGGGAGCAGTTTTTTTTTTAATCTATTTCTATCTAAAAATTTGTGTAAACATAATTTTTGACTTAAATTTAAAATTGATAAAAACTGACACTTTCTGTTTGGCAGCAGTGTGTAAATTTTAAAATTTGTGTACATGTGTTTGTCACCTCCGGCAGTTGGAGAGAGAGAGAGAGAGAGAGAGCAGAAGAGGGGGGGGAGCCGCCGGGGGAGGGGAGGGCGCCGCAAGGCGGGGGGAGCTGCCGGGGGAGGGGAGGGGGCCGCCGTCGGGGGGGGGGGGGGAGGGGGCGCCGTCGGGGGGAGGGGGCCGCCGTCGGGGCGAGGGGAGGGTGCCGCAGAGGTAGGGGGAAGCCGTCGGGGGAGGGGAGGGCGCCGCAGGGGGGAGGGGGAAGCCGGCCGTCGGGAGGGGAGGGTGCCGTGGAGAGAGAGAGAGAGGACGGAGTGAGAGAGAGAGAGAGGGGGGACGGAGAGTGGGAGAGAGAGAGAGAGAGCAGAAGAGGGGGGGAGCCGCCGGTGGAGGGGAGGGCGCCGCAGGGCGGGGGGAGCTGCCGAGGGAGGGGAGGGGGACGCCGTCGGGGGGAGGGGAGGGGGCCGCAGGGGGCGCCAGGGAGGGAGGGGGCCGCCGTCGGGGGGGGGGGCACCGTCGGGGGGAGGGGAGGGGCCGCAGGGGGCGCCAGGGGGCTTCTGCGCAGGGGGGGTAGCCAGAGCCGGAGGGGGGGAGGGGGATTGCGCAGGGTGGGGCCGGAGCCGGAGGGGGAGGGGGCTGCGCAGGGGGGGAAGCCGGAGGGAAGGAGAGACGCGGGGGAGGGGAGGAGGTCGCGAGTGGGAGAGCATTTTTTTTAAAAAAATTGGTCTGGTGTTGTTTTTTTTTTTAGGAAGATTTACACGGGAGTAAAGTATCTCCCTAAAAGTTAGGAGAGGCATACCAAACAGGGTTATAAGACCTCTTCCTCTTTTTTAAAAAATTGAGAGAAAAAAGAGGTAAAAAAGAGCAACCAAACATCCCATAACTCTTCATTTTTTGTCTCATTGGGGGTTTGGTGTGCAGTTTTTTGTAATGGGATCTTTTATTTTGATTGTACTTGCACATCCCTCCTTTTACTTTAATACAAATTAGTGGTACCAACCACTTTCAAAAAAAGAAAACATCTAGCAAAGGTTCAATTGACATGCCACAAGTCAAGAAAAAAAAAGATGGGAAAACATGAATAGAGAAGATATGAAAAAGTGGATAAACTTCCAATCCCTTAAAGGTGATTCGACAGAAATCTCCATAGGAAAAGACCCAAGTTCAACTTTACATAGATTATACCCCACAAGTGAAGACTATTTTTCAGCTTTAGTTCCTCTGAGTCATAAGTCTGAACATTGGGCTATGCTGCATATTCCACTCTAAACCCGTATTCCATTTAATGCACCTTCAACCTCACTGTTGGTGTGAATCTAGTCATGTACTCTTAACCTCACTATTTGTGTAATGTTCATGACCTATTTAGTCCTTTCATATTGATATTAGTAGTAGCATTATCTCTATGTGCATAGCTTTTAGCTAATTATATATGACTCTGAGTCTCTGACTAAACCAACCCTTCCTGGTTTTGTTTCATCACACCAATTTCTACCAGCACTGTTTTTTTGAAATTCTGCAAATAAAATGCAGTAAGCAGGCACCATTTTCATCAGAAGTGAGTTAACATATTTCTATTCTATATTCTAGGTCTTGTCTCGTGACAGATTGCTGGGTTCTTACAAGGTATTTTCTGATATGCACAAATGACTCCTTGGGCTATTTATCCATGAGCAGGAAGAAATTACTCAACAGCAATTTTACTGGTTGTTGAACCCGAAAAATTATACAAAAAAGGGGGGTTCCCCCCTTCATTTTCTGCTGCAGATACAAAGAAAAAAAAAGAAAAGAAGAAGAAAGGAAGGAATGTGAACCCCCTCCGGTACTGTACCGGAGGGGGGGTTCCCCTCCTTCATTTCTGCTGCTGCGGGGAAGAAAAAAAAAGAAAGAGAAAAGAAAAAAGAAAAAAGAATGTGAGGAGGTTTGACCCCCTCCGGTACATGCACCGGAGGGGGGACCCTCATGCACCGGAGGGGGGACCCCCTCCGCCCCTCTTTCTTCTCTCCGGTAATGACAAACCGGAGGGGGGAACCCCTCCGGTCCTTTGCAACATGAAAAAAAAAATAGAAGAGGGAAGGGGGAAATACCCCCTTCGGTACATGAACCGGAGGGACCCCCTCCGGTCCCAAGCAAACCGGAGGGGGGAACCCCCTCCGGTACATGCACCGGAGGGACCCCCTCCGGTTCCAGTCAAATCGGAGGGGAACTCCCTCCGGTACATGCACCGGAGGGGGAACCCCCTCCGGTCCCAAGCAAACCGGAGTGGGGAACCCCCTCCGGTACATGCACAGGAGGGGGGGGGGCCTTTCCCCTTCATTTTCTACGGAAAGAAAGAAAATAGTAAAAAAAATTTAAAAAGGAAGGGAGGGGAAGAGTCACCTTGTCCCTTGGACTTCCACCGGAGGGGGGTGTTTCCACCGGAGCCACCTAGCCTCCGGTCCACTTCTAACTCCTATAAAAGGAAGCCTAGAGCTCCAAAGAAAGGGACGGAAAAAAGAGGAAAGAAAGTTTTGCAGCACTTGAAGACTTGGAGAGCTTCGATAGAGGCCCAAGTGGGAAGAAGAAAGGAGAAGAGGCTTGCGCCCTCTCCCTTGCGGCTGGGTTTCCTCCCTCAAAGTCTGATCCCTTATGAAAAATTTATGAGGAGATCCCTGCATATTTCAGAAATTGCAACTCTACCCCAAGCTTTTGCAAAATTGCCCAAAAGTCCATGTACTTTGGAAAATTCCAGAAAAAATCAGAAATTCAAGAGACGAGATATGAGTTCAAAGGAATGTTCCCCACTTTATGGAAATACCCCCGGTGGGTGGAAAATTACAGAAATACCCCCGGTTGGTAGAAAATCACATAAATACCCCCGGTGGATAGAAAATCACATAAATACCTCCGGTGGGTAGAAAATTGCAGAAATACCCCCCGTGGGTAGAAAATCGCAGAAATACCTCCCGGTGGGTGAAAAATTACAGAAATACCCCAGTGGGCGGGAAAAATTTAGAAATACCCCCGGTGGCGGAAAAATTGCAGAAACATCCCCGATAGCAGGAAAATTGCAGAAATGTCCCGATAATGGGAAATTTGCTGAAATATCACCGGTAGTGGGAAATTGCTGAAATGCCCCCGATGGCGGAAAAATTACAGAAATGCCCGGATAGTTGAAAGATTGTAGAAATCTCCCTAATGAAGGAAAACTTATAGAAACACCCATGGTTGTGGGAAAATTACAGAAATAGCTCCATTTGTGAGGTCTCAAAATTATCCAATACCCTTGTTCTCGTTTACGCCGTTTGCACGACTCGGTGGAGCGGGACCACGCCCCTTCTCTAAAGCGGTGTGCACTCTCCTGAGTTCGGCTTATGGCTAACCATCCAAGTCCATGTATCTATTTCATGGCCAAGAGCTATCAGGTCCGGAAACAACAAAATTGATGAAATTACAAATAAACCCTGAGAAATTAAGAAATTAAGACGAGGAATACCCAAGAAGTCAAATGACGGAGGATATTCCCGAGAAGTCAAGAAATTAAGACGAGGAATACCCAAGAAGTCAAATGACGGAGGATATTCCCGAGAAGTCAAGAAATCAAGACGAGGAATGCCCAAGAAGTCAAATGACAGGGTCATTTCCGAGAATTCGAGAAATCAAGACGAGGAATACCCAAGATGACGAGGTTATTTCCGAGAAGTCTAGAAATTAAGACAAGGAATATCCAAGAAGTCCAATGACATGGTTATTTCCAAGAAGTCAAGAAATGAAGTCAAGAACGCTCAGGAAGTCAAACGACGGGGCGATTTCCAAGAAGTCAAGAACGCCCAGGAAGTCAAACGACGGGACGATCTCCAAGAAATCAAGAAATGTCAAATATGCTCTGAAAAGTCAAAAGTAATGGGAATGCCTAAGAAGTCAGGAAGTGACAGGGCTATTTTCGAAAAAGGGTGAAAATACCCAGAAAGGGTCAGAAATTCTAATAACATCCCAATGTTTGGGAAAGTTGCAGAAATACCATGATGGAGAAAAATTACAAATATACCCCATCTCAGGCAGAAATGTTCTTTATGGACACCAAGGCAACTTAAGAGTCCAATCACAATCAAGAGTGTGATTGTGACCATGAAGCAACTCCGAGGCATCGATAATGATCATCTTGGCGATCAAACGGTCCTCGTGATAAAATTCAAGCTTAACTCTCGATCAGGGGACACGAGTAAATGTAATGATCCAAATGTAGAATGAAGCAAATTCAAAGGCTCTGGTTGCAACTGGATATAATCCTGAAGACCAGATTACACAATCGGGACCATATGTAAAGGTTTTGAAGGATCGATTGTAATGCAAATTATGTGTTCAAGGAAATGAAGTCTTCAAATTTCTTTGCAAGAGTATGTACCCAGAATGGGCAATCAAACTCATTTATGTCACAACTAAAAGAGGCAAAAGGCGTTCTTCGACAGTTAATCAAAGGTGTTCGGACTCGTACCGATGTAAATTAACACCGACTCCGGTTGGTGGGGAAAAGTCCAGTACACGAACCCTAAATCGTCTGATAAACCCAAAAAGCGCGGAATTAACAAATATGTCAAAATATACGACATATTCATCCAGCGAAATCGGATGTTCCAAAAAAATTTCCGCGTGTAAACAGACTGGCACGCCCGGTGGGACTTTTCCTACCTTTCATTTTTCTGTCGAAGAATAGCCTTACCTCGAAAAAGTTGTGACTCCTTCACACTCTTGCAAGAAGTTCAAAGGATTCCCACCGTTGAAGCTGCCGCCGGGGGCATCAAAGTTAAAGCTACTGGGGGCATCAAGGTTAAGGTTTCCCGGGGCGTCAAAGTTAAGGTTGCCCGGGGCGTCAAGGTTAAGCGGTCCCTTTCAAAGGCCAAATGTCAACATGTATCTAAAGTTGCTCCTACTAGTAGGGGGGATGCCATTTCGGGCGTGGCTGCTACCGCTGGGGGCATCAAGGTTAGAACTTCCTGTCAAAGGCCAAATGGCAACACAATACATGTCCAAGTGGCAATTACTAAGAGGGGACAACGCCACCACAGTCATGGCCGCCGCCGCTCGATATGTCCAAGTGAAGGCTTCCTGTTGAAGACTAAGTGCCAACAAAATTCATATGTTGTTCCTGCTAGTCGGGGGCAATGTCGCCGCCCTGGAAGAAAATCTGTTGTGGCTATATCTAAGTCTGGCAAGATTTGTCTTTGACCAGAAGCAAACCAAAGAAAAAGAAGAAGAAGAACGCAACTGGCTAGATAAAGGCGAGCCGATCTCCCAACAATACTTTGCCGAACACATCAAGCTGAGACAGAGATGAATGAAGCCAACGCCTAAACTTCGTTCTGAAGTCAAGGCACTTGTGGAAAGTCAAAGCCTCTAAGCCTGGGCAAGGGGGCAATCCTATTGCCGTCTACATCAAGTGAAAGGCGAAAATGAAAGAAGTTGGCATCCAAGCCTCACACAAAAAAGTCAAAGCCTTTAAGCCCAGGAAGGAGGAGGCTTCGAACAATCTAAGCCTTCTAAAAGGCAACAACTTGAGGCAGGAATTTCAACCCTGGGGGCATGTTTACCCTGGGGGCATGTTCCAATCAGCCCCAAAATAGATTTTCCTCTCCCTCAAGACATGACATGAGACAGAAAAGAAAGAAGAATAAATAAGAATAGGGAAGAAGGAAGAGAAAATTGGTGAAGCATCAGGCTGCCACCTTAGAAATTCAAGAGGGCGTATCTGGCAAAGAAAACTCCAAGAAGAGGTAGGGGCAAAGCACTAAATAATGCTTCGAGCAAAATCTCAGGCGAAACCTCAAGCAAGGTAGCTCCGGCAAGCAATAGCCCGATCAGAAGTCCAAAGCAGAAGGCTCCAAGTCAAGCCCAGGCAAAGCCAGAAAGGCCAGTCCAGGAAGAAGGCTTCAAGCAAAGCTCTAAGTGAAGACAAAAATAGAAGCCTGAAGAAAAAAAAAGACGAAGTAAAACCACTGGCAGAGCCAAGAAGGCAGATTCAAGGGGGACCTCTGTCTTTTCCCTTTCAAATTTCAACACTTTGTTAGTGGAGTTTGTCCCAAAACCGTCAGTTTTCGAACCTCCTAAGGCTCCAAACATGTCTGCCTGACATCAAGCCATCTATGCATAGGATCCAACCCATGCTTTGGTACCAAATCGGTGTTGAACACCAACTCATTTCTTGATCCGCCAAGTTTGGGTATTGTTCCACTTCGGGCTCTAAGCCACCCTTGACAATTAAGCTCATTTTCTGGTAACACAAAGCTAGCTTCAGGCCTAAATCTATGCTTGTGACACTAAACCAATTTCGGCGTCAAGCTCTCTTCCCGCTGTCCACAGGGAAGTTGTAAAATTCCCTACCAAACTTTATCCCAAAAGAAGAAAGAAGGAAAAAGAAAGAGAGAAAGAAAGAGAGGAGCACTCCTAGCTCAGGCCCTTCAAGGCAGAAGCTCAAAGCGAAAATTTCATCTCAGGAGGGACGGATGCCACCCAACTCGGTCGACAAACAGTCGGTCCTCTTGAAATGAAGCGCAAGCTGAGGAGGAGAAAAACAGGAAAGAAGCGTTTGAAGAGAAATTTAAAGAAGCAGAGTTGAATAGGCAGTTGTCATGGAAATCCCCATAGAAGAAAATCCCTTTGTGAAGAACTACAAAAGAGAGAAACCCTTCCTTCCACTCAATGAAAAGCACATCTCACCTGGATCATCACCTTGTCAAAGCTCAAATCCAGAGTTCAAAAAAAGAAAAAAAAGGGTTTAAAATAGAGGTGCCCCGGCGGACTTAGCCATTCCCATCACAGGGGTGGTTGAGGGTAAAAAGGCCAAAGAAACCCGGCTGAGGTGAAAACCTGAAAGGGCGTCTCAGGCAAAATTGGGTAACCCCTCAGCGTGAAAACCCGAAAGGGCGCGCTGGAAAAAGCTAAAGGGGGCCAGCTTCGGCGAAAACCCGAAAGGGCGCTGGGGTTGGTAAAGTGAAAAAAAAAAAAAAAAAGAGGAGAGAAGAAGAAAATATATTTTCAACAATCATCATGAACCAGCATCGTGGTTATCCTCCACTTGAAAATCATGTCCTATCAAGGGGAACAAATGCATCAAAAACCCAAACCCTTGGTTTGAAACCCCTTTCGGGTCGATAACCATCCAAAACGAAACCCAAATCCTTGGTTCAAACCCTTTCGGGTTAGCCACCATTAAAACCAACTCTTTGGTTACCCAAGCCTTCCTTGGATCACCACAAAAAAAAGACACGGAACCCAAATCATTGGTTCAAAACCCCTTCTGGGTCAGCAACCACAAAATAAAACCAAATTTTTGTTGCCCAAACCTTTCGCGTCAAGAAAAAAAAGAGAGAAACCCAAAGTCATGGTGCCCAAACCCCTTTTGGGTTAGTCACCATTCCAAAACCCAAAAACTTCATCGTCAAGCCCCTTTCAAGCTAAAAGGCCGTAGGCTTATAAGTCATTGGCCCCACATCTTCCTTATGGTGGAGGAACAATGGAGATTAAGACACTTTGTCCCAACGACAACGTCAAGCAACAACGTCAAGCAACAACGATGTCAAGCAACAACAACACCAGAAGCAACAACAGTAGCAGCAATAAAGAAAAGAAAAAGAAAAAAATGGGGCTTAAAATTGAGGTGCCTCGACGGACTTGGGCATCCTTGTTGGTTGCCTAAGGGCAAAAAGGTCATAAAACCCGGCTGGAGTGAAAACCCGAAAGGGCGCTTCAGGCAAAAATGGGTAACCCCTCGGTGTGAAAACCCGAAAGGGCGCATTGGAAAAAGCTAAAGGGGGCCAGCTTCGGCAAAAACCCGAAAGGGCGGTGAAGTTGGTAATGTGAAAAAAAAAAGAAAAGAGGAAGAAGAAAGGAGGAATGCATCGTCATTATGCACTACCATCTCAAACATTCTTTGTCCCACCATGGCGAGCACATTATCAAAACCATCAAATCATAAATTCCAGAAAAGTTCACCCAAATTTTAACTTTTGGCTTCCAAATCACAAAAGTCAGCCAAACCCTCAATGCAATCCTCAGCTTCCAAATCACAAAGGTTAGCCAACTCCAACTCCATTTCTCGGTCTTCAAACTGCACAGGTCAGCCAAGTTTCAAAATCCAAACTCAAATCCAAAATTTTGTTGGCCCTCAAACCATCAAGGCCACCCACAGTAAATTCTAAACCCCAATTCCAATCTTTGACTTCCAAACTACAAGGTTAGTCAACCTCAATTCTAATCCTTGACCCCACCTTAACTCCTAATGCTTGACTTATACGCCACAGAGGTCGGTATGAGAGAAGGAAAAATGGGAGAGAAAAAAAAGATGAGACCAAAAAAAATGAGAAAGGAAAATGAGAGAAAAAAAAATAAGAGAAAAAAATAGAGAAAAAAAGGAAGAAAGAAAAAGGAAAAGAAGAGAAAATAAAAAATAAAAAGAAAAAGTGGAAAAGATGAAAAGAAAAAGAATTATTGTTATTCATCACCATGAGCTGTCACCATTGACGCCTCTTTTTCTTATGATTTTGTCCCCATTCGGGGCAAGCATGTCTCAATACTAAATTTCTATGGTAGTGTTGACATTCATGTCCGTTTTGGGCCGTCAACCCTACTCAAATTTCAAAGTCTGGTTTTGACCGGCAAGTCCTTTTGGACCGTCAATTCCACTAAATTCCTATTGTAGTGTTGGCATTCATGTCCATTTTGGGCCGTCAACCCTACTCAAATTTAAAGTCTGGTTTTGACCTGCAAGTCCTTTTGGACCGTCAATTCCACTAAATTCCAATTGTAGTGTTGGCATTCATGTCTGTTTTGGGCCGTCAACCCTACTCAAATTTCAAAGTCTGGTTTTGACCTGCAAGTCCTTTTGGACCGTCAATTCCACTAAATTCCTATTGTAGTGTTGGAATTCATGTCCGTTTTGGGCCGTCAACCCTACTTAAACTCCAAATTTTTGGTTTTGACCCGCAAGTCCTTTTGGACCGTCAATTCCACGAAATTTCTATGGTAGTGCTGGCATTCATGTCCGTTTGGGCCGTCAACCCTACTCAAATCACAATTTTTGGTTATGACCCGCAAGTCCTTTTGGACCGTTAATTCCACTAAATTTTTATAGTAGTGTTGGCATTCATGTCCGTTTTGGGCCGTCAACCCTACTTAAACTCCAAATTCTTGGTTTTGACCCGCAAGTCCTCTTTGGACCGTCAATTCCACCAAATTTCAATTTTTGGTCTTGACCTACAAGTCCTTATTGGGCCGTCAATTCCAAAAATTCTCAAGTTTTGGTGTTTATTCACAGACGTCCTTTCGGGACTGTCAACGCAAAAGACCACTCCAAATTCTCAAATTTTCAAATGATGAAGAAGCCGACCTTATCACCTCGAGGTCAACACAATTGAAGAAGACGGTCTCACAGAGAGAGAGGAATAAGATTAGCGTGAGCCGATAAAATAAAGAATGGTTGCCTCTCTTCAGATCGGGCTCAAAGGGATCAGCCGCTGCGAAGGGCAACATCATATCAGTTGGTAGGAAATCAATTATATAGGCTGGTGCATGAAAAGGACAAGCCTGCCCTCTTACGTTGCTTCTCGCCGAAGGAAGCCAAGATGGTCCTGCACGAGGTCCACTCAGAGCTCTGCGGTGCCCATCAAGTCGGGGACAAAATGAAGAGCAATATAAAACTTAAGGGTTTATACTGGCCCACCATGTATGCGGATTGCAACCGATACGCCCGCACATGTCGTTAGTGCCAAGCTTTTGGCCCAGTGCCAAGAAAACCCCCAAGCTCGTTGCACACCATGGCTCCTCCATGGCCCTTTACAGAATGGGGAATGGATATCGTGAGACCCGTTCCACCAACCACAAGAGGCTACAAATTCATCCTAGCCGCTACAAATTACTTCTCCAGGTGGGCCGAAGCTATGCCTCTGCAGGAGGTCACAAGAGAGGCAGTTGCCCAGTTTGTCAAGCACCATATTATATATCGATTCGGCACCCCTTGTCGAATCATGTCGGACAATGGTACTCCATTCAAGAACAGGACCATTTACCAGTTGGCAGCAAAGTTTCATATCGATTGGAGAACATCAACGGTCTACAATCCCCAAGCCAATAGATTGGCTGAAGCATTTAACAAGACCATCTGCAAGCTCCAGACCAAGATCGTCAGCAGCCACAAAAGGGATTGGGGCGAGAAAATACATGAAGCTCTTTGGGCATACCAAATTGTCTACAAAGCTCCAACCAGCTGTTTCCCTTTTCTCTGGTGTATGGGGCGAATGCTCTAGTATCGATTGATTGAAATGTCATTTTACCGGGTAGCCGTGCATACCGACTTGCAAACCCACGAACAAGATGAAATAGAAAGGAGGCTTGAAGAGCTATCTAACAGCAAAAGGCTGGAAGCCTACAAACATCTCCAGCCATACCAAGCCCGAATGACTCGAGCCTATGATAAGTTGGTAACGCAAAGGGCGTTCAAAAGAGGTGACCTCATCGGTCAAAAGCAAGGGAAGTCATGGCCGACAAATCCAACGGCAAATTACTACCAAATTGGCAAGGGCCATACATCGTCTCCAAAGTCTATGAAGGAGGCGCTTACAAGGTCGTCAACCGTAAAGGAGAAGACCTCTTTCCCCCACTGAATGGAAAACACTCAAAATTATACTATGCTCCCGAGCATGAGTTCCAACAACAACCTACACAAGATTTGCCCTTCTCCGCAGGAGAGTAAGGAAGGATAGGGGAGTTTCCCCCCAGGAAAACCCAAAAGTCACGGTTGCTTTGAACAAGTTCTAGTTCATGTCCCACCGTGCCCAAAAATCCCAATCCGAAGTTTCGGCTTTCCAATTTCATTGGTTAGCCCCAAAAATCCCAAATCCGAAGTTTTGGCTTTCCAATTCCATTGGTTAGCCCCCAAATCCCAAATCCGAAGTTTTGGCTTCCCAATTTCATTGGTTAGCCCCCAAAATTTCAAATTTCAAGTTTCGGCTTTCCAATTTCATTGGTTAGCCGCCAAATCCCAAATTCCAAGTTTCGGCTTTCCAATTTCATTGGTTGGCCCCAAATTCCAAATTCCAAATTCTGGCTTTCCAATTTATTGGTTGGCCCCAAAAATTCCAAATCCCATATTGGCTTTCCAATTTCTTTGGTCAGCCCCAAATCCAAAAATCGGCTTTCCAATTTCGTTTGGTCAGCCCCAAATCCTCAAATTTTCGGCTTCCCACCATCGTTGGCCAGCCCCAAATCCTCAAGTTTTTGGCTCCCCAAACTTCGTTTGGTCAGCCCCAAATCTAAAATTTTTAGCCCTTAAACCGTTAAAGGTCGGCCAAGTCATCACCTCACAGTTACTCTCTTGCAAAGTGTAACCTCTAATTTCAAGCTCCAGGAGAGTTAACTACCATTGCTAAAAAAAAGGGGGGAGAGAAAAGAAAGAAAAGAAAAGAAAGTAGAGATCAAAAAAAAAAGAAGAAAGAAAAAAAAGGGAGAAGGAAAAAAGGAAGAGAGAAAGAAAAGAAGAAAAAAGAGAAAGACTGCAAATCTAATGAAGGAAGTAAATTATCTTACATTTGTGAAATCATGTCAAGTGCCTGAGATAAGCCGTTAGGGTGACTCCGAACAAATGAAAGAATGCATAACAGGAGTCCCGGGACAAGCCCTCGGGATAGTTGCAACTAAACGAAAGAATGTGCATCAAGTGCGAAGCTTAACGCCTCCTGAGTACATCTTGTTCCAGTTTTGCTATGCAAAGTCGCCCTGCATAACTCCAATGGAAGGAAGACACTCCTAATGAAACAAAGGCTGCAAATCAAAAGACTGCATCTGTGGCAGCATTAGGTCACTCAAATTTGAAGCTGTGGAAGCTCGAAAATTCTCCCAATACATGGACCTGATGTGGCAGCTCGGAAGGAACCTGCAAAGCAAAAAGGGAAAATCATCAGTATATAAGAAATCTCAAGTTTTACCGGCAAAGCTGATATGAAAATCAAAAATTGGAATATTGATTCCCCTACCTAGACATGACAGTTCTGGATGAATCCCTTCAATAGAACCTGCAAAGAAAAACATCAGTATACAAGAAAGTTCAAATCATACAAGCAATGCTGATATGAAAGATATAACCCCAGCAACAGTAAATGTTTACCCAGTGAGTCCTCTGGCTCAAGAGAAGCATGTAAGGCTGGGCTTCGGGTAAAGTCAGAAAGGCAGGGCCCAACCAAATAACTCCAAATCAAGCTCTAGACAAGCTCCAAAAGGTGACATTAAGCAAGAGCAATCCAAGTCCAACTCCAGGCAAAGCCCAAAAGGGCGAGACCAAGGCGGAATCCCCAGTTAAGTCTAGACAAACCAAGGAACAAGCAGGTAAGAAGCTCGAAGTAGTATCAACGTCTCAAAACTCTGGTCCTTATATGACCAAGTTCCAAGAACCGTCGCCCGAAATAATCAAGCAAGCATTTAATGTCACCTGCCAAATACATAAAGGAGAGGCTGATTGGGTCAAGGTGGTCCCAAAGAAGCGTGGTCACCCTAAGCCTAAAAGAAAATCTCGATTGAACAACTCCAATTCTGGAGGCACATCCCAGCTGCCAGAAAAGGCAGAAACTCCTTCTCCGATTGAATTGGCGTAAGCTAGAAGGCAAGATAAGAACAAGAAAAAGGATTTAAAAAGAAGACTAAGGAAGCAAGCATCCTCTTTAGTGTGACTATGATACTAAAGTGCCCCACCCTACTAGGGAATCCCAAGAAATCCAAGATTGCATTGAAACCATTATGCAAAAGGAAGAGATCGATGCCCAAAGAAGCTGCGTGAAACAGAGAAACCGCAGATAGGCAATCGAAAAGCTAGTAAGCCAAAGACGTCTTGTAGAAATGCTGTACAAGGAAGATCTTGTCTTCTACGAGCTAGAATGGCCAATGCTTCAACTTAAATCCCTTGTCGACCCGAAAGTCCAGGCCGACAATCATATTGAGCAAGGCACCAAGCAATGCTTGAGACAGATTCTCGGACAAAGAAAAAGAAAGGGAGAGAGTCCTCATAACGAGATTCCCGATTTAGTCTTGGATAAAGCCAGAAAAGACAAAGCTCAAGAGAAAAATGCTAGACCAGGTTATGGACGAAGAACAAGAGAATTTCGGTCACAAAAAAAAGAGAAGGAAAAAAAAAGAAGAAAGAAAGGAACATCGAAAAAAAAAAACAAGAGGAAGAAGAAGGAAAGAAAGAAAGAAAGAGAGAAAAAAAAACCCGCTACTTTTGTTGGCGCATTTTGCGGTTCTTCAATGAAACTCAGCCTCAGGTCGACTTGGTGGAGCGGGTCCATGTCACTTCTCTGAAGTGGTGTGCGCTCTCTTGAGTTTCCTCCTAGAGATTATTGAGTCGAGAAATATCCAATTCACCCAAGCCGAAGGAAGAAGTCAGATGGCCCGACGTAGAGCACGTGATAGTACCAAACGTCGGTCCAAACTCAAATGTCAAACTTTGCGTAGAATTGGTGATAAGACCCAGCAATAATGGATCTCTAGAGCAATGTATAATGTCTTTGAGCTCCACTCAGGACTGTCGCCACATTCAAGCGAGGGGAGGGTGGGTGCCGCAGGGGTAGGGGGAAGGCCGTCGGGGGAGGGGAGGGCGCCGCAGGGGGGAGGGGGAAGCCGGCCGTCGGGAGGGGAGGGTGCCGTGGAGAGAGAGAGAGAGAGAGGACGGAGTGAGAGAGAGAGAGAGAGGGGACGGAGAGTGGGAGAGAGAGAGAGAGCAGAAGAGGGGGGGAGCCGCCGGTGGAGGGGAGGGCGCCGCAGGGCGGGGGGAGCTGCCGAGGGAGGGGAGGGGGACGCCATCGGGGGGAGGGGAGGGGGCCGCAGGGGGCGCCAGGGAGGGAGGGGGCCGCCGTCGGGGGGAGGGGAGGGGGCCGCAGGGGGCGCCAGGGAGGGAGGGGAGAGGAGGGGGCCGCCGTCGGGGGGGGGGGGGGGGGCACCGTCGGGGGGAGGGGAGGGGGCCGCAGGGGGCGCCAGGGGGCTTCTGCGCAGGGGGGGTAGCCAGAGCCGGAGGGGGGGAGGGGGATTGCGCAGGGTGGGGCCAGAGCCGGAGGGGGAGCCGGAGGGGGGAGGGGGAGGGGGCTGCGCAGGGGGGAAGCCGGAGGGAAGGAGAGACGCGGGGGAGGGGAGGGGGTCGCGAGTGGGAGAGCGTTTTTTTTAAAAAAATTGGTCTGGTATTTTTTTTTTTAGGAAGATTTACACGGGAGTAAAGTATCTCCCTAAAAGTTAGGAGAGGCATACCAAACAGGGTTATAAGACCTCTTCCTCTTTTTTTAAAAATTGAGAGAAAAAAGAGGTAAAAAAGAACAACCAAACACCCCATAACTCTTCATTTTTTGTCTCATTGGAGGTTTGGTGTGCAGTTTTTTGTAATGGGATCTTTTATTTTGATTGTACTTGCACATCCCTCCTTTTACTTTAATACAAATTAGTGGTACCAACCACTTTCAAAAAAAGAAAACATCTAGCAAAGGTTCAATTGACATGCCACAAGTCAAGAAAAAAAAAGACGGGAAAACATGAATAGAGAAGATATGAAAAAGAAAACAAGAGGAAGAAGAAGGAAAGAAAGAAAGAAAAAAAAACCCGCTACTTTTGTTGGCGCATTTTGCGGTTCTTCAATGAAACTCAGCCTCAGGTCGACTTGGTGGAGCGGGTCCATGTCACTTCTCTGAAGTGGTGTGCGCTCTCTTGAGTTTCCTCCTAGAGATTATTGAGTCGAGAAATATCCAATTCACCCAAGCCGAAGGAAGAAGTCAGATGGCCCGACGTAGAGCACGTGATAGTACCAACGTCGGTCCAAACTCAAATGTCAAACTTTGCGTAGAATTGGTGATAAGACCCAGCAATAATGGATCTCTAGAGCAATGTATAATGTCTTTGAGCTCCACTCAGGACTGTCGCCACATTCAACTGAATTCTCTATCATGTTATCAGGACTCATGGGAAAAGAACAAATCCAAAAATATTCTCCGCCTTGTCATGAAGACTGAGGATAGCAACGGAAGTGCCAAAATGCACGGGCCGCCCGCCGTCACCTTCGGTTCCGACGGACATCCCGTGGGGGGCATTTGTTGAACCCGAAAAATTATACAAAAAAGAGGGGGTTCCCCCTTTATTTTCTGTTGCAGATACAAAGAAAAAAAAAGAAAAGAAAAGAAAGGAAGGAATGTGAACCCCCTCCGGTACTGTACAGGAGGGGGGGTTCTCCTCCTTCATTTCCTGCTGCTGCGGGGAAGAAAAAAAAGAAAGAGAAAAGAAAAAAGAATGTGAGGAGGTTTGACCCCCTCCGGTACATGCACCGGAGGGGGGACCCCCTCCTCCCCTCTTTCTTCTCTCCGGTAATGACAAACCGGAGGGGGGAACCCCTCCGGTCCTTTGCAACATGAAAAAAAAATAGAAGAGGGAAGGGGGAAATACCCCCTCCGGTACATGAACCGGAGGGACCCCCTCCGGTCCCAAGCAAACCGGAGGGGGGAACCCCCTCCGGTACATGCACCGGAGGGACCCCCTCCGGTTCCAGTCAAATCGGAGGGGAACCCCCTCCGGTACATGCACCCCTCCGGTCCCAAGCAAACCGGAGTTGGAACCCCCTCCGGTACATGCACCGGAGGGGGGGGGGCTTTCCCCTCCATTTTCTACGGAAAGAAAGAAAACAGTAAAAAAAATTTAAAAAGGAAGGGAGGGGAAGAGTCACCTTGTCCCTTGGACTTCCACCGGAGGGGGGTGTTTCCACCGGAGCCACCTAGCCTCCGGTCCACTTCTAACTCCTATAAAAGGAAGCCTAGAGCTCCAAAGAAAGGGATGGAAAAAAGAGGAAAGAAAGTTTTGCAGCACTTGAAGACTTGGAGAGCTTCGATAGAGGCCCAAGTGGGAAGAAGAAAGGAGAAGAGGCTTGCGCCCTCTCCCTTGCGGCTGGGTTTCCTCCCTCAAAGTCTGGTCCCTTATGAAAAATTTATGAGGAGATCCCTGCATATTTCAGAAATTGCAACTCTACTCCAAGCTTTTGCAAAATTGCCCAAAAGTCCATGTACTTTGAAAAATTCCAGAAAAAATCAGAAATTCAAGAGACGAGATATGAGTTCAAAGGAATGTTCCCGACTTTATGGAAATACCCCCGGTGGGTGGAAAATTACAGAAATACCCCCGGTTGGTAGAAAATCACATAAATACCCCCGGTGGATAGAAAATCACATAAATACCTCCGGTGGGCAGAAAATTACAGAAATACTCCCGGTGGGTGGAAAATCACATAAATACCTCCGGTGGGTAGAAAATTACAGAAATACCCCCGTGGGTAGAAAATCGCAGAAATACCCCCCGGTGGGTGAAAAATTACAGAAATACACCAGTGGGCGGGAAAAATTTAGAAATACCCCCGGTGGCGGTAAAATTGCAGAAACATCCTCGATAGCAGGAAAATTGCAGAAATGTCCCGATAATGGGAAATTTGCTGAAATATCCCCGGTAGTGGGAAGATTGCTGAAATGCCCCCGATGGCGGAAAAATTACAGAAATGCCCGGATAGTTGAAAGATTGTAGAAATCTCCCTAATAAAGGAAAACTTATAGAAACACCCATGGTTGTGGGAAAATTACAGAAATAGCTCCATTTGTGAGGTCTCAAAATTATCCAATACTCTTGTTCTCGTTTACGTCGTTTGCACGACTCGGTGGAGCGGGACCACGCCCCTTCTCTAAAGCGGTGTGCACTCTCCTGAGTTCGGCTTATGGCTAACCATCCAAGTCCATGTATCTATTTCATGGCCAAGAGCTATCAGGTCCGGAAACAACAAAATTGATGAAATTACAAATAAACCCTGAGAAATTAAGAAATTAAGACGAGGAATACCCAAGAAGTCAAATGACGGAGGATATTCCCGAGAAGTCAAGAAATTAAGACGAGGAATACCCAAGAAGTCAAATGACGGAGGATATTCCCGAGAAGTCAAGAAATCAAGACGAGGAATGCCCAAGAAGTCAAATGACAGGGTCATTTCCGAGAATTTGAGAAATCAAGACGAGGAATACCCAAGATGACGAGGTTATTTCCGAGAAGTCTAGAAATTAAGACAAGGAATATCCAAGAAGTCCAATGACATGGTTATTTCCAAGAAGTCAAGAAATGAAGTCAAGAACGCCCAGGAAGTCAAACGACGGGACGATCTCCAAGAAATCAAGAAATGTCAAATATGCTCTGAAAGGTCAAAAGTAATGGGAATGCCCAAGAAGTCAGGAAGTGACAGGGCTATTTCCGAAAAAGGGTGAAAATACCCAGAAAGGGTCAGAAATTCTAATAACATCCCAATGTTTGGGAAAGTTGCAGAAATTCCTGATGGAGAAAAATTACAAATATACCCCATCTCAGGCAGAAATGTTCTTTATGGACACCAAGGCAACTTAAGAGTCCAATCACAATCAAGAGTGTGATTGTGACCATGAAGCAACTCCGAGGCATCGATAATGATCATCTTGGCGATCAAACGGTCCTCGTGATAAAATTCAAGCTTAACTCTCCGATCAGGGGACACGAGTAAATGTAATGATCCAAATGTAGAATGAAGCAAATTCAAAGGCTCTGGTTGCAACTGGATATAATCCTGAAGACCCGATTACACAATCGGGACCATATGTAAAGGTTTTGAAGGATCGATTGTAATGCAAATTATGTGTTCAAGGAAATGAAGTCTTCAAATTTCTTTGCAAGAGTATGTACCCAGAATGGGCAATCAAACTCATTTATGTCACAACTAAAAGAGGCAAAAGGCGTTCTTCGACAGTTAATCAAAGGTGTTCGGACTCGTACCGATGTAAATTAACACCGACTCCGGTTGGTGGGGAAAAGTCCAGTACACGAACCCTAAATCGTCTGATAAACCCAAAAAGCGCGGAATTAACAAATATGTCAAAATATACGACATATTCGTCCAGCGAAATCGGATGTTCCAAAAAATTTTCCACGTGTAAACACTGGTTTACACACAGAGACCTGCATGTATATCAATAGCCTTGGAACTGCATGTTCAGCATCTAGAAATTAAGCAAAGTGAAACAATGTTTTTCTATCATTGTGAGTGACAATACATAAGGATTTTAAGATGAACACATTATTGTATCTGCATGAAGGGCTTTGCATGCTCAAGATAGATCCTCGAGGATCCACATACTTGCTTTCTAGTCAACAACATAAATAACAAGACCTACATACTTGATAGAAGAATGATTGCCTACAAAGACTAAGGAGATAAGAGTTTCCTGTAAAGCAAAAGTCTAACCACCACTTAATAGTTCTGTTAGTGTTTCTGTTATGTGAAAGATAACCAGCTGCCCATAAACTGGGGAAAAATGGGAAAACTAGAATGAAGGCTACATTAGGATATTCTATCATCACACAAGCTTCCATTTTCATTTTTTCAGGTAAAGCGAGCCATTAAGTTGTTGAAACAGACACTAGTTGGAACAGGAGTGCTGCTTGTCACAGCTGTATCACTTTTTATATTTGCGGCTCCAGTGGACGACTTCTTACGATCACTTTCTCAACCAAAAGAAAACAGTTTGGCATCATCTACTCCAAAACGGCCTGGCCTCAAGTAACTTGCAAACTGTTGTACAAAAAGAACTGTTGTACAAAAAGATTAATGCTCAATTTGCATCTCCAACTCTTAACATTCTGATTTTTCTAAAAACTGTAGAAAAGAGGAATTTCTAAGATTGCCTATGGAAGTAATGAAAGATGATGATCTAGCAGCTGCTGCAGCTGAGGCTGCTGATGGAAGGCAGGTGCATTGCAGAGATCATTTTTACCATGCATTAGCTGGTGGCCAGTATTACAAGATGGATGATCTGCTTAATTGATCCAAGAAGTAGTAGGCTTCAGCATTTTCAGAAGAAAGAACATCCTTTGCTCTTTGTATACGAGTCGGAAGTTTTGGTTTGCTATGAAAAGCAAGCAGTATATTTTGGGTTAATATAATGTAAAAACTGTCTCTAAAATACGATAAAGGAGCGGCTATGCAATCCACAGGGTGTTAATTACTACAATACTTCTGGATCTCCTAGCACAAATTTTCCCCATCTGACACGGAATATGATTTTCTAAAAGATGCAAATGATAGTGTATCAGTAAGGGTTCTGTCTCCTAAAGTTAAAGTACCTTTTTTTAAAGTGGTTGGTACCACAAATTGTATTAAAGTAAAAAGTGTGATGTACAACTATAGTCAAGGAATCAAGGTCAGCAATACCGGTGCCAGAGCAAATACCAGTACCGGTCCCCATTCCCCTCGCCCCCCGGTTCCCCATTCCCCAACTCGTCGGAGAAGCCCTAGACTTGGCTGATGTTTGCCGGCCGGCCCGGCCCACAACTGTCGCCTGTTAGAAGGGTGTGTCGATGAGCGGCAGCCCTACCGCTCACCGCCAGAGGGCTACAGGGGCCAAGGGGGATTTTCTTTCCTCACTTCCTCAGTGCTAGCGGCTCCAGCGCTACAAGGCAGGGAAACCGGGTGGGAAAGATGCATGGTATCGGGTCCAAAGGACCCGATACGATATTTTTTGCAGATCCGGGTTAAAATATGACTTCGGGCGAGTTCATGGGCCGCTGGGCAGGCAGGTAGCGGTTCCAGTTCGGACCTTGGTTTTAAAGGGTTACCCTTACCCGGACCCCCCCGCCCCCACCATTCGAAGCAAAACCCCAACTCCCTTGGCCCCTCTACCCGCTTGTAGAGCCGCAGGTCACCACCCTCTCACATGCACGTCTCCTCGGCTAGTGGCGATTGGCAACGGCAGCGATCTCTATAGTATGTACGCTCTCTCTCTCTCTCTCTCTCTCCCTCCCGGCTGACCTCTACAGTCTTCACCGTTGTACCGGCTCTCTCTCTCCCCCCCTCCCGACCTCCACAGTCTTTGCCGTTGTACCAGCCGGTACAGGTACCGAATGGGCGGAACCAGACTAGCAGGGCCCGGTACCTAGACATACCACCCGATATCGATACATATCGGGTGGTACTACAGACCATGCAAGGAATTACAAAAGATCCTTATACAAAAGCTGCCCCTCAAAATGGTGTGTCACCCATTAACATCTCAAGAAGTCAAAAAGAGAAGAATTATGTGAGCTCACATTACATAAGATCAATGCCCACCCTCTCCCTTTCCCCAATATGAAAGAAGCAACCCTATCAGACACCCTAGCTTCCCTCCTGAAGATTCAAACGTTTCTTTCTCCCCATAGTGTCCATAGAGCCACATGAAGGATAAGCCACCAGATTATCCTATTCCCCTTCATGGTCCATCTCCTGTGCCAATTAGCTAGTACTTGTTCCACTTTGTCTTGCAGGGGGTGGCCCCTATTATCTCGTCCAGGACCTGTGCTCATACTTCTACAAAGAGATGGTCTAAAGACTCATCCTCCTCACCACACAGAACACAGAAAGTTTGAATCCTTGGCAGAAAAGATGTCAACCTATCTTGGGTTGGCAGGCACCCATGTGAAACTCTCCATACTAGCAGCTTCACTTTAAGTGGACTCCTAGGGCTCCATACTTGTGGTGCCCAAACATGCCTCAAACCTCCATCTAAGATAAGCTTGTAAGCTGAGGTGACTAAGAATCTTCCTACATTATCCCATCTCCACCACCATTTGTCAGTGTTGTACACCCCCGGTGCAAAGTCAAGGAGAAACGATAGTAGCAAGTCTAGTTGTTCCATCTCTCCCTCTCTCAGGTTCTTGCGGAATGATGGAGCCTAAATACCCCTTGAAAGTTGTGGCTCGAAAACCTAAGAGGTTGTTGCCTCCTGCTCTGATGAAATGGCCAAAAGCTGTGGGAATTGTCTTGTAAAGTAAAATCCCTATACCATCTATCTTTCCAAAACAACATCTTCCTCTATCTCCTAGTCAGATCCTTACACTAGCCACAATGATGTCCCTATTCCCTTCCACGTAGGGGAGATATTGTGCTGACAGGCTGGTATCAAGTCCCATTCTCTTACCCTACCATAATATTTCTAACGAATTACTTGCAACTAAATGCCATTCTCCTCATATCTCAGCTTCCATAACCACTTACTCAACAAAGCTTGATTGAAGTCTTTGCTACTTCTAGTGCCCAGTCCTCCCATTTCCTTGCACTTACAAATTCTACCCCATGCTATGTCATGCCACCCCCTCTTCTTGTCTCCACTGTCATGCCAAAACAATATAACCTGAATAGACTCAAGTTTCATAACAATGGCCCTTGCAATGTGAAAAATGGAGAGATAATAAACCAGCATGCTACTCAGCACTGATTTACAGAGCACCAATCTCCCCCCATATTAATCTGGGTTCAAACCTTTGAACTATCTTCTACCAGTCACTGTAGTGAATGGCCCCAGGAGAGAGCGGTAGACCCAAATAAGAGATGGGGAAATCTCCTATTTGGTATCCTAATATGAACGATGCTCTTCTGAGGGCTCTATCACCCATGCTGATCCCCACTAGCTGACTTTTACCAAAGTTCACCTTCAATCCACTGACTTCTTCCAACAATTCCAACATGAGTCTGGTGATAAAAGTTTGCCTCTGATCCTCTGCTAAAAAGAAGATGATATCATCAGCATACTGAAGATGTGATATTTGTATGCCACCTGTTGTAGCCTGGAAACCTGTAATTAGTCTATTGGCTTCAGCTCTAGACCACATCCTACTCAGTATATGTGCCACTAAAACAAAGAGAAGTGGGGACAACGGATCTCCCTGTCTAAGACCTCTCCCACTATGAAATAATGGGAAGGCCTGCCATTGAGGAGACCTACGAAGGTGACTAAACTGACACAACTCATACCCATTCAATCCATCTCCTATCAAAACCCATTTTATCTGGCACCGAGAAAAAACAATTCCAGTTGACCCAATCATATGCCTTCTCAAAGTCCAACTTGAGTGCCATTATTCTCTTCCTTTGGATCTTGGAGGAGTGCAAGCATTTATGAGCTACCAAAATTCTCTTGTATGTGGCGACTCCGGATAAAGGTTTCTTGATAACCACCTGTGTAGTCAAAATCCCGCCAAGGCGCTCGCCTAGGCGGTGAGGCGGGGCGAGGCGACGACAGCCCGCCTCGCGCCGTCGCGGTCCGCCGAGGCGAACGCCTCACGCCCGCCTCGCTCTCCGCAGCGCACATCACCCACCTCGCTCGCCAGCCCGTTCGCCCGCTCGTTCGCTCGCCCGCCCGGATCCGTGTATCGGGTAATATTACCCGCTAACCACGAGTTACCGGAGCCTTTAAACCGCGAGGTCTCCCACCATACCATTTCTCTCTCCAACGGCGACAGCAGCTCGTGGCGACCAGCGAGCGGCGTCTGGCGAGCGAGCGGCGTCCAGTAACTCCCTCTCGCCGTCTCTCTCTGTCTTCCACTCCACTCCCTCTTTCTCTCTCACGCAGGCACACACGGAGGGGGGCTCAACCCCTCTCCCACATTCCCACCCGCTCACTCTCTCTCCCCCTGCCACTCTCGCTCTCTCCCCTCTCTATCTCCCTCACAGTGAGAGTGAAGGGCCGAGCCCCTCTCGCCATCTCCATCTCCCTCTCTCTCTGTCTTCCACTCCCCTCCCTCTTTCTCTCTCACGCAGGCACACACGGAGGGGAGCTCACCCCCTCTCCCACCCTGCCACTCTCTTCCCCCTGCCAGGGACTTGGTTCCCTCAATGACGATTGCATCCTGCTGTAGGTTCTTCTTCTATTTGGGTGCTTGGGTTTTGACGTTTCAGGGTGCATTCAGTGGTTTGAAGTTGCTTCTTGTTTCTTTGTAATTGAGAGATTATATATCTAGACAATACATCTTTTGTAGTCAATAAGTGTCTGTCATGTTTATTGTTCATGCAAAGATTGTTTAATGTTTTGGCCTCCATATGCAACCAAGTATGGGAGAAATAATCTCTAGCTAAATGCATACTAATTCAGTTTGTTTTGCAGGTTAAGGTAAGGGGATTAGTTTAACCGTGAGTAAGATATTCTAAAAAATGGATTATTTTGCTTTAAAAGGGGGAAATCATAACTTATGATATATTCTCCGATAAGTGTGAAAATTTTTTAACTCTCCTTATTCGTAATTTTTCTAGAACATTCTATCCCACTCTTAATTAAGATATAAACATAAATGTTTTTGTGATATTTTGACATATAATTTTATTTTTAAAGTATATATATATATATATTTAATAATATCTCGCCTCAAATGTCTCGGCCATCGCCTAGGCCTTTGAGGCGTGAGGCGACTCCCTGGTCGCCTCGCTCGCCTCACGCCTCAGACTACATAGATAACCACTGACTATATTGTTTATCATCGAGACTAGTCTCACGGCTAGAAGCTTGGAGATGATTTTATAAGTATCATTCAACAGATTGATTGGTTTGAAGTCACTCAAGTTCTATGCCCTTTGTTTCTTAGGGATGAGGACTAGGCGGGTCTTATTAATTCCCCTTAGGTGTGCCATTCCCTCTTGGAATTCCTGCATTGCCGAAAGAAGATCAGCTTTAATAATGTCCCAGCACTTTTGAAAGAATGTCAAAGGGAAGTCATCCGTCCCAAAAACTTTGTCCCCTATCAAAAGAGAAAACAGCTTGGTGGACTTCCTATTCTGAAAAAGGGGGAAGAAAGGGCTACCCTTTCCTCCAAGGATAAGCAAGGAAGGAGATCATTAGCAATAAGGGGCCTAACAACATCTTCTTCGGTGAATAGGTGTGAAAAAAATTCTTTCACTTGCCTTGTAATATTCTCATCCTTGGACCACAGTTGATCACCCACCTTGATGCATTTGATAGAGTTGACCCTCCTCCCCGAAGCAATTCTTTGAAAGTATGCAGTATTCTTGTCCCCTTCTTTGAGCCATTTCTCCCTAGTTCTCTGCTTCCAGTATATTTCCCCTCTGATCAAAATTTCAACAAACTCTGCCCTAAGTTTGTCCCTGAGTTGCCTGTCCTGCTCATCCACAAGGCATGTTTCCTCCAAGCTATCAAGACCTACTAATTGTTCCATAATCTTGTCCTTGGTAACCTTGCCTGGAAGTACCTTGGTTCTGCAATGATTGCTGCTTGTTTTAGCTTCAAACCACCGGAAGCCGACGACCGGATCATCTCCACTGGCCGCTTCAGTAAACCCTCCGAAGCAGCGTAGCCTATTGACTCTGTAGCAGTGTGCCTCATCACGCCTCCTGGCATCCTCTCGGCCATCGGTCACTTGCTGTCGGAAGCCGACAACCTGCCATTGACCACTGAGCTAGTCTGTGACGACCCGGATCCCAGATACCGGATATACCCGATAGGACTACCGAGTAAACCCGATACCACTTGAAACCCGTGAAGCCTCCCAAGAGCGGTAAAACTCCGAAGGGAAAAGGATTGTCGTGTAGTACATTGAAGCCACAGAGATATAACAGTAAGCAATTAAATTTCATTAGATCGGTTTGCTAAAGTAGCGGAAATAAAATTATTTTTTAATTATCAGTTTAAATTTAACAATTATATACCAGAATCAAGTCCAAAGCTAAAGACAGCAAGTCTAGCAGTACAGTCGACAGAAAAGAAAAGACGTACCCTGAAAGTCGGGGGAAGCCCGACGAAGGTACCAGCTGGCAGCTACGAACTCGAACACCAGAAATCGTACGGAAGCAGAGCGACGCCACCCACCTGAAAAGCAGGGGTGAGCCTCGTGTCACTGGCCCAGTAGGGGTCACGCGGATCCCCACTGAAAAACAACGCAGTAACACGGAACAACTAAAACAGCAACAGTAGTAGTAAAGCAGGAAAGCAGGAAACTACCACTAGAAAGCTGTAAAAGAAAACCGGAACGGGAGGAGTAGGAACAGCTAAAAGAAAAGGGAAAAGTCGTACCAAACAAAACGCGGCTGCCGAACTAACCTCGGCCCCTAAGCTACTCCAAACAACAACAGCAACAGATGGGTAACTCTGAACTGACGAAGTCAGGAGTTACCGATCTGTCGGCAAGCACGCGGCCCAAGACGAAGGCCTACGAGATCAGACAACAAGTCTAGGAAAAGACCTAGACAGACACAGACGACCTAAAGCATACACGACTCGAGTGCCATGCACGCTCTTCTAGATACGACCACACACGACTAGAACGTCGTGCACACGACACAACACTGACCTCGGGCAAGACCACGAGAGGGCTAACACGGAAAGGTCATGACGCACGAGAAACGCGAGAGTCACGTGCCACGTGACGGAAGTACCTCCTCACTAGAAGAACAGCCAACTGCGTCCACTGACGTCTTATGCTGCGTCTACAAGCATCTCGTCTACTATACCGCCTGAAGCACGATAGAGACTAAGACACACTCAGAACCAGAACAGGAACTACAGTAACGAATGACTAGACAGGGGAACGCCCGTCGGCGTCAGTCCAAAGCCCCTGACCACGTGTGCACACACCGACTCTTGCTGGAGAGCTAGGCCTCTAGCTAGTTTTCCCCACCCAGCAGGACGCCACTGTATAGCGGGGGCCCACGGAAACTAGCTTACAAACTGTGTTTCGGGAACTGCCCCGCCACAAGGGCCGACATGCCGTAATGTGTCGTAAGGCTACGACTAGTGGAGGCTCACAAGACACAGACTCCAAAACGCGAGTGCCGGAGTACAGACAGGCAAAGAAGCACTGTCGTACGTACTACGAAGCACAGGACACGAGGTAGCATACCAGACTGCCATCGGACTCAGGACAAGGCAACTAGACCTGAAAACACAACGATCCTTGAGTCTCACGACTCGGAGTCAAGATCGTAGTACAAAGCGGAACGAGCCGCCAATCGGTCTATTCCTATGCCAGAAGAAACAACCGTAGAAAATGACACACGGAAACCTGAGGGCACACCAAGACCCTCAGCCCGCCTAGACACGCAAACTGAGGTAAGACAACACCTCGAGACATCCAGAACCATGTCTCGAACTGGACAGAACCGTCGAGACACACAAGGCTACCTGTCAACCACTGGGTGACCCCGGGTTGACCGGAACCAGACAATGACGACTCTACAGTAGGAAAGAAAATCCTACTACAAGCAAGAAGACTCCTGGCTGCCTTATGACGTGGTCTTAGTCTCCATAGGATGTCAGGAGACATCCACGGGAAAGCAGGCAGACAACAAGGACCAGCCAAAACAAACAGAAACACCGGAGGACGGCACTCTGGGCAAAGCGAATCGTCACTCAACCGCTAGGCAGACCCGGCAGTTAAGGAAAAGTCGCTACGCGACCAGAGACAAGGACGCTGGCAGTTCTAGATTGAGTCGTTAGGGAACCGTCGCAGTCAGGGAAGAGACCGCACCCATTCACCTGAACCGACCGATCTAGAGCACTACCGACACACAGACACCGCCCTAGAACATAAACCTAAGACAGACCGACACACAGACGGACACAGAACAGAATAGGCCATCACGGCCAACAACAGGACTGTAACGGCCTACTATAGGCGCGTTACACGCTCTGACGCACCCAGATTGGGCCGTCAGGGCCAACAGACCTAAGCCTAAGACTCGGACAAACAGCATGTAACGGTCCAATATGGACGCGTTACAGCACCCTGGCGCGTGGAGATTGGGCCGTTAGAGCCAACCGACATAGCCAATCAAACTCGGTCAAACATCATGTAACGGCCTAAGGAAGGCGCATTACAAGGCTCTGACGCACAAGGGATGGGCCGTCAGAGAAAACCGACAGACACGGTCTTCGAGAAACGCCCAGGCTGTGACGCACCAACATAGGCGCGTCAGAGTCATGTGACGGTCCTACATTGGGTCGTCACACTGACCCTGCCTCGAAGACACGAAACGACCAACAGCTGTGGCAGTCTATCGTAGGGCCGTCAGAGATCTCTGACGGTCACTGGAACGACCGCTACACCGTCACGGCGGAAAAAACAGTGGAATGGCCGAATCGGCCCGTTCCACGCCCCATTCACGCCGAAGCGCAGGGGAAACAAAGCCTCACGACGAAAAACAACTTCTGGAAGCTAAAAAGTCCACATGCACGCATTAAATCGCGAGATCGGGGCGATTCCGACGAATCGACCCTAAACGAGTCACCGAGGTTCCCGGACTCCTACCGGCCCCGAATGACGACCAAACACTACGAAACTTACATGAACGGGATCCAGACATCCCAGCGGTCATTTTGACACTAACTAGATTAAGAATGGTTGCCGTTTTCCGGCGAACCCTACAAACCGCGAAAAAGACGATTTTGCTAGAACTGGCCCGATCTAGCCCGTCCGAGCACCAAACCATGCACAGAAGCAGGGAAAACGTGCAGGAGGAAGTGGCGATCCGTCTCCCTACCTCCACCGAAGAAACCGAGCGCCGAGGCGACTAAACCGCGCCGAAAACCACAATGCGAACTCAACCACCGGCTTTGAATCCACAGTTCGGGATCGCGCCAAAACCGATCCGATCCTCGCTCCATCACGCGTCTCAGCAGCTTCCCGACGTCGTCAGCTCGGCCACGGTCCCCTCCGTCTGCAGCCGGAGGCGAAGAGGCGAGAGAACGAGACAGAACGAGAGAGGGAGAGTGAGCGCGAGTGAGAGGAGAGAGAGAAGGGGGGTTAAATAAAAAGGAAATTAGAAATTTTTCTAATTTCTGAAAATCCGTAAATTGCGCCGAAAATGCACTAATTCAGAAAAATACGCAAAAATAGCCGAAACGATCCTCGCGAAGAGTACATCGCAACTGTATCGTCCACGAGTCGATGAACTGAGAACTAAACTCACCGTAGGGTTCCGTAACTAGTACGAGAGAAAAACCCACACGGATCGTAAAACTCAACTCAGGAGCTACAAAAGCGATCCGAAACTCTCCAAAAAGGATCCGAAAGACCTAATAATGATCCAATAAAGATTCAGGGCATTACATCCCCTCCTTTAAGAAATTTCGTCCTCGAAATTTAAGGACTAGCAAAGGAGAAGCAGGGAAGAACCACCCCAAGAGACAACTTGAAACAGCGCAGATCTCGAAAAACACAACTCAGAGGAACTCTGTCAGACCATAATCACAAGTACACGCTCTGGATCGAGCACGACACAAGTGAACACGAGTCCGACACCTCCGAAACAAGACAACATCGCTTACGTTTCACAGGAAAAGAGACACGACTGCCACAACAACAGATACCGAGAAAAATAAAACGGCAGACACATCAAGCAGTAGCTTAAACAAGGAAACATAGTCCTCTCAGCTGACAGCCTGACAACATCATCGGCTCCAGTGCCAAAGGCGACAGGGAACACCTGGCACATAGAACACCAACGACAGATTCACGGAGAAACAACAGCAAGACAACCGCACCAGACCACGGGCACAATCAAGTCAGTCCTCACTCAGATATTACATCTGATCGAGTCGCAAGCTAACTCTACCAGGAGGAAAGAGTATAGCAAAGCTAACCGACAAGAGTTGGTCCACAAAGTGCCAATGATAGACAGACAAAATCATAGAGAAACAGCACCTACAAAAACAACAACGGCAGCACTCGCAGGATTCCGACTCCGTACAGGACACAGAACCACAGAACACAACTGCAAGCTGGGTCACATCAAGGCACAACGACAGCTGAACGCACGACCACAAGGGAACAAGTCATGCATCGAGCAGCTCACCAAGAAAGACCCACAACAACGAGAAACGACAAGAAAATGACAATCTCAAGGGACGCATCTCAAGGATCACAAGCACGCCTCGAGAACACAACACCCAAGAGAAGGAAATGCAGAGCAGAGGGTACTCAATCAGCAAGAATGCCGACGGATTCCCCAACACTCGCAAATGCCAATGCCAACACCAGAATAACTCCAGCAACAGCACGGCAGCAGACAACATCAAGGCACAGGAAACCAAGACGAAGTCACATCGAGAAGAAGCAATTCTCTCGACCATCCAGAATCTTACGAAAAGATCCTTGACCTGTGGATTATCAGCACACACGCTTCCGCTGCGACTGATCCAACGCACATAGGCATCAGAAAATAACTCGGCATCCGCATCTCAGCACACGCTAGGCGCCATCGCAATCCATGAAAATCGCAATGTAGCACGCCACGAGTACTGATCCTGCGACTGACCGATCGGAAAAAGCCTAGTGCAAGGAAGAAGAGTACCAGCTTCGGCACAAAGCCCGAAAAAAAAATGCTAATCTCATCTTACCCTTACGTCCTGAAACGATTAATGAGCCCTCACAACACATCGGCCGCTGGACACGGCACGACGAATACGGTACACCACAGCTCCCGACACAGAGATTAGGTCCAAAGCCAAGCAACCGTAAAGCAAGAAAAAAATCAGGCTCAGAACAAAGCTGTCCACACTTAAGTAGACACAGGACAAGGCATCACTAAGACAGCAATTCCAAGGCTAACCTCGAAAAGACTCCACCAGACGGGATGAGAAACCTTAAGCTCAATCAACAGAAGCTCACCATGAAGGGAAAATCCTAGGTCCGCCCGAGCATCTTCTCAATCAAGGAATCTAATCGAGCACTTCATCAGAAGCGAAACACATCAGGAGCTGAACAGACTTAGGCTGGGACGACCAAAACAACGTAAGAACGTGAATGGCCATCAGACCAACGCTAAAAGTCAACAGCAACCTGAACAACATACGAGAAAATCTCGAACAAAGTACTGCAGATTCGAGCCTTTCGGCGAACACTGCCAAGTACAACATGATCGAGACAGACATTACAACGGAAAAGAAACACCTCGTCACATCCTGACGAGAGCAGGACTATCTCGTACAATGCCAAGACAGCACGCACAAGACAACACGCGGAAAACGAAGCGATACAGAATCGCGAAACCTAACGCCAACAAATTCCACCAGCCTTCAGCTGGCCGACTGTACAGGACTTTCAAGACTCTGGTGACTGTATATCTCGGATTCCCATGTACTTCACACAACAACGCTCTGATACCAACTGTGACGACCCGGATCCCGGATACCGGATATACCTCGATAGGACTACCGAGTAAACCCGATACCACTTGGAACCCGTGAAGCCTCCCAAGAGCGGTAAAGCTCCGAAGGGAAAAGGATTGTCGTGTAGTACATTGAAGCCACAGAGATATAACAGTAAGCAATTAAATTTCATTAGATCGGTTTGCTAAAGTAGCGGAAATAAAATTACTTTTTAATTATCAGTTTAAATTTAACAATTATATACCAGAGTCAAGTCCAAAGCTAAAGACAGCAAGTCTAGCAGTACAGTCGACAGAAAAGAAAAGACGTACCCTGAAAGTAGGGGGAAGCTCGACGAAGGTACCAGCTGGCAGCTACGAACTCGAACACCAGGAATCGTACGGAAGCAGAGCGACGCCACCCACCTGAAAAGCAGGGGTGAGCCTCGTGTCACTAGCCCAGTAGGGGTCACGCGGATCCCCCCACTGAAAAACAACGCAGTAACACGAAACAACTAAAACAGCAACAGTAGTAGTAAAGTAGGAAAGCAGGAAACTACCACTAGAAAGCTGTAAAAGAAAACCGGAACGGGAGGAGTAGGAACAGCTAAAGAAAAGGGAAAAGCCGTACCAAACAAAACGCGGCTGCCGAACTAACCTCGGCCCCTAAGCTACTCCAAACAACAACAGCAACAGATGGGTAACTCTGAACTGACGAAGTCAGGAGTTACCGATCTGTCGGCAAGCACGCGGCCCAAGACGAAAGCCTACGAGATCAGACAACAAGTCTAGGAAAAGACCTAGACAGACATAGACGGCCTAAAGCATACACGACTCGAGTGCCATGCACGCTCTTCTAGATACGACCACACACGACTAGAACATCGTGCACACGACACAACACTGACCTCGGGCAAGACCACGAGAGGGCTAACCCAGAAAGGTCACGACGCACGAGAAACGCGAGAGTCACGTGCCACGTGACGGAAGTACCTCCTCACTAGAAGAACAGCCAGCTGCGTCCACTGACGTCTTATGCTGCGCCTACAAGCGTCTCGTCTACTATGCCGCCTGAAGCACGACAGAGACTAAGACACACTCAGAACCAGAACAGGAACTACAGTAACGAGTGACTAGACAGGGGAACGCCCGTCGGCGTCAGTCCAAAGCCCCTGACCACGTGTGCACACACCGACTCTTGCTGGAGAGCTAGGCCTCTAGCTAGTTTTCCCCACCCAACAGGACGCCACTGTATAGCGGGGGCCCACGGAAACTAGCTTACAAACTGTGTTTCGGGAACTGCCCCGCCACAAGGGCCGACACGTCGTAACGTGTCGTAAGGCTACGACTAGTGGAGGCTCACAAGACACAGACTCCAAAACGCGAGTGCCGGAGTACAGACAGGCAAAGAAGCACTGTCGTACGTACTACGAAGCACAGGACACGAGGTAGCATACCAGACTGCCATCGGACTCAGGACAAGGCAACTAGACCTGAAAACACAACGATCCTTGAGTCTCACGACTCGGAGTCAAGATCGTAGTACAAAGCGGAACGAGCCGCCAATCGGTCTATTCCTATGTCAGAAGAAACAACCGTAGAAAATGACACACGGAAACCTGAGGGAACACCAAGACCCTCAGCCCGCCTAGACACGCAAACTGAGGTAAGACAACACCTCGAGACATCCAGAACCATGTCTCGAACTGGACAGAACCGTCGAGACACACAAGGCTACCTGTCAACCACTGGGTGACCCCGGGTTGACCGGAACCAGACAATGAAGACTCTAGAGTAGGAAAGAAAATCCTACTACAAGCAAGAAGACTCCTGACTGCCTTATGACGTAGTCTTAGTCTCCATAGGATGTCAGGAGACATCCACGGGAAAGCAGGCAGACAACAAGGACCAGCCAAAACAAACAGAAACACCGGAGGACGGCACTCTGGGCAAAGCGAATCGTCACTCAACCGCTAGGCAGACCCGGCAGTTAAGGAAAAGTCGCTACGCGACCAGAGACAAGGACGCTGGCAGTTCTAGATTGAGTCGTTAGGGAACCGTCGCAGTCAGGGAAGAGACCGCACCCAGTCACCTGAACCGACCGATCTAGAGCACTACCGACACACAGACACCGCCCTAGAACATAAACCTAAGACAGACCGACACACGGACGGACACAGAACAGAACAGGCCATCACGGCCAACAACAGGACTATAACGGCCTACTATAGGCGCGTTACACGCTCTGACGCACCCAGATTGGGCCGTCAGGGCCAACAGACCTAAGCCTAAGACTCGGACGAACAGCATGTAACGGTCCAATATGGACGCGTTACAGCACCCTGGCGCATGGAGATTGGGCCGTTAGAGCCAACCGACATAGCCAGTCAAACTCGGTCAAACATCATGTAACGGCCTAAGGAAGGCGCGTTACAAGGCTCTGACGCACAAGGGATGGGCCGTCAGAGAAAATCGACAGACACGGTCTTCGAGAAACGCCCAGGCTGTGACGCACCAACATAGGCGCGTCAGAGTCATGTGACGGTCCTACATTGGGCCGTCACACTGACCCTGCCTCGAAGACACGAAACGACCAACGGCTGTGGCGATCTATCGTAGGGCCGTCAGAGACCTCTGACGGTCACTGGAACGACCGCTACACCGTCACGGCGGAAAAAATAGTGGAATGGCCGAATCGGCCCGTTCCACGCCCCATTCACACCGAAGCGCAGAGGAAACAAAGCCTCACGACGAAAAACAACTTCTGGAAGCTAAAAAGTCCACATGCACGCATTAAATCGCGAGATCGGGGCGATTCCGACAAATCGACCCTAAACGAGTCACCGAGGTTCCCGGACTCCTACCGGCCCCGAATGACGACCAAACACTACGAAACTTACATGAACGGGATCCAGACATCCCAGCGGTCATTTTGACACTAACTAGACTAAGAATGGTTGCCGTTTTCCGGCGAACCCTACAAACCGCGAAAAAGGCGGTTTTGCTAGAACTGGCCCGATCTAGCCCGTCCGAGCACCAAACCATGCACAGAAGCAGGGAAAAACGTGCAGGAGGAAGTGGCGATCCGTCTCCCTACCTCCACCGAAGAAACCGAGCGCCGAGGCGACTAAACCGCGCCAAAAACCACAACGCAAACTCAACCACCGGCTTTGAATCCACCGTTCGGGATCGCGCCAAAACCGATCCGATCCTCGCTCCATCACGCGTCTCAGCAGCTTCCCGGCGTCGTCAGCTCGGCCACAGTCCCCTCCGTCTGCAGCCGGAGGCGAAGAGGCGAGAGAACGAGACAGAACGGGAGAGGGAGAGTGAGCGCGAGTGAGAGGAGAGAGAGAAGGGGGGTTAAATAAAAAAGAAATTAGAAATTTTTCTAATCTTCGAAAATCCGTAAATTACGCCGAAAATGCACTAATTCAGAAAAATACGCAAAAATAGCCAAAACGATCCTCGCGAAGAGTACATCACAACTGTATCGTCCACGAGTCGATGAACTGAGAACTAAACTCACCGTAGTATTCCGTAACTAGTACGAGAGAAAAACCCACACGGATCGTAAAACTCAACTCAGGAGTTACAAAAGCAATCCGAAACTCTCCAAAAAGGATCCGAAAGACCTAATAATGATCCAATAAAGATCTAAGGCATGACATAGCCACACTTCACCTAAGGAAGGCCGACGTCAATCATCATTGTAGGCACTGCCTATGCAGGGGAAGGGAGAACAGGGTTGGGAAGATCTACAATACCGGGTCACTAGCAGACCGGGTACGAATCCATGTGCCCGACTAACCCGTGACTTTGGATATCGGGTAAGTCACAAGTAGCCAGAGGGGTTGAGTTGGGTCCCGGTTGCAGTCGGATCCATGCTGTGTTCCTACCTAGTACAACATTGACCTGCCGCTTGCCTTGAATGGCATGCGATTTGAATCTGAATAGTGTCGTTCGCCCGGTGTCATCTTCTTCGGCCCCAATGGCTGTTGCGACTCCATCCGGTGCTGCAACTACATCGAGAGCACCCCTCCCACCACCTCCACAATCAGGGCCGTCGGAATATTCTTCCTGCTCGACACGAAGACCACCACCTCCAATGCCAGAAAAGTCATCCTCCTCCCATCCTCACCGAACCCTTTTCTACCCTCCAAGACTCCGGACAAACAAGGCCACCCCCCTCGTCACAGAGGACCAAGGGCACCCCGACCAACCGTAGTCGGCCTCTGAGCTGAGGAGGGTTAGGATAGGTTCCCTTTCTCTGTCCAACCCACCACCAAGAAGCAACCACGGCCTACCGTTGAAACCTCCCATTCGGCATTACCTCTACTGCTTAGCAGTTCCATAACTCTCTCAACATCCACCCCACCTTCAACTAGCTCCATGCGGACGCATCTCCTCAATCATTGAAGCCTCATGAGTGTGAGGTCTTCCGAAAGAGAGTCTGCCTCCACGCAGCTTTGCCCAGTCATCCCCACACCTCCAATACTGGGAGACCCCCGGACTACTTCTACAAAAGATCTCTGCCTCCACTCCTACTGTTGTTGACCCACTCCCGCCGGTGGAGCTCCACACGCCCACTGCAGGTGTCCTAAGAGGCCACACCAGAAACAAACTTGTACATGGCAGCCTTCGTTGGCTCACAAGAAGCCCCCACTAGCTATCCGGAATACCTTGTTCCCCAATGGAACCCGGTTTGCCCCGGAGGCGAACCCCGGGACCCCCTCACTCCCCACCATATCCCCAAAGCTTCTCTCTCTAGGAAAGTCTAGAGAGAGAAGATCGATGAGAGACCCTAAAGTTAAAGTACTTGATTGCCATGAATAAATTCATTGTGAAACACAAATAGCTAATAAAGCAGCAACCAAATAGGTGTTGTGGAGAAGTAGATTTCAAGGTGTAACACAACTGATTGGAACTGGCAATCTGACAGAAGTAACCCCAAAGAAGTTGGATCGAATAGTACAAATAGTGCCTTATAACAATGTTTCATCCTTCTTTCTATTTCATACTTGGGTAGGGAATTGCATCATGGCCTGAATCAGATTCTTTGCTTGGATTGGAGCTTGAGTACGGGTTACACACTTGAAGATCAAAAAATAGTGGTAAATAACCTATGCAGTCAAAGGCGAGAGGTGCCTGAGGCGATCAAGGGATTGCCTGAGCCTCAAACGCCTAGGTGATGGCCTAGGCGTTTGAGGAGACATTTTTGAAATATATTAAATAAAACAGACATAGAATATATATCATTAAATATGTCAACAACACATACAAAATCAACATCACCTAGGCATTTGAGGAGACATTTTTGAAATATAGTAAATAAAATAGACATATAATACATATCATTAAATATGTCAACAGCACATATACAAAATTAATAAGATTAGTGAATCCATCCATTTAGATGTGAGAAATAAATTAAGAACCTATCAAATTCACATAGACCCGACCTCGCATCGCGGAAATTCTAAAATGGCCTAGACATTTAAGTGGGCTTGGCCCAAAGGTGCTTGCGGCCATAGCAAGCTTGCCTAGACAAGTTGGGCCTAAAAGAGGCGAGTTATGGGCACCTCGCCTCACCTCATCACCTAGGCAAGTGTCTCAGGTGCCTTTGATAACATAGTAAATAACATTTAAAATGCATGCCACAAATACTGTATGTTGTCTCCCTAAGGCTTATAGTTTTACCTTTGATAGTTTAGTCTATTAGGATCTTGTCATATTTAGAAATGTGTTTGTGGATTATTCTGACTTAACTGACTTAGATTTTGAGTGAGACTTTTTGATTGTCAAGGTGGTAAGGCAACCCAAAGCGTACTTGGGGTCCTTGAGCGCCTAAGTGGTGCCTAGGCGCCAAGTCCATAAGAGCCATCCAGCAAGAAGTGTATATAAAGATTTCTATTCAAACGCATATCATGATCATTAAAAATATGTGAAATAATGCTAATATGAGTATATGACATATAAATCAAAAGTAGTAGGAAGTCACATTGCAATAAAGTACCAAAATTGAATATGAGACAAAAATAATCACCATTTATCACAAACAAGCATATCATTTGACAGCAAACAAACATCAGATACACATCAAGCATTAACTAGAAAAATAAAAAAGACAATAAAATTAACTAACGTCATGGTTCAAGAGTAGCCTTGCGTGTGCGTTTGAATCTATGTGGATAGTGTATGTGAAAGAGCATAAGGTCTATTGCAGTAAAGCCCTGTTGAAAGATTGTGTTGAGCCTACTCCCCATGGTGGATCGACTTGCAAGGTCAGGTCAGGTGGGGGTGGGGGCAGCACCCTACTATTGCGGGCCCAACTAGGCACAACTGCACCTAGCTCCTGGAACAATGCCTTGAAAACTATGGGTCAACGTGATTTACAGATTGTATAAGTCCATAGATAAACTTTCATGTTTTCTGTACCATCTTGGTCAAAAGACACTACATGACTGAAGTCCCAGGCATCCCTTGGCTAGATTCCTAGACTTATCTTTTCTCTCAATTTTTCTTTTTCTATAGAGTTAAACAACAATGTCTAGTCTTATTTAAACTGATCAAAACAAAGTAGGTGTACCTGGCAAATTCAAAAATTTCTGGATTATGCACGTTGATGATCAACTAGTTGAGTTCTTGATGTCTTAAGCAATGTTGCATCACACTTCGGAATCTGTTGGTCTCAAATTCCATTGCAGCAAGAGTTGGACAAAGAACAAGTATCTTTTTATAAAAGGCATGCAGCTACTTATTTGCTTAACAAATTAGTAAAAAGAGGATTACTGTTGTTGTCAGGGCACAAGGTGCTGACAAAATTTTATCGAGAATTTTGTTACAGAGAAGTATCCTTTGTTATTCAATCGGCTATTTGAATTGCTAAGATTTTTCTGTCAGAACTAGAAGAATTAGAGTAAGGGCTCTGAGATGAACCTTTTGTAAGGTTTTGTTTTTCATTTCTTTCAGATGTACTTCCTCTATTTATTACCTCAAGAAAATTGGTGGCATTTCCCACCTTATTCTCAAAAAGGAAAAGAAAAGGTGGGATAAATTTTTAATTAACTGAAAAGCTGCAAGACAAGAACCAAAGAATTTCACAAGAAAGCAAATACATTGTGAAATCAAAATAACTTACATTTGCAAGAATAAAGTGACTTTTCGGATCTTCCATACAACGAAATACAGTGCTGGAAGAGACAATGGAAAGATCATCACAAGATCCTTTATCTCCTCCAGGCAAGGAAGTGCAGCCACTGGTTTTTTCTGAAAGCAGAAGTGCGGTCGCTGTTGCTTTAAACAAAAGTATAAGTCTCCTTTACTCCTCAAAATTCTATCTGAATGGCTGTCCTCTTCTCACCTCATGAACAAATGGCATTGAAAAACTCCGATGTTGAATGTGGGTCTGTGAATGCATGGGTGCTGAAAGTGCACCATCTCACAAGCATGACTGAAAATGTCATATCAGTGGGGAATACAGCTTTATACTAGTATTCTCTAGAGACCGAAGATTTCCTGCAAATCACCATTTCTAAAATCACAGATTCCTCCTGGTGGAAGAACAACGGCACATCGGCAATTCTATGACCTGATCCAAAAAGAATTCATTTCTTCCAATTTATATAATATATCCAGCTAAACAAGTTTCTTGCACCGTCGGGGTATGCTCGAAATAGTATGTCCAATAATATCCCTAACATGCTTCTTCCTTCATTTTGCATCCTCAAGATCTAAAGCCATATATGCAAGAGCCACCAAATACATAGCAGGGTGCAATCTCCTGCACACGATTAAAAATGTTTGCTACATGTTCACTCAAGAAACGCCACATTATCAAAATTTTGATTCTTTTGCATGAAAAAGTTTGTTAGCAGACTTAGACGTGCTAGAAGAGAATGGAACTAAAATTACAAATCAGAATTAGACAAAAATATGTTGTTTCATCACAAGATCACATTGGTAACTATAAATCATATTATATTAATTATGAAATGTTTATGTAACTTGCCTTCAATGTGATATGAACTGAGTGTAGATTCTAGTCAACACCATATTGATAAGCATCTGAGAATGATAAAGCTTATTAAGTACAGAATGATAAATAGTTCCAACCTGTGCCAGTACATGTGAATCATTTATTCAAAAGTCTAAAGAGATGTTGACATATTTAATGTTCACTGCACACCTTCATCATAGTTTTTATTTCTCCATGTTTTTTTACAAGAGTAAAACACGTTTCACCACTGGCAGTGCAGCAGCTTGCTGCACAGGCCAGCTGAGCAACAGCCAAAAAAATTGAAACTTTTTGAGGTAGCCTATCCCCAAGCAACCAACCCGTCCATACTGCCCGATCTTAGATTGGACGGTTGAAAACAATCCAGAAAAGAAAAAAACAGACAGCCTTAATGGGGTATTTTTGGTTCGCCATTTTTTTGTGGGAAAAATGTTGTCTGTTCTTTATATTTAGATTTTTTTTAGATCAGATGGAACGGATGGATTGCTTGGGGAAGGGGCTACCTAAAATAATTCAAATATATATATATATATATTTGCTTAGGCTGCACCCCATGCAGTGCAGCAAGCATTGCTCTGTTTACAATATTAGAACCTCCAATTCATATGTTTGACCATTGTTTCATATTCCTTTTTGTTTTCCCTCTGTTATGCAACTTTCAAAGGCATAAGCTTTTTCTCCCTTCCCAGGTTCCATGCCACACTTTTCTTTACTCAAGAAAATATTAACAGATCTTCTAAATGTTCAGGAACTCTCAAGTTGATTTTATTTTTCATGGTCCACATCACAATTTCATTTCCTTTTGATAGGCAGCTTGGAAAGATACAAACGGTCGCATTCACACTTTAACTGCATATTGTTCATTTATGTAGAACATGTCAATAAAAACTCAATGATGCTAAGCCTCCAGCCTATTCCCATTGAATTGTCACCTGATAGTGCAATAATACCCAAGGAAGCCAATATCGAATATCAAAAAAATCGAATTTACAGGTGCAAATAGCAGAAAGCAGGAACTGTATGCACAGAGGAATTAGGTGGAACACAGTCTAATTTGTCACCTACATAAGATGAGGAGAGCTATCATTTTGCTAATCTTTCAGATAGTTTACTTTGATCTTCCTTGGAAATGCGAGGATCAAGCTGTTGAAGGTTACGAATGAATATGCCTGCCTCCTCTCTCAGCCCCGCCTTACAGTAGCCATCCACAATTGAATTATAAGTGTTCTCATTTGGCCTACAGCCATTCCTTATCATATAACGTATCACATCAATGGCTTCTGGAAACATAGAATTTGCAGTATAACTTGATACAAATGTGTTATATGTCACAACATCAGGCTTAAGTCCTGAAGCCTTCAGCTCTAAGAATATCCTTGAGGCATCTTTCATACGGCCCACCCTGCCATATGCATATATAACAGTGTTATAAGAAAAAAGATCAGGTCGCCCACCTTTTGCCTTGATTTCTCCCAGGATTTCTTCTGATCTCTCAGGATCACCCATTCGGCTATACATATTGATCAAGCTATTGTAGGTGGTCAAGGTAGGAGTAAAGCCGCTTTCCTTCATAAAACTCAAAATCTCATCCACTTTTGTGACCATCTGTCTTCTTCCATAAATGGAAACCATGGCATTCAAAGTAATTATGTCAGGTGAAGGCCTCCTTTTCCTCAGTTCCGAAAATGCACTTTCAGTTTCAGTTAGAAGGTTAGTCTTGCTATAAACTAAAACTAGTGTTTTCAAAAGTACCGCATGTGGTTCGATGACTCCAGAATATATGTCATCTGCAAGTGCCCCCATTCGATTCAATTCCTTACCATTTGCATAAGCATGCAGCAAAGAAGAATAGGTAAGCTCATTCGCTTTACAGCATCTGTCCTTCATCTCGGCAAGGATCTTCTCAGCTTGCTCCCAAAGACCACCCCGAGCCAATGCAGCCAATACTGCATTATATGTTGAAAGGTCTGGACTGATACCAGCAGTAATCATCCTTTTGTATATCACCATAGCTTGGTCAAACGACCCACATCGGCTATAAGCACTGATTAATGTATTGTATGTATCCCTCTCTGGCACAAATCCAGCTTTCTTCATCTCCTTAAAGACACCAGAGACCTCACTATCCATTCCACTCAGACCAAAAACAGCCAAAAGCGTGTTCCAAGTAACAATATCAGGAACAAACCCACCAGACCTCAGTTCCTCAAAAACCTGCATCATTTCTGAAAATTTTCCTCGATTTCCTTGCATCTTGATCAGGGCATTGTAGGTGCAGAGATTTGGTTTACAACCTTTGGTCTTCATCTCCTCAAACACCCTCATGGCTAGACCATCTTTCCCAGCCTTTTCGAAGCCCGACAACAGCGTGGTGTAGGTGATAACATCTGGTTCTATCCCCTTGGTCTTCATCTGCTCCTTCAGCTCCATAGCTTCATCCAACATCCCATCTTTGGCAAATGCAGAGATCAACGAATTGTAAGTTACAATGCTTGGAGGAAACCCATTCGCTTCCATTTCCTGCAAGACACCCATTGCCTCCTGATGCCTCCTGGACTTCCCATAGACATCCAAGAGAGCGTTATAAGTGACCTTATCAGGATGAAAACCCACCGACTTCATCTCCTCGAAGATCTCTAGGGCCTCTTCATGAAGGGACCCTCGCCGGCAGCAGCTGATGAGGGTGTTATAAGTGTATCGATCCGGGAAGATGCCTTCTTTCTTCATGTCATCGACAACAGACATAATCTCGTTCCAGGGCATGCATTGCTTCCCGTATACGTTGAGAACAACGTTGTAAGTGATGAGTGTGGGCTTGCAGCCATCCTCCTCCATCTTCTGAAACACTGATACGGCCTCCCTATACCTCCCACTCCTCGCGTACGCCGTTATGAGGGACGTGTAGGTGTACACGTCCACAGAACAGCCCTGGTCCTGGATAGACCTCAGCAGGGCGGCGGCGTCGGCCACCCGCCCCTCTCTGCCCAGGATACTGATGACGACAGGAGCCAAGGGGCCGCCGCCGCCTCCACAAGCCGAGAAGAGCCTGTCGTCCCCATGCCTCCGGCGGGCCCAATCGAACACGTCCAGTGCCACCGGCAACCTCTTGTGAAACTCCAGGCCTTCGATTATGCCGAGGAGGTCGACGGAGAGGTAGTCCAGCCCCTCCCCGGCGGCGGCGGCACGATCCACGCGCGAGCCGAGACCGTCGAGCAACTCGTCCAGACGAGCCGGATCGGCATCGGGCGAGTCGAGGAGCGACTGGAGGACGCGGCGGCCGCGAGCGGAGACGCGGGGGTCAACCGACCAGGGCTTCCCCCTGTTGGGGTCGCGGTGCTTCCCGAGCCGAGGCTTCCGGGAGGAGGAGGGGGCCGACCTCCTCCTGCTCCGCTGGTTAGGCCGGGGAGGGGAATTGAAATTGTGGGGGTCGAGCTCCCTGGGGAGGAGAGGGTCGTGGAGCAGCTCCTGGAGGAGAGGAGCAATTGGAGAAGGGGAGGGGGAGGGGCATACAGCTCCTCCCTCCTGCTGCTGCTGCTGCTGCGGCGGCGGCAGATGCTGCTGGGAGTGTTCTTGGAAGATGCGATATGGAGGAGGGCAGGGGATTCGGAGGGGAAGGGAGAGCTTATCCACCATGGCGGAGGAGATGGAGAAGTTGCAGAGGAGAGATGAGATGTGAGTGAAGTGGTGGTGAGGGCAGGAAGGCGAGGAGTAGAAGAGGCAGCGCGACAGCAAAATATCGGGGATTGGGGTTTGGGCGGTCTGTTTCTGTGGAACGAAGCCAAAAGCTATAAGAAGGAATGCAATGGCGGGTTGGGGGTTGAAGATAAAACTGGCTTAATTTAAATTTAAATCAAAGTCAAAATTCAAGGTACCTGAACCAAGTTCAATCCGTTGAGCACAAATTCACAGGTTATGTATAAAAATTACATCGTCTTTGAAAATTCAAAATTAACATTCTAGAGTTTGAAAAATATCCCCTTCGTCATGTACTACATTTTTATTTGTTAGTTAGAGAAAACGACTAATCACCCCGATAAAATATGCAACCACTAAACTGTACGTCAGAAAGAATCTTGAGAATGATCTCAGGAGATAACCCTCTGATGTTTAAATCAGTAACAATCGAGAGGAACGGGAAGAAAGTGTAGGGAGAGAAAGAGCATGTAGAATGGAGGCGAAGTGTGGCGAGCGTTCGGAGAAGAGAAAAATACTCAAAGAGACAGACAGTGCCTAGAGACCGAGAATGAAATGAGAGAGCTAGGTGAAGGACGCCCGATCAACCCTCTCTGTATCACCTACGCGCTCTGTCGTGGAGTCTTCATCCCGGGTCATCTCTCTCCTCACGTTCTGCTATGCAAGTGATCCTTTATATGTGAGTGGGTGGTTCTCGGTGTGTCACTGTCTACTTGTAGATCCGTCTAGGGACCTATTTATACCGGTCGCGGCAAGGTTCTCTCTTCCCTGACTTAACAGCGATGATATGGTTAGTAGAGTGTTGTCCTACTCGATCGTGGAGATCCTACTCGCCCACTCCCATAGGAGGAGAACTGTGGTGAGCATCTCGACGACGTGAGCGTGATACGAAGCTCGTCAGGGTAAACCCTATAATGGCACCTTCAATATTCACCCGTTGGCGAGTCTTACAGGACCTCAGGAACACGGACGCGGGGACCATGCCCATGGGATGGCCAAGCCTTGATGGAGATCACCTAAGCCCTGCTTCGGGGTCATTAGACAGCTCGAGAGGGCCGCTACGAGTCGGATTATTTTGAGCCGCAATGGATCCGGTGTTATTTGGTCGTGTTAGACCCGACACATTTTTCCTTTCTCAAACATAGTATAGTTTGTATAAAAATTACTTTATCTATGAAAATGCAAAATCTCTTCGAAGGATGTGAACTTAGGATTTGTTAACCTTGGGAAAAGAAATATGCGTGTGAGTTAGGACGTCGTTGGATTTGAATCCAGATCTCTCGTACTGTAGATAAACTTAAGTTTCACTTTGCTAGTTTCTCCGTTGTTGTAAAAAAAAGTGTGTGATCATCCCAAAAAGGGTTCATTTGATTCACCTGTTACTATTATTTTGAATATGAGATTGTTAGCTTTGAGTTCTTTTTATTGTATCTAGAGGTTAGCCTCTCCAGTTACGAGGCTTATTTATAACTTCCCACGATCTTACCTTACTTGATGAGCACTCTAAGAAAACTTAGGAATATGACCTCAAATCATACTCTAAAAAGAGTGATTATCAAATAAAATGTGTAACAGAGAAGAGTTCTGAATAAATATCAGTACCGAGGAGACTAATCTCTGAATATGGTACGCTGGACGATAGTTGAAAGCTAAAACTTCATTGAAACTTTCGTGCTAACATTGTTTGCAGACGGAGTGAGGCTCATTGCACATTCCGAGTATGCAATGTCTTTAATTTTTTATTTTTTAATTCTTTTGAAGTGACTATGAAAATATCTTAATTTGAGATGCAAATCACGTCATCATTAGATTATCTAAAAAGAAATAAAAAAAATCATATCAAATAAATAGTGTCGAGTCTATTCTTTTAAAAATTGATATGTCTTATTTTTTATTTTTTTTATAATCAAATGGTGACATGACGTGTACTTTAAGTTAAGATATCTTGATAATCAGATGACGACGTAACTTACACTCTAAATTAGAAAATCTTAGAGGCTACTTTAAAAATTTTAAAAATAAAAATATTAAAGATACTGTACACCCAAGATGTACGGCACACCTGGATGTGTAGCATGCCAAACTCACGCGTAGAGATGCTAGATGACAAAAGTGTTGTTGCTCAGGGACTTCTTGTTTCTCATCAGAATGTCGAACATTGATGTAATTCTGATCCAAGAGCAGCCCTTGTAAATGGGTTAAGGCATGCATCAGTGGACTTCATCAACCCATAAGCCACGCAGGGTTGGTTCGTCGTGGGGCCAGTTTGGCCCTAAATGGATGGGGTCCATGTTTTCATGGGCTGGACTTGGGCCTATTGATTTTGTCTAATATGTGTTAATTTTATAGCCCAGCTTTGATTGGGGGTTGTCTAGGAGTTGATCGCACTTTCAACCTAGGTTACCTCTTTCATCGGTCTGATTGGTTGGTTTCCGTGACCCGGTTAAAATTGAAGTGGATTAAATGCGAATTTGGTCCAAAAAAAGAAGAGCCCTATTGTTTGTTCCAACGAAGGAAGAGCTATCATGTGTCTCCAACACCCTCTCCCACGGTTGTCTAATCTCACATGCATACCTTATTTGACTGGTGAAGGAGGTACACTCAACCAACGAGGAACATTGCGCGGCTTTGCGATCTCCCAGGAACAACACGTGCCTCTGTAATATGCATGCCACTCGCGGTTGGGTGGAAACCCTAAACACAGACAGAAGGGTGAAAAGAGGTAACATTTCCCACCCTATACATCCCTCCTTGCAAATCCAAAATTTGAGGATAGGGAGGGAGATTTTGTGCGCTGCAGACTTTATATAAGGGCGGGGATATGAACTTTGAAATTTACGTTCGCCCATATGGCTAAGTGGCGGGTGGATTTTATTGGGTAAAGGTTGAACCTTGTGGGCAATCTATGTTTCTTAATCATGTCTGTAGATCCTACTTTGTTTTTTTCATGGTTTGTTGTTCAGCATTTAAATGCATATATGTAACGTCTCGACTCGTAAATTCGGTCCAGTCGTAAAGACTCATGTCGGATCCCGGTCAACACGTCACAGTGAGACAACCCAAACGGTAACATTACGGTAGAGAATTTTACATAAATATTGAGATATCATTGCAACAGAAATGAAATTACTCAATCAGTCAACTTACTGTCAAAGACTTCATCCACATAGATCGAAATAAAGATCAACAATTTAACAAGTCATTTATTACACAACCAAATTTCACACACATTTTTTTCTAACACATAACTACCTAAGATAAAGACTCGTAGCAAAATCAGCCGCGGTCAAAAATCATGCGAGATCACTCCTCGCTATCTTCTACCGCTTCTCCTGAAAATGTTCAACAGGGTGAGTTTACGAATAGACCCAGTAAGAGACTAAGCACAGTCCCCGGTCATAACATGTAAAAATATATCCAAAGTGATTTACGGCATTCTATTTTATAAATCGTTCTCAGGCATAATTTCAAGTAGATAACATGAGATTAACACATTATAACCTAATTTCAAATTTACGATCATAAGTCATGCTATGAACATTTTACAAGTAAAACATATATATTAAAACTTTATTCTATCAATGAGAATTTAATATTTGCAAACATTAACATATAATATAATTTGACTCTTGTATCAATAGCATGATTCCAGTACTAGGCAGAGTAAAGCCTCACGCATAGTGAAAGGATCCAAACAGACTTAATCTGTTCTTTTCCAAATCACCATTTGATATACCAGAGATTCATTAACAGTAAACATCTACAGTGTAATACTAGTAACATGCAATAACAATTCAGTAGGTAATAATACCGGTTTCAATATCAGTTCAATGAGCAGTAACAGTAGTTTCAGTATCGACTCAATAAACTGTAATAGTAGTTTCAATATCAATTCAGTGCAGTAACAGTCGTTTCAATATCGATTTAGTGAATAGTAGCAGTTCCAATATCAATTCAGTGAGCAGTAATAGTCATTTCAATAATGACTCAGTGAACAGTAGCAGTAGTTTCAATATCAATTCAGTGAGCAATAACAGTGATAAATAGTCAAGACACAGTGCACAAACTACCACTAGAAGGACAGTCAGTCGATATTCGATCACCTAGGTAAAAATAGTGATGAGTCTTGGTTACTGTGCAGAACCGGGAGAAGTCCTCTCCACCTTAACCAGTAGTACTTGTCCACCTCCAAGATTTCAATCCCCGTTACCCTCGGGGCCAGTACAGTGTGAATCTCCTCATAGGGGCATTTCTATGGCTTGGTTCTAGTCTCCCCCTATGGTGGCAGTGTCCATTTGGCAGTAATAACAGTACGGTAATTATATATATATAACTTATATCCAATAGACACATGCCACTAAAAAACCATGCTGTGAATATTAAGTATGAAATATTCCATTACTGAAAATCCTTTTTTCTGAAATTCTCAACTTATTCAAATAGAATGACATATATATATATATGTCATTATATTTGAATAAGTTGAGAATTTCAGAAAAAAGGATTTTTTCTGAAAAATTACTAATTCTGTTTACATATATCAGAATGCAATGAAATTTCAGGGAATCAATACATTTACAGGAAGGATCAAAACAGAAAATTATCATAATTTTTTAGACAATATTTATAATTTTTCAAGGATTATTTATATTTCATTTATAAATCAAAAATATCTAATTCTGTTATCTGAACTCAGAATACAGTGCAATTTCAAGAAACTAATATATTTACAGGAAAGATCAGAACAAAATTTTTTTATCATTTTTAAGACAGTAATTATACTTTTTCTGAAATTACATATACTCCAACATGCATCATAAATTAACTAACTTTAACTACCAATTTCATAAGACCATTAATATTTTACTGAACATCACATTTATATGTAACACTACACAGTAAAGTTTTCATAATTTTTTATGTCGGGATTTAAATATTTACAGAATCATTTAAATTATCCTATATATATGGAAAATTAACTAAATATATCCACAATAATAAATAATTACTACAAATTTACATAACCTTGTCCCAGACAGAAGTAGCATATAGGGAAATATTCACTATTTTTCATTCAGTATTTCTAATTTCTAGAATTTTATATCCGTTTCTGAGATTTACAACAATAACTTCCAAATAGAGAAAATTATTCAGAATATTTAAAATAACTAACATATACTAAAAATTAACTTATAAACATCAAATATCAAATCGGTAACTTTCTCAGAATTTTTCACATAATATTAACATTTATTCAAATTTTAAATTATTTGTTCAAACCTTAAAAATTATATAAGTCAGGATTCAGTGATCAAAATAAGATGCAAATTTAACAAATAAGTTATAACACGCATGTAAATCTTTTGATGAAGTTTCACAATTTTATATGTAGTATTTTCATTTATCCCATAATTTTATTCTTCTAAGAAAGTATTAAAAATTATGTAATTCTATTTACAGACATCTAAAATTATTGATATTTACATAATATAGTACACTAAATGGAATAACCATACTGTAAAATTTTAAGATTTTTAGGAACGAGATATTTAATTTCTATACAATTATCTATCTTTCTTTCATGTATTAAAAATTTATTAACAAAAATATTGTGATCCAAAAATGATGAAAATTTTCCTACACATGGATCTTACAGTAACATGAATTTATAAAATTCATGGTGATTTTATATCACCCCATTAACCCTATTGTATAATTAAATATCTTTAGGATAATATTAAAATATTCATAAATATGAAGATAACTTGAATCAGACATGAAAATTTTTACAGAGATCTTAGAACATCAGATCCCATGATTCTAGAAGGTTTTTAAATGTACCATGCACCGATACTAATTATAGTGTATTAAAGACTTGATTTACCTCACATGCCTTAATATTAATGATTTAATACTAATCCGACTAAGATATGATCACATATAATGAAACAATGATCTCTGGACTTAACTATCTATAGAGATACTAATTAGATACCTTAAAATATTTTAAATATGTTAATTCATGATAATCCCTAGGATTAAATGTTAAATCTCTTACCTTAATGACGCTTTAACACCACTTTAATTAGCCTTCCTCCCTCTCCTTCTTCTCTTCACGTAGCCAACCTCCAAGAGGAGTAATTAAATGAAGCCCTCTACTCAGCTATTTACAGGGATTTTCCCCTTAATCAATCTTAACCATTGGTTTAAATCAATGGTGAAGATTAAAGCATTTATTTTAAGATTATTTTATTAAAATTTGACATTTAAACTCTCACCAACCCACTAAACTCACTTCATTTGACTATCCCATATTTTTCTTTTTCTTTTTTGGTATATGACATGTGGGATTTGACTAATATAAGAGTTATATTAAAAGAGGTTTAAAAGGTGATTTAAAAAAAAAATATTAAATAGCCGCAAAGCGGCCGAATGGGAGGGGGGGCGCCGCGCTCGCGAGCGCGATCACCCCGCGTGCGCGTGCGCGCACCCTCGTGGGCGGCCGTTCACCATTTTTTTATTTTTTTTTACTTTTTGACCTTATTCTTTTTTTATTTATATGTATATGTTTTTCTTTAACAATTAACCTCATTCTTCTTCTTTTTTGTTTTGTTTAATCTTTTCAATTTTTTGTTATTTTTTAACCTTTTAAAATTTTTTATTAACATTTATACCTTTCTCTATTTTTTTTAAACAATTGGCCCCCTTGCATTTTTTTTCATGACTCAAATTTATATAATAAGATTAATAAATTAAATATTTAGGCATGAACAATTTTTTTATTAAACAAATAGAATACAAAAATATAAATTTGTAGGGTATCACAATATATGTACAATGTAGTGTGGCTCACTGTGTGGTTGGGGGTGTCGTCTTCTTCAGAATTTAAATTAAGCCAAGGACCGTAGGGCTTAATGACTTTTATATGGGAGGTGTAGTCTTCTTCAAGACTCAAAATGAGCGAAGGATTACGATGCTTACTATCTTTTATATGGGAGGTATTTGATACGGGACGGACCACGGACTCGACTCCATATGAGAATGCAATCCTCGGACTCTAGGTGAGCTCGTGATTGTCCCTTAGCGAGGGAAGCGTCGGACGTGCGCGGTTGAGAAACCGGCAGTGAGCTAGGGTGGTCGGCTCTCTCTTGTGCCCGGATCGGGTCACGGGGCGGTCACGCTCTCTCTCGCAGCAGCGGTGATATCACTAAATATAGCGGGCTATGATCCTAGCATGATATCTAGCAGCGGCATAAACAAGCATATATGAAATAAAGTAAATGCCAAGTGTAGGAGCGGACACGATACCTCCACGCTCTCAGCGTGGGGAAGACGGACACGGCCGAACTCGTACTCCCGGGACAATTAATACACAAATATTATAGCAAAGAACTACTTCCCACTCCACGCAGGGAGGTAAAGGACTACACAAGTGGGCCCGGGAGGACCGATTCCGGGTTGACGGGCGGCTTCTCGCGTAGCTTCGGCTGCACGCGTGCTCGCGACCGTGGGGCCCACGTACTGGTCGGAGGGGCCGTGTGGGACCGGGGTGGTACCACTGTGGTGGGGACGCCTGGGGAAGCGCTCCCAGGGATGGCGGCGCGCTGATTCGCCGTCCGGAGGCCGGACGGCTCCGATCGGCACCCGCCGGAATAACCGGCCACGGACCTGCACTTGCTATTTTCAGGCGCGCGACCCGACGAGATCGCTCGATGCGACCAGCACCGGCGTCGTATTGAGGCGAAACCAGCGCCGTTGGAAAGCTTCTTTGAAGTGCTTCAACTTAGTGGCCTTCAGAAAAATTCATGAGATCTGTGTTTCTATGGACGAATTATGAAAGCTGCTGTTCTCAGTTTCAAATCTGCTCAGGCAGAAACTGAGTTTCCTGTAAATCGGTATTGACCGGTAGGTAGACCTCCGAATCGGAAGTTGGGTTCTTCAGAAACGTTGTAGATTTTCAAGATAGGAAACCAGTGATATTTTTAGATCTGGAAAATATGGAATTTTGAATTTTCTAGAGAGTTTATACTGGCGAAAGGTCGGATCTGGACTGAGGCAGACATAACAAATTTGAGAACTTGGGAGAATTTTAGAAAATATGTAGAGGGCTGAAAAAAATCAAGAAAATTCTTGGTGATAGGGGAAGGTGGACATAAATTCCAGTAAATTTGAGAGCTCCTAGAAAAATTAAAAAGTGGTTGGGAGATGGAAAACTCAGGGTTGCTGTCACTGTAGATAGAAACCTGACAGAATTGGAATGAAAGGTTGGACGAAAATGTAAAAATGGATTTCGGAGACTAGAGGCCAAACCAATTTTTCTGGAGGATGGTGAGAACCCCTGGAACACACTCTAAAAATCCCAGATCAAGAAGATCTCGGATCTGAGAGCAGGAATTTGTGGAAGAGGGATCTATCCTGGATGGACAGAACTGCAGTGGCGGCTTCGCGGCGGCACGAACGGCGGCGGCGGCACCATAGATTGATTCCAGAAGTAGAGGGGAGGAGATAGAAGAGATAACAACTCTAGAATTGCAGAGGATGAAGAGAGAAATCAGAGGGAGAGGGCAGGGGCGCAAGAAGCTCTTGGCATTCAACAATTTTTCTACTCATTAATTTCACAAAATGAGAAATACATGCTATATGTAATAAATGGAAAAAGATCATGAATACCCTTAGATCTAGGATCTGGAGGGGCATTTAAGGGACTTCATATTTGGTCCAAATAAAATAAAAAAAATAATTCCTAATTAATTCTAATGGAGGGGGGCACCCCCTTGACCAAGGGGAGGTGGTAGGTGGCCAACCTTGGACTTTGAAATCCACTTGTCCCCCATGTGGCATATTGACATTCAACCCTTCTAGATGGCCACCTAGGATGGTTGACCAGTCCCACATGGCTTAGGTGGCCCAATGGGGAAGGGCTGGGGGCCCCCTTGTTTCGGCCTACTGGAATTTTGTATATAAACCCACTAAGACATATAATTGCGTACCCATTTAACACAAGGGTATACATACAAATATGAAAGGGCATAAATACAAACAAAATATGGACGGTCTTGCTTTGATGTCCCCATCAGTATTATTGTTTGGAAATTAGTTAATGCAAGTTTAAGGAATTTTGAGCAGCGCATGTGTCATCTCCTCTCGCGAAGGGAATGAGCACTCGAGAAGGGTGGGAAAGAAGCCTGATGCTATCACCAGTGGCCTCCCTTCTGCCGTCCACCCTTCTCCTCGCCGTTCCCCCTCTCCCACCGATCTCTCTTGCTCTTTCACCGTCTCTCTTGCCCTCTCGCCATCTCTCTCGTTCTCCCTATTTTTTGCACTACCACGCGAGTCCCTACATGCCTCAGCCACTCACCAATGCCCGCACCAGCCTCGCTTCCTTCGCCACCACCATTCGCCGCTTGCCTGCGCCATCTCCTCCTCCCCTCCCACCGTTCTCCTCTGCCTTTTCACCGTTCTCTCTCTCCTCTCACCATTCACTCTCCTACTCCCCATATTTCCTTTCTATCTCTCACACACTGTTGCACACCACTGCCCTCGCTCGCCACCGCTCTCGCCGATCACGTTTTCCTCACCGTTGCCTCCACCATTCGACTCTACCCTTGCCACGTCACCTCTATTGCTGCCACCGCTTTGCCAGCTGCCACCCCACCCTAGTCATTGTAGCTCTCTAGCAGCCCCCTTTGGCTGGTTGCAGACACTGCCGAAGCACCCTGCGACCTAGCTGGATAGCAGCCCCCTTTGGCTAGTTTCAGTTGGAGGATGATGTAGTCGACTGTACGTATCTGGGATATTAGCATTGAGGATGTGCCATGTGATGATAGGCCGGTAGCGGTCGTTCGAGGGGGGGTCCTGCTGGCAGTGCCTGGGACCTTCGGATCATTGACTTGCGCGAATGAGAACCACTCCATGTCTCGACGGCGACGAACTCTTAGATGGTTAGGGTCTTCTCATTGAAAGAGATAATGGCACAATGATCCATGGGACACCAGACACTTCATGTGCATCGGATATAATATTCTAAAGAATATTCTTTTTTTCATGCGGCCGTTAATCACATGGGCTTTTTTGTAAAAGTTAGAAGAATATAGAGACTTATATGGACGGATCAAAAACTCAAGGACTAATATGTAATTAAGAAAGATTGTAAGGGATTATTAGCAAGAAATACCATTCTTTGAAATCCATTTGGTTGACAACTTAGGCGAACATCAGTGACAATGTGAACTGATCAATGAGTGAAACAATAATTGGCCTACATTTGAAAAAAAATATTCTGCTATGGCTGTACATGATCATAAGATGATACACTTACCGAGAATATGCGACCAAATTAAGCAATGCTTGGCCAGCATTTAGCACTAGTTCTCATAGATGTGCATCTACGTGCATGGTCCTGGAGTTTTAAATTCTTTTTCCATTCGGCTTTATTAATTAAGACGGCTCCATGAAACTAGTCGAGGCAAATATGAAAAAGATATCTAAGTGTATAGAGTAATGATTTGTGCACAAAGTCACGTCATAATAAAATATAATATGTATTTTTATTGACCTTTCAAAAAGATGAAATTAAAAGATCTTTTATGCGTAGAAAAGTACGCTCTCATCAGATCTGTACGACGCATTTTTTTCGCGCATTAAAAGATCGAGTCCGCTCGACGAAAAAATAGAAGACTAAAATATTTTATAACACTGAAATATTATATATATAAATAAAATATTTTATTCCTATTCAGAAATAAACCAATGAAATATTTTGTACAAATGAAACATTTTGTTACGTGAACGTAACATTTGTTATAAGGATAAACTATTACAGAAATGAAATATTTTATTATAAGAACGTAACCTAACAAAATATTTTAATTCTATATCAAAATATTTTATTTCTATAATAAAATATTTCAGTACAATAAAATATTTAAGTCTTATATTTTATGTCGAGCAAGTTCGATCTTTAATACGTGAAAAAATATACGTCGTACAAATATTTTTTTATGTAGAAAAAAATATTTTCACTTTTTTAAAGATCAACGAGAATATATGTTATATTATATTATGATATGACTTTGTATACCAAATTTGATGCACGTAACATTACTATGAAAGTTTATAACTACGCCAAGCCAAACATTGGAGGTCAAAGAACTCACTGTGGGAGCACGTCAACTGAAGTACGTGAAGCAGTGCACATAGTTATTGCCATTACGGATGATGTCAACGTTATGCGAATTTAATTTTCAAAGATATCTTCCGTACTGCATTCACGGTTTCATGGTTGTTAAAATCTAAGTTAAGTGCTCTTAAAATTTATAGGTACCGGGGTCAAGCCGTCAAGGTTAACCGATTCATCAATTTTTTTTTATGAATCACATTTTTCAAAGATATGCCACTGAAATTTATTTAATGGGCATCGTATCTCTTGAATATGTTAAAGATTCTACACTAAATGGTCATACCCATCCATCAAAGAATATAAAAAGATGATTTAAATGCGTGAAGAAAGTAGGATTTCTAGCTTCTTCACTTATAAGATACAGATCACATATCTATAGCAAATGCAAGGTCTTAATTTAAACATCTGGGATTCGGGGTTTGCCATTGTTGTCTCTAGCTGGAATTCGAGAGAGTCTTACATTACCGAAGAGGAAACATTTCAATATAATTTAAACCAATCTCGACGAATTTATAGGTGATCTGTCTCGCCTAACCAATCAGTGATCATTGTTCTTAAAAAAATCATCTTTATATGGTATTTGGCACTCCTAATTAAGTGGAGCGGCACCCTAATTCTTAATTAATCTCTGTTTGGAGCAATTTTACAGAACATTCTTTAAGGGCGGCTATGACGTTCGAATAGGGCCCGATTAGGAGGATTTATTTGCCTCTGACCGCCGTATAATTCAACCTTAATTAGGTGCATTTTGCTTAATCGGGTCGAATGGGATTAAAGCAAAATTTTCTCCTTTGGGGTCGTTTAAGCTGACGGCCGAACACGTCACCTTTCACCCGCTCCTAACTTAACCCGTTATCAAACTGACCCCACATATGATTTTCGTTAATTACTTGCTCTCCACGGTATATCACTTCGAGTAGCATTTTCTTGATGGACAGTGAGGAGGGTAAATATGGCTAGGCCCATAACAGGCCCGTCAACGACGAGTCCAATTCGACTCACGGTCTACAATGTGTCCAAGGACACCCGACAGCCGCGGTCCACTAAGACTTGGCGTCGGATTCGACAGTGCATGAAGGGTTTTGGCCTAGGCACAATAACCGTCGGATGACCCTCTAACGACCGATCGTTACCCCCACGATGCTGGCTTCGACCCTATAACAGGCGAGCACGCCCCACGAGCGTCGTAAGACTCGCCTAAGGACTGGTCGACTCCGAGATAACCGCACCTCAACGGAAAACTCCTGCCACGATCACGGAAAACGTTACTCCATGACTCACACCCTTCCCTGCTAAGAGATCAGCCACCTCCATCAGGACTATCCCCTATAAATGGGACCTCGACAGAGAAGAGAGGACACGGTGAATCTCACTAACAAAACGCCTACAGAGAAGTTAACTAGAGAGCTACACGTCTTGCTACTAGAGAGGTCACGACCGCTCATTCCCTGAGAGAGAACTCCCTCCTGAACGACATTACCACTCAGCGAACACTATCCGAGTGACCACTAGGATCAGCGAGCACTCGTCTAGAGAGTCTACACGTCTCTCAGATCTTCTACAGCGACCTCCCTGTCCACTTTCTCTCCTATTATTCTCTGTTCTTTACTTATAACTATTGCTGACTTAAGCATCATAGGGTTGTCCCCTGGGATAGTACTCGGGACTCCTTCTAACGCCTTTTTATTTTGGTGATTATAGACTCCCACGGGTGCGGAACGATTTTCTCAATAAATAAATAAAAAAAGTATGATACGAGAGATAGAGACCAATTTTCTCTCTCTACATTCAGTTAAACTTCTAAACATGAAACTTTGAATTAATTAACCCCTACTATAGACAAATCACAAAGCATAAAAAGTAAATGCCCTACCCACAATATAAAGATAACTCCATCTGCCCATCTGAGCAGTGCTGGCATCCTGATCCTGCCCAGAATAACCCTAGCATCTGAGAAGACCCAAAAAGCTTCGTAACGATGGCTTGTTCCCCATGCCACCGGCCTCGGCAATTTGGAACAGTACTTCCTTCCTGAAGGTGTCAGCGGGCTCGCCGTTACACCCCTTGTCTTCTACTCATCCTGCTCGACGTCCTCGCGCTCCAACGCGGCTCCTCCTGTATGGTCGGCAGGCCTGAAAGCACCATTACGAAGAGAGAGCTCACATGGTTTAATCCCCCATGGCGCCGAATAATTGCAGTGGGGCTTAAAAGTAGGAGGAAGAGAAAGAAATGTGTCGTTCTTGCGGATAGATTCCGCTGCGCATTAACTGGGTTTGGATTGCGACGGATCCTTACCTGGCTGCATACCTGAACGGGAAGATGGCGCCTGCTGCTTCCTGGGTTCGCCATGATCACTTGCCTCTCTCCCTGTTAAGCTTTCCCTGCTCAACCCCGAGAAGGTGGCGAAAAGGCTGGCGGCGGTCATCTGCTTGTTGATCATGCGGGCCGCGTAGTAGGGGACCTTGGTGCCGCTCTTGCTCCGGTTGTCCTCGTCGAGGCAGCAGTTGACGAACATGACGCAGTCCATGAGGCTTTCCTTGGCCAGGCCCTTCATGTCGTAGGCCTGCGACCGCCGCCACAGGCTCCTGGCATGGCGGTTGGCGGGGTTCGACAGGGTGAGCGCCCTGGTCGCGTCGCTGACGGCGGCGTCCGCGTCGCCGAGGAGCAGGTGGCACTGTGCTCGGTTGCTGAGGAGCACCATCCGCTCCTTCCTCTTGTTTAGGGGGCACAGGTCCAGCGCCTCTGTGTAACCCTTCTCAGCCTCTTCGATATCCCCAGACCGGAAGCTGTCGTTTCCCTGCTGCTTCCGGAGTGCTGACAGGGCCCACCTCTCCGCGAGCTCTTCCCTCGGCATGGCCTTCTCCCTCTCCATCCTCTCCACCTTCAGCTCCCACACTTGTTGCAGCACCCTATCTACTACTCTCTGGCTTGCCCTGTACTTGCCGTTCTCATGGTCACCAGGGTAATACAACAGTAAGGCTTCTGTGATCGTATCGCCGAGCTTCTGCCGCGACCCGAGGCTCCGGATCTCCACCAGGTCCGCGAGGCAGGGCGCGGCGGCCTCCATCACCATGCACCGGGTGTTCAGATCTGTGACGAGCAGCAGGAGACAGTCGATGCCCATGTACTGCCAGTCATCGGACGACCTCGACAGGTTGCAGAGGCCCTCGACGGCCTCCTTGCACTCTGCCACGGCCTTCCTCCCGGCCACGCTCCTGCAGAGAATCCTCATGAGACCCACGCCGGCCGGGGAGTCGTCGTTCACCAGCCCGCCCCACATCCTGCCCAGCTCTCTCAAGAAGTCCCTCCTGCATATCCGGGCGTGAGACCTGTCTTTGCAGGCGAAGCAGCTGAGCAGGTAGAGGGACCAGCACTGGAGCTGGCTCGCCCACTCCTCCGCCTTCCTGTTCTCCATCTCTTCCCCTCCCAAGCCCCTCGTCAGCAGGTCGCACTGGTACTTGGTCGTCCTCTTCTCGCTCCTCCTCTCCACGGCGACGAACTCCGCGTAGACGGTCTCCACGCAAGTGCAAGCCACCCGCATGGCCAGCTCCACGACCTCTTCCTCGTGCCCCGCCACCGCCTCGAAGGTGGCCTCGTAGCTGGCCAGGTGGCCGAGCGCCCGGACCGCCACACGCTGCTCCACCCACGTCAGCCCCCCGCGGAGGAGCTCCACCAGCGGCTCCACGACGCCGGACCCGGCGGCGAGCTCGCCGAACCGGGAGACGCGGATGGTGTAGGAGCCGATGATGTGGGCGGCGTAGTAGGGGATGTAGATGTTCTGATCGCGGAGGAGCCACGCGCGGTCGGCGAGGCCCCGGCGGATGAGGGCGGCCATGCACCGGAAGACGCCGAGAGCGGGGAACTCGGGGTTGTCGGGCTGGGCCATGGCGACGTTCCAGAGCCCGCTCATGACCAGGACGTGCTCCGGGTCGTCCCGGCGGGGCATCTCCCGGAAGAACCGGGCGACGGCGGCGGCGCGCCTGCGGGGGTCCTGCTCGTTCATGGCGCAGAAGAAGCAGCAAGGGATGGTGCAAGCGACGGCCACCTCCACGGCGGCGTTCTGCTTCTCCTTGCCCTTGTTCATGGCGGCGTTGGTGGTGTCGCCAGCTGCAGCTGAGGGCGCGGTGGGGTTCTCACGCTTGTTGGGATCCATCACGGTTTGGACAGGAGACGGCGATGAGCTCTTAAAGGGGGGAGTGGGGGTGTTGGAAAGAAAGCCATGGGGATGTGTACGGGCGCCGCTGAAGTGGGAGCGTGGAGGCCGGGGTTGGTGGGGCGGGGGGGGGTGACACCTAGCGGCGCACGACAAAAAAGTGATTGATTGTTAGAAGTTTTTGGGGGTGGTTTATGGCGGCTTTCGACGGAGACATGAGTTATTTGGGGAACCACTAACGCGAGTAGGAGTGTCAATGGATCCTTCTGATCCGAAAGTTCGATCCGATCCGGATCCGAACCGCCGCTCCGAAACTGATTATTTGATTCGCATATTTGTATTCAGGGCGGAGTTTTTTTTGATCCGAAATCCCCGATTTCGGATCGGTCGTCGGGGCGCCATAAACCCCTCTCCTTTCGGGGCGAGCAACTCACTCTATCATCAGCGGCGCTTCGTCTCGCGGCCTCCCCTCTAGGGTTTGCTCCCGTCTTCCCCATCGCTGTGGCGACCGGCCACCAGAAAAGCTGTGGTCTTTGGCGGCGACGGCACCTGCTCTCCTTCGGCTGCTCACGACGGCACCTGCTACAAGTAAAGCTGTGGTCTTTGGCGTTTGCTCCTGCTGTTGCCTCTAGGGTATGTTGATCTCAGAGATGAGGACGCGATCGGTGCCTCTAGGGTATGTTGATCTCACCCACACTCCTCTTCCTCCAACCCCCTTCCATCAAATAGGGAGCGATGCTCGGCGCCTTCCCTAAACCCCTCCGGGCGTTCTTCCCCTTTTTTCTTTGTTCTTCTTCTTCTTCTTTCCTATCGTCGTCGCGCCTGACTGGTAGTTATTCTTTGTGGCGCTTCGCAGGCGTCGGAGAAGAAGCTCTCGAATCCGATGCGGGAGATCAAGGTGCAGAAGCTCGTCCTGAACATTTGCGTCGGGAAAGTGGAGATTGACTCAACAGGGCGGTGAAGGTATTTAGACGAGACCCATGTTCCTTTTTTTTTTATTTTCTTCCATCGGTGGCGTTGAGTGCATGTCCGATGCGCGTTTGTTCATTTGTCTTTTCTGTCGGTAGATATGATATCTACTAAAACATTTTGTAATTGTGTTTGGTATTTTCTGTCGGTCCATATGAAGATCATGGGTCTTTACATAGTTCTCACCTACATAAAAGTCGTTATTGAAACATACATGAAGCTTTTGTTTTTGTTTTTGTTTTTGTTTTAATGTATCTATGTGGAAGGATTTCAGTGGATCCAGTCGCAGACTTGTGCCCTTGTCTGACAGGAAGATGCTGACTAATGTTTAGGGATGTACCCATGGCATCAGCTCTCCAGGGAAAGAGACATTTGGCGATGAAAGCAATGGAATAAATCTTCCAGTGAACATTTGGTTAGACATTGATAACAAGCCTTTAAGAATATGTGGATCAGATGCATTTTCTTCCCAGACGTCTGAATGTATCCATTTTCCTACTAAATGTAGTCTGCTAGTCCCTTTCTTGTTCCTTGGTAATGAAAATGTGAGTTCAACTGGATCTTCTACTTGCAATAACCATGGTTGCCAATAATTGGAAAACGTTTGTTAGGGTAGATGTTCATATATGCTCCTAATATTAAGTACAATGATATAAAGTACCTTAAAGATTGAAAACATATTTCTAAATGTTAATATCTCTGACAACTTCAAATTTGCAGAAAAAAGTGTTTGATTTTCATACAATTTTGATATAATTTGTTTGCCCTGAAGGTGCTGTGCCCATTTGTTTGCATGCCTACATCTGAATTCTACTAATGTCTAAATTGATAAAATTTGTAGATGGGAGTTAATTACAATGTTGGTCAAACTTGTCCACAAAAATGTCCACCGGAGATTCTTAGTTATCTCGTACAGATATCCCATGTTATTTCTATGGCGTTTGCAAGTGATCTTAGCTCAGCTTCCCTGAGTTGTGTATGAAGCTTAATAAAAAAATTATCAGGATACCGCATAAAATGTCTTAGTTCCTTTTTGCATCATTTATTATCCCTGAAATGTGTTATAAAAGGAGAGATGGCTGATTTCCAAATGTTGATTGCTGAAATTGGTTTTTGTTCATCAAAACTGTTGCATCCCTCGACACATTGTGCCAGAATGCCTGCCACAAGTGCCGTAATGTTGTTTCTGTAGCTTTTATCCATCTTGAATTTCTGAATGGCAATGGTTGGGAGATGGGTGCTCTGTCATGGGGATTATTTGGCTCATGATTTGGAAAGGCTTCTGGGGGTGGATTATGGTCTTGTTATTCAACATTCTATAAAAAAGAAACCATACAGAAGATTAATTACTTTATTTTGTATATAAATCACCAAGGACAATAGTACCATATTTCCTCAGTTCCACTTTGCGAGGATCCGAGAACTGTTTAAGATGGCAATATCCAATATCACTGCTTGATTTTGGCTTACAATGCTGCATGCAGTAGGTAGTCTAAAATATATATGGCTATTAGATTTAATGTCATTTTAGGTACGTTAAGAGCCGAAGTGATAAACAGCTGCGATACAAGGCAAGTGAACGTGATACAGATTCTTGCAATCCTGAAAGCAACAATTCCAATGGGTCTGCAATTGTTCCCTATTGTCTCATTGCCTGGAGCTTGTTCAATGATACATACATATTTTCATTAAACAGAAATGTTATAGAAGTGAACAAGAAAAGTATAGCTTGGAAAAGTGTTAGAGACCATAAGTTTGGCAATGATATCTACCCCAAGAATTTCCAGAATGGGAGTTTTATTGGAGGTGCTAAACTGAATTCTAGTATTTCTGTGATATTTTTCTTTGGAATTATCTGTAGAATGAATGAACAATTATGTCATGTTTCCTGCCTTGCCTTTATATCTATCAAAGGTTGGGACTATGGAGACGTTCGGCAGCTTCAGATCATTTATTTATCTTACAGAAATCCACTTGCTGATGCAACAGAGGGTTTGACCGTTTATATGCATTGTGGTCTATTGACAGAAGTGGAAAAAATCAAGTACAAGTTATTGTTTGGGAGACCTAGCTTGAAAGCTTGATTTAAGTTAGCATGCTGAGAGCTTGCCGTCTCATGATTCCAATCCCATTCAGTGCTGCACCCATCTATAAGCTAGGAATGTTACAGACAATTGTCAAAATTTGGAAACCCACGTGAAGTTTTCAGGGGTTGGGGTTTTGATCAGTGTTGCTGAAAATTTCTATCTATAGTTAACGCAGAGTTGCATACACTTTGTAATGGCTCTTTTTTGGATTTGGTAGTGATGTGATTCCCTCCACCTGAACATCATCTTCCTTTAAAAAAAAACTCACATTTGAGAAAACACTGCATATTTTTCAGCCCAGGATTGAGTATATTCAATTTGTTTGAGTGCTTTATCAGTGGATTTTCAGCCTGGAGAATACCTAAATGTGAAGGTATGTCAAGTTCCATTCTACAATGTTCAGTCTGCTTAATTTGAGTCTTTGTTACCTTGTTATTAATTGCTTAATTTCAGATCTGAGATTGCAAACTCCCAAATTTACAGTTTCAGATCTGAGAGTGCAAATTCCCTAGTTCGTCTTCCTCAGGATAGGATGATGGCGGAGCTCCACGCCCAGGGAAAGTCCATCGAGCACATTGCAGACGTGTTGAAGAGCTCCACGCCCAGGGAAAGGTCAGATTTAAAATAATTTCTTCTTGATCTATGTATCTTACTGCCACCATTTTCCCCCCTTCTCTGGTAATAGGCAAGGACCATGTGGCCAATGAGTTGCTGACTTGTCTTAGACTAGATGAAGGATCATATGTGGAATAGAATGCATTCCATATGCAATCATTTTAACCACGCTTTCTTTTTTTGTTGACAGCTAATTGCAGCCAAAGGCACATTTCCATGCTGTAGGTGGGCAAATAGGTTAGAATTTTCCCTACATCATGTAATTGTATTTGTTTTAAGTTTATGAAGTTTGGAATGCATATATCAAGTTTAGTGCATTTCAGATTGAATTTCTGAAATTCAGTGGTTTGCTTGGTTGTTGGTGGTACCAGATCCAAAGAACTACATGATCGTGCAGAACAAGGTTGACCATCAAAATTTTGAGGACATTGTGATGGTCGTCACGGGTTTTGTCTACTAGTAGAGGTTCATTTGTATTGTCGAGGCCTGGGATGCTCTTATGTGCATGAATACTAGAAACATTTCTGAATCGCTTTGCTGAGCAAGTACTACCAGCAGAGGGCTTCGGCTATCCAAGATGAGCTGATAGCTTGACATGTTACAACAGGAGGTAATGTGGTCCAAGCATTATGATCCACCAACAAACTCATGGATATGCTACACCAGTCCTCCAGCAGGGACATCCACTGCAGGATATGAATGGTATTATCATACTTGCTCAATTACCATCGGCAAGCCTTGTCCACAAAACTAAGTTTAATCCATGGAACCCATCTACATCTACAAAAAGTTTAGCACTTTTGAAAATGGGATCCAACCCATTATCAGTCATGCCATACAAACTTCGCAGGATCCAAGATTGAAAATAGGATCCAGATCCAGATCCAAAAAATATGGATTCAGAATAGGATCCAGATCCAGATCCAAAAATATGATTACAAGATTGAAAATAGGATCCAGATCCAGATCCAAAAAATATGGATTCAAAATAGGATCCAGATCCAGATCCAAAAATAAGATTACAAGATTGAAAATAGGATCCAGATCCAGATCCAAAAAATATAGATTCAGAATAGGATCCAGATCTAGATCCAAAAATAGGATTACAAGATTGAAAAATACTATTTAGGATTCGGGTAAGATCCGGATCCGAAATTATGAGTTCGGATTCGGATCAGATCCGAATCCGAAATAACATTTCATTTCAGATTCAAGTCAGATCCGACCCGGAAGAGATCGGATCCGGATTCGGATCATAACGGATCCGACCCGGATCCGATCCATTGACAGGGCTAAACGCGAGGCAAGTTGTCTCGATTGGGTCGCCGGGTCTGGCGAGCGCGAGTTGGGCGGTTCCGTTTGTGTGTGCGTGTGTACGTGTGTGTTATAGAGAGTGCGTGTGAGAGAGAGAGAGAGAGAGAGTTAATTGTTTCAGATACTTCTCCACTGGCAAGCGCGTGCGTGTGCGCGTGCACGTGCATGTGCGCGTGAGTGTTGTGTGTGTACGTGTGTTTTTGTGTGTGAGAGAGATTGATTTTCTCAGTTGGTGAGTACATTTGCGTGTGTGTGAGTGTGTGAGTACATGTGTGAGAGTGTGAGTTGCTGTAGAGGTTTCTCCACTGGCAAGTGTGTTCGTGTGAGAGTGTTGTGTGCGCACGTGAGAGAGAGAGAGAGAGAGAGAGAGAGAGATTTTTCCAATTGGAAAGTATATATGTGTGCGTGTGCGAGTGTATAAGTGTGCGCGTGTGCGTGGTGTGTGTGTGAGAGAGAGAAAGAGATGTTACACCATGCATGTTTCACCATATTGACAAGTGAGTACGTGTGCGTGAGAGTTATTTCAGAGGTTTCTTCGCTGACGAGTGTGTGCATGCCTGTGTCATAGTGTGTGTGTGTATGTGTGTGCACAATAGAGAGAGAGAGAGAGAGATTGATTTTCTCATTTGGCAAATATGCGTGCACGTGTGTAAGTGTGCGTATGTGCATGTGGACGTGCGTGCGCACACTCGTGTGTGTGTGTGTGATAGAGAGAGAGAGATAGAGAGAGGTGTTGCATAGGTTTCACCATTGGGCGTGCGCGCGTGTGTGTGTGAGAGAGAGAGAGAGATGTTGCATAAGCTTCACCAATGGGCGCGCGGGCTTATGCGTGTGTGCCCGCAAGAGAGAGAGAGAGAGAGAGAGAGAGAGAGAGAGAGAGAGAGAGAGAGAGAGAGAGAGAGAGAGAGAGAGACGTTGTATAGGCTTCACCATTGGCAAGTGAGATAGTTGCTTTACGATATGTGTTTTTTTTGGATGACATTCCTATTGCTTCTTCGAGATACATATTTAAAGCATTCTTTCGACTCACGTTGTGGAACTGTTGGACTATTTGTTTTAACGAATAAGCTGCTTTTTACTAATCAATGTACTGTTAATCATACTGGCCCCTGTGACACATAGAGACTACTTTAATCAAGACACTACAATTAGTATCTCGCTTTTCTTTTAGTATATAGCTTTACATCACCCCCACATGCCATAATTTGCAGTTACTGCGAGGATATAAAACTAAACATCATGCAATTTGCGGTGTAATTAATTATTCTTCGCCCAATATCGGCGTGAGACAGCACTACTGTTCCCCGCTAGTGCCTATTTTCCCCCCTGCAAACTACCTACGTTTGGAAAAACTACGTATGCATTGTTGTAGGTGACTCCGTTAGCAATTCAATTCTTGGGATTACTGTAAAATGCTTAAATTATTCTACTTCTGTAGCATGTAGGATTTTTTTAATCAATGTAATTGGATTAATGATATAATACTGATGTAATTAAGCCATCAATCCGACGAGATATCTTAAACTTTCAACCCATCTAAAACTTAACGCCGAAGTGAATGGTGGTCCATCCTATATGATGGCTCACCAGTGCTGCCTCCTCCCTCTGCGTAATTCTCGTTCCTCCCACCCCTTTAGATTAATATGGCCGTGGATAAAATTCCAACGCGTATGTGCTTAATGATCATACTTAGTCTAAAGTTGCGGCGGGCATGCACAGTTAGGCTAAAAACTTTCCTACCCGCAGTAGTGTCCATCGATCGATAGCTAGTCTACCGCATATTTCTTTCTCTTCCTAGTCGACGAAGGAAAGGCTCCTAGCTAGTAGATCCCAGGTGGGTGTGCTCATCATCGATCGTTAGTGTGGCACTGGATCGACGAACGTTTGGAATCCTTAGAACTCCCGACATCGGACTGTCAGCAACGCATGCAGGACTCACTGTGTGCACCCTAGTGCGAGCAGCTAGCATATTATATATCTTTCAGCTGGAGTGCTCTCCACATCACGGAGGTGTTGGCCTGGGGGAGAATCGATCCATAACACAACATACTGCGTGGGTGTGGGGCGACTAGTGCTACGGGGAAAGCCTCTTTTGGTGAATTAAGAAAAGGGGAAAGAGACCTATCTAGCTAGTAACTACGGATGGGTAATGGGTTTGGACCAGTGGCCCCCTGTTTAAGTTCATCCTCGATCGATCCTTGACTCCCGAGGATCAGCTATAGCTCAGAGCACTCGAGCCGATCCATCCCTAGAGACTTGTGAGCCCCCTGACGTGATCATGTCCATGCATGCATCCAACTGTTGGTGCTTCACATGTTGATCTCTTCAACCCATGCATGGACCGGTGACTACTCCTGAGCTGATCAGTCTCCCATCATTTCCGCGAACACCGCCGGTGCTGTCATTTGTCCCTCCCCACATTCAGCCTGATTGCGTAATAACTTCTTGCTGTGCAGCACACAGCAAGCAGTACTGAAGCTTTTTTAGCCATGGCTCGTGGAAATTAATGGAGAATGCTAGGAAGCTCAAATGGGGTTGCCCAAGAAGGAATGAAGTGAACAGCGCGTATCATGCATGCAGGTAGCTAGATTTCATGCAGTACTGTCGGGTCCATCTTCCCTGTTAGAGACACGACAGCCCGACAGTCTTGAAAAGACTCCTGGATGCGAAGACAAGGCATTGCCTTTCTGTCCATTAGTGGCGTTTCATCGATCATCCTAACTCCTAAATATATGCATGCCACCATGCATGTTTTGCGCAGGAAGGGACACCCCATTGCAGGGCCGTCGGGAGCGGGGGCATCGACCCATTGGAGAACAAAGGGCCATAATTTTCTTTTTTGTACATAGTCTTACCATATACACTACGGACTTACCATTGAAAAACGAACAATTTAAGTTCAAAGATGAACTTCCGCATGCATGCACGCATGCATGGAAGGATGGAGATTGGCTTCGTGAAGTGAGTTCCATTATTTTGTTACTTGTCCTGATCGCTGGGGACGCACTTCGCAGCACCTGGGCAGGCATCGGAAAGGGAGCACACAGATGGTGGGGCGACGTTCACGTGAGAGGAAAGAGAGGCTCCTGGCCGGTGCCAGAAGTGAAGGCCAGTGTTTTTGTATAGACCTCAGCAACAGCTTTAGTACTCCTGGGTGCACCCCCATCTGCTCTCCGTAAGCTGGAAAGTGGGTTTCAAGAGAAGGGTTTTTAAGTTTTTACCTCTTAAAAACGTTGATATTAGGAATAAGCCCCTCTAATCCACTTATTTGTTATTAAGCCCCCCTCAATTCTTGTCATTGACCTGAAGAAGTCTCTACCATCTATGTCATGTATAATATTTAACCTAATTATAGTTAAGACTAAATCAGAGCGATGAAATGACTAAAAAATCTCTCCAACAATCCTCACCCAAAGACATAAAGAGAGAGAGACAACATAGGGGGGGAGAGAGAGGCCACCGATATTCGATGGGGGCGGGTCTCCTCCTCCGACACTGGCACTCTCACCCATTGATCAGGGTAAGATGTGTAGAGAGAGAGAGAGAGAGAGAGAGAGAGAGAGAGAGAGAGAGAGAGTAATTAAAGGGGGAGGGGGAGTTGAGGGAGCGATGGCGCCCACGGAGTTGACGGAGGGTGCGTAAGGCCCCGTTGAAGTCGACGATCATGGGGCAGGTGAGGGAGTTGAGGGAGCTTATAATAAATAGCTAGGTGGATTAGTGGACTTATTCCTAACATCAGTTTTGCTAAGGGTTAAAAACTAAAAAAACACCCAATAGAAGGCTGCCAGAGATGCCCTGGCAGGGGCACAGGGGATGCTGCCCTTTCTGACCTCTTCAAGTTCGAAGACTGCAGGTGTACCATCTATCTCTGTTCCAATTGGCTGCATGGTGCAGGGGGAGGGCATCTCCCGGAAAGATTTGGCAGGATGACTTATCTCATCCGGCCGGAGGCTGCGCTGTGAAGAGCAGCCGCAGGGAGACAGATGAAGAGGAGACCAATTAACCCGACCTTTTTTTCTTGCCGACATATTGCTTTCGCTCTGATCATGCATGCCATGGATATGGATGCATGCAGATGTTCTACATCCGATGTTGATCCGAATGCAGTCTGATGCTCTCTCTTGACATATCACATGAGATCGAAACTTTTCGAGCGTCTCTCCGTGCAGTCGCTTAGAAAAAGACTTTTTAAACAGTTTTGGACATAAACCTCCGCACGAAGTGAGAACATGTCAAGTCAAAAGAGAGGATTGGATCAATAAGCTCTAATCGTCCTCTGATGCAGAGGATGTGCGGCAACTCTGATTAGACAGTTGAATATGGAAATAAAGAGTAACATGAAACTGTAAGGCCATGTTTGATAATCCGTTAAGGTGGGAGAGTCGATGAGAGAGAGCGACGTGAATCTCACGACTCTCACACACATCCTCATTAATCGGGGTCGATTAACACACTCGACTCCATGGGATGGGTTGCGTTAACCGCACCCGATTAACAAAGCGCCCAAAGAGTATGTATAAAATATGTTCGGGTATATATAATCCATCTCCAGTTTAGTATATGACTAGTCAAGAAAGTTAGACAAATGGAAGTTCTTTATCTTATTATATGATCTTTGTCTGATGACGACTACACGTTATCGTGGTGGAACTGACGCTAATACTTGTGATAGAAAAATGAACGCTGAAACAAAAAAAAAATCTAATGAAGAAAGAAGGAAAAAGAGGGCCAGCTAGAAAAAAAAATTCTGATGTGGTGTTTTCTAACGCTCGTTCATATAGAGGATGTTTTCCTCACATATGCATACAATGCAGGCATTGCTTTCAAAAAGGCCAGAAAATTAACTCCGTTAGAATCCAGAATCATCCTTAATGATTTTTGTTAGAATAATTTTTATAGAGGCAGAAAATAGGTGTCTAACTCTTGTACCATATTTTTCTATTTATTTTTCGGGAAAGACCACCTGGCACTCGTGAAAGTCTACAAACATCAGAAAGAAGGGCGTCATAAGGAGTCCTGGGCGTTATCCCAGGGGACAACCTTCCGATGCTTAAGTCAGCACCGAATTGAGTAGAGAAAGAAGAAGAGTAGGCGAGAAGAATGGAGTAGGACATCGTCTGTGTAGGCCTGGGGGAACTGTTGATCTTCCGGACGAGTGCTCGTCGTTGCCAGAGACCATTCAACGAGTGCTCATTGGACGGTAAGAGTGTTCGGAAGGGTTACTCTCTCTGCATGGGGACGGTCGAGACCTCCTTAGCAGCAAGTCGTGGAGCTCTCTCTAGCCCGTTTCCTCTTGACTTCTCTGGGAGTTTTTTGGTGGAGTTCACCGTGCCCATGCTTGTTCGTCGAGGTCCCTTTTATAGGGGATTGTCCTCAAGGGGGGGAGCCAAACCCTTAGTAGGGAAGGACACCAGTCGTGGAGTAACGTTTCCCACGATCGCGGGGGGAGTTTCCCGTTGAGGGACGGTTATCCCGGGGTCGACAGATTCCCAGGCGGGTCTTACGGCACCCGAAGGGCGTGCTCACCCTTAGTGGGGTTGAGGCCGATGTCGTGGGAGGCAACATTCGGTCGTCGGAGGGTCATCCGGTGGCCGTTGCGCCGGACTCGAAGCCCTTCCTGCGTTGTCGAATCCGAGGCTCAATCGTCGTGGGCCGTCTGTAACGAGCCACGGATGTCGAGCGCCTTTGGGCGTGTTTGTAGATCGAGGGCCCAAATGGGCCCGACATAATTGGGCCTACATGGGCCGAGCTGATTTTACCCTCCTCAATCTTATATTAAAAAAGAATGAAATATAATATACTTATATTAATAGAGCACTTTCCATTCAACACCTTATATTAGTGGAGGTCCCCTCCGGGAACGATTGTCCCCAATAATGCACTGTTTCTGGGGAGATGTTTGATTCCATTCAATTGATTAATGCCGAAATGTACAAGTCCTTTGATAAAGGATATTGAATCATGTGTTCTACATCCCCTAATCTAAGAAAAGTAATTCAGTGGTCGTTTGGATTGTCATGGACGAATAAAATCCTTGGACTCTAAAATTATTGATTTCAAAACAGTAAAAAGAATTCTTCATTTTGGTTCATTTTGATTACCCTGTGAAACAATATGAGGAAATCATTTGTCAAGCAGTTGATCCCAAGTTAAATTTTCTTTGCATTTTGTCCTCCAAATCCAATGGGCATTGAGCATGGCAGCATTTGCATCTCTCTCTCTCTCTCTCTAGAATGTACCCTTCCCATTGCTCTCCCACTCTCTCTCCTCTCTTCCTATTACATTTATAAAAAAGGACAAAAAGTATGATTAACTGTTTTCTTTGTCACTATGTCATGAGGAACTTAATGAAAGGGATTTAGTTTTAATGACAACAAATATTGGGGATTTATTTTATAATACATAGACTAGGTTATCGGGATTACTTTGACAAAAAAAAATCCTTGCATGATTGCATCTTATATGATGAGGATTAACACTTTAACCGGAGATAGATGAAGTCTTTCCTTAGTCACTCTGTCACGAGGAACTTAATGAAAGGGATTTAGTTTTAATGACAACAAATAATGGGGATTTATTTTATAATACATAGACTAGGTTATCGGGATTACTTTGACAAAAAAAATCCTTGCATGATTGCATCTTATATGATGAGGATTAACACTTTAACCGGAGATAGATGAAGTCTTTCCTTACATGAGTACATTTCCTCCTCTGAATCTTGATCACATCTAATAAGTAGATTAATAATATATGGAGATTTAGGGTGCATTTGAGAACTCGCACTGGACGGTGGCTTGCGAGCCATAATCTCCCGACAAGGATTAATTTTTGTCAAATGCCCAGGAGTGTCTCGGCTTTTGAGCGCGGGTAGAAATCCTAAGGAGAGAAGTTACAGACACAAAAGGGGGCTTCATTGGGGAATCCGCATAAGTTATAGTAAACAACGGCGGTAGCGTAAAGCAGCAACGACAGCAGGAACAACAAATACGGTGGCCGGTAAAACCTCGGCTCTACAGCTACTCCTATTGTACCGAAAAATACGTCCCGATCTCACAGTCGAGGGACCACCATACTAACAGGAAAATCTCTGGCTACGCTGCCAGGAGAACCATCACGACACCACTGTCGTGGACCGGACACTGCCTAGGAAAAACCCTCGGTGACGCTCACCGGAACCCTAGACCTCAACCTCGGGAACACACCCGAAAATTTTACGCAAAACCATGTCTCGCAGATGGGAAACGGAACCTCAAGTCACGAGAATCTCACGTCACGTGACAGGAGCACTGCCCACCAGAAGCAAGGCCAGATGCGTCCACTGACGACTTTGTCCGCAGCCTCAAGTGTCTCGCTGCGACGCCCTAGGCGAAGACTGAGACACTGTACAAGTAACCAGGAACACAGAACAAGGACTAGCTAGGGTCGCGCTCGTCAGCACGGGTCCGACGCCCCCAATCACATGTGCATACACAGACCATGCGCCCTAGGTCAGATCCTCTAGCTGGTTCTTCCCCCAAAGCTCAGACTCACGCTGCGCGTGAGGGTCCTATGGTAACCAGCCTAAAAACCATCTCTCTCGGGTAACGCTCTCCACCACTCCCAAGTGGGTTCGCACACAAGTGCGCAGGAAAGCTACGACTAGTGGCAGGTCACTACACGTGAACACGGAAACCCACACACGCACCCATCGTGAGTAACACGGAGTAACAGGTGGCTCGGAGCCACTCGACCCTGTACAGCCCACTAGACCTAATAATCCGACGGTCCTTGAGTCACACGACTCGGTCAAGACCGTTGTACCGGGACGGCTCCATACCGTCAATCTAGCCTAATCCCTAGGTCTGAAACCACGGTAGCATGAATACCGAGGTAGCTCACAAGCCGCCGAGACAATTCCCTATCCAAGGGAAAAGCGGAGAAATTCCAGCCCCAAGCTGGGTGACTAGACCCACAGTCCAAGGCCACGCACATGGCCCGCATGGAAAACACTTCCCGAAAAGTCAATGACGGGCAGGAATAACCCTCCACACTCAAGCCGACTCACGGTGACTTGATCTAGCGAAGGCACGAAGCCCGGAACACAAAGGGTCACCCGGACCCTCCAAACCGATGGGTGCGCTAATCGAGATAACATGGTATCTCCAGACACCCCAGAAACACAGACACAGAACCCACGGGGTGTCTGGGACATCCACGAGACCGAAGGTCCACCACTGGGTCACAACCGGGTCGACCGGGGGCCAACACGATGCAAACAGAACACAACTAGCACGGAAAACAGGGTGGCGGTCCTCCCCGGACCGTCAAATCAGCTGGCGGCCCTCTCAAGACCGCAAACCAAGCCTAGCGGTCTACCCCTGAACCGCAAGCCACAGCCTGGCGGTCCACTCTAGGCCGCTAGAGACACGTAGCAGTCACGCCAGGACCGCTACCGACCAAGAACAATTGGCAGTAAACGGTCATACCCCTGACCGCAACCCCCTGCCTGGCGATCCACTCTGGGCCGCAAGCCACTACCTAGCGGTCTATCACGAGGCCGCAAGGCTCGAATCGACATAAGGACCCCTGGCGGTCTCCACATGGCCGCTAGGTTGCTTAGCGGTCCTTACCGCTAGGCCGTCTCGAGCGCGAAAACGGTGGAAACGGTGGAAAACTCCATTCCACGCCCCGTTCACACCTATGTGAAGGGGAAAATAAGGGGAAACTAGTCTCCAACCTCTCTAGCATCGAGAGGACCCATTTAAATCTAAAAAATGCGATCGAAACACCCGATCCGACTCACACCCCAAAACATGCACTTTTCCCCAAAACGCGAAAACAACCCCCCTCGGCTCACCACGGCCTACAAAACTCGCGGGAATGGAAGTACATGGGTTAAGGATCCGTCCCCCTACCTCCACCGAAGCTTCCGCGCGCCGAGGACGCCGATCCGCCAAGAAAACGTCGTTAAAGCTCCGCCAGTTCACGAACTCGCCACGAGCTCCATCGCGAGCCACCGCCTCCCGATCCTCACCCATGCTCGGCCGTTCCTCGCCCGCGTCGCCCCCGCCTCGCTCCATCGGCCGCCGGAGAAGAGAGGGTGAGAGTGAGAAATGAGAGATGGGGAGAGAGAGAAAAGAGGTTATATATATAAAAAATTTAGAATTTTTGAAAAATATCAAAAATAGAGAAAAATACTTCCCATGATCCTCGAAAAACGCACAATGCGCCAGTAACGTCCCGGAGTCGGAGAACGTAACGGTTCACCCTACACGGGGTTCCGAAGGTCCGATAGGCAAAAATATGCCTAAACCGTAAAACTCAGTACATGACCCACAAAAGCGATCCGAAGCTCGCGGATCGTGATCCGAAGAATTTTCGAAAAACGTGGGGCGTTACATCGGAGGTTCTTCCGGCAGTCATTGCGCCTGGGCCGTAGCTCTTCACGTGCTGCCGAATCCGATGTCGAGTCGTATTGGGCCGCATCTAGATGGGCCGCGACCGCCGGGCGCCCTTGGGCGCGTCGTAGATCGTGGTTTGAGTTGGGCTCGGTGTAACCGGGCCTTACTTGGGCCGAACCGGATTTACCCTCCTCAGTAATCATTAAAAATCTTAAAACATAAAGACATTTGTACGATCAAAGGATTTTTATGGGAATGAAAGAGTGAAGTGCGTTATCAAACGCCCCCTTAAACTCACCTCCTGGAATCTGCCCATCTATTTATTTAGGATAGTTGAGCTAGATGATCGTCATTTATCTGCAGACCCTAAGTTTTATGATGAGATTTATTATTTAGCAAAGTTAGAGTTGGGGATGCGTTAATTAGGGATAAGTATCGTTTGATTTGATTTGGTTTTAAGAATAATTTTCTCAAACTAAATCGAATTGAATTAAGGGTTCAACCCGAATCAAACCAAATCGAATTACTTTGAAACCAAATCAAACCAAATCGAATTAATTCAATTCGATTCGATTTGAATCATATTCTTGCTCCTTTTTAGAAATTAGACTGGATTCAAAATAGAGTAAATAAAGATATGGTAAAATAATTTCTATCAAATAAAATAAGTATTAAAAAATAACATCAAAAGTTACAATTTGCAAGAACAAGCTCCACGATATTTTAACATAAAAACCTAAAAAATTAAATAAAAGGTTATTTGAAACTTATAACATTAGATTCAGAAACCTCATCAGGACGATGAGAGTTAGACTTTTAAAATTACGTTTAATAGTTATATATACATTTATATTAAATTGATAAAAATATTCTTAAAATTAGGTTGGACTTTTGGAATTAAGATTAACAGTTATATATATTTATATTAACTTGACAAAAATATCCTTAAATTTGAGTTATTCAGTTCGGTTCGATTTTCTGAAAATGAAAACTAAACTAAACCAAAAATTTTAACACGGTTCGATTTGAATCCAAATTGAATTTTTTTGAATTTTGGCCCAAATTAAATCTATCGGTTCATTTTTATTTTCAAGTTGAACCCGAATAATATTCACCCTTAACGTTAATGCAAGGTTACTGATACATGGGGCCCGCTTTTATGCCAATGACTTTAGGGGCACGAAAGCCTCTTCATGCTTGATTGGGCCTTCAATATTAATAAAACAAAAATACATGTTGCACCCTAGTGTGCAGTAGAGGGCTCAAACCTGCAGTAGAACAGGTGGCACGGATCCCATGTCAAGAAATTTTTTTTAAGAGTGTTGGCAATTATTTTAAGAAGTGTTTATGGGTCAGTTTAGTTTGGTACAAATGTTTATTTCTCCTTTTCAAACTAAACTCAACTGAATATTCCAAAAAATCTAACTACAACAAGCAAAAAAATTTGATCCAAGTCAACTTAATTCAAATTTTCTTGACATAGGGCCACGCCACACATACCACTAGTCCACGTTAGACCAATGGGGAACAAGTGTGCAACAAGTCGAACTCATAAGGGCCGTTTGATATTGGGACATATTAGTAGTAAGTCAAACTCTTAGAGGCTATTTGGTATCGAGATAAACTGTGATTAGGGTTGTAACCACATTCTCTATGTAATATGGCCGTTTTTCACGAAGATAAGAGGGGTTAAGAGGATTAGGGATATTCCCAACCTAGGGGTTAAACATTGGGATAAGTTATTCTAACTTTTTTTGTTAGAATGACTTACCACTATTAATTTTCTAACCCTATTTCACGCCTCCCGCCCTTCCCTTTCAATACCCTCATTAGTGTTGATAATTATATAATTATTTATCTCATTAGTGCTAATTATCATTATAAATAAAAAATATTAAACAATAATATCAATACTGCTAATCATGATTAAGAAGATAAACATATTGAACAATAGTCTCATTAGTGCTCGAGGAAGGGAAAAATCGCCAAGCCCAACGCGGCCAGTAACATCAGGCCCAAAGCGGCCCTTTATCGCTAGGCCCAGTACGGCCATCGCGAATCGACCCACAGTCTAGGAACGTCGTCCAATTGAGGCCCACTCGAGACTGGCCGGCTCGCGAGCTTAGTCTCCACACACGTGCGTCCTAGACGCCATGAAATCTACCAGCGAGTGAACGTTGAGGCCAGAGTTAAGAGAGTTACCCTCGACGAGCACCAGATCTCACCCATGTCACCGAGATGCCTGCCACGATCCTCTTAGAAAATGGGTGAGTGGGCAACAAACTATCCCCACAATTGAGCAGATCATTGCTCCACTAACCACGTTCTCGCTAAGTCAAGAAAGAGACGACGCCAAGGTGAATGATATAAATAGGTCCCAGATAAGCCTAGAGATACACGTACAAATTGCGACACCTTGCAACTCGCCTATGGACCCTTGCACAGACACACACCCACCTCCATAGAGATACAAAGAAAACTCTCCTGTCTCTAGACTCCAAGCTACATCTTTGAGCACTCGGAGTTCTTTTGAGCACTCTCTCCCTCTCCATAACTCTTATCTCCCTCTCTCTCTCTCTCTCTCTCTCTCTCTCTCTCTCTCTCTCTCTCTCTCTCTCTCTCTCTCTCTCTCTCTCTCTCTCTGATCTTTCACATTCTTGTGTGCGCGTCTCTGACTTAAGCATCAGAGAGTTGTCGCCTGAGATCACACCCAACACTCCTTCTGACGCACTACTTAGTGCTTGCAAGTTTCCTCGGAAAGGCTAGACTCTCTTCCCCACAAAAATTTCAAAAGTGTAGTACGAGGCCTAAGGTAACACTTTGATGTCTCTACCTTGCTAAATATTATTAAAAAAAAATTATTAAATAATATACTCATTAGTGCTAATCATCATTACGAATAAAAATATTAAACACTAGCCTCACTAATGCTAATCCTCATTAAGAAAGAAAAATATTAAATAAATGACATATTATCAGTGCTAAATACTATCAAAAAGAAAAATTTAGAAATAAGGGTATTTTATAATAGAATCCCTATAAAAGATAGTTTCTTGTCTTATGGCATTCAAAAAAAATTGTTTTTGGTTTGCTGCGCCATGGCAATATACCGTAATGTGGTGAACTATACCAAGTTAAAATCGGCATGGCAAATCCTAGGTACAATGGTTTTCTCCTTTACAAACTAAACCTAATTGAATATTCTAAAAAATTAAATTACAACATATAAAAAATTAATCTAAGTAAACTTAATTATAAATTTCTTAGTATGGGGGTCATGTCACACATCCCATTGATCTACGCTCGACCAATGGGGCATAGATGTCCCCCCCTATTGTACACCTCAGTGTGCACTAAGTCGAGCTCTTAAGGAAAAGAGTTTTAGCCATTGAATTGTAGTGCAACTTTTTTTTTTTTGAGTTGGCTCAAATCTACCTATATACCCATATAATCTAATCGGTGATCCAATAATTAAAAAAAAGATCATGCACTCTAAATGGGCAAAAAATAATTAGTCATCAAGATACCCTAACTTAAAGTACAAGGTATGTCATCACCAATTATCTAAAAAAATTAAAAATGAAACAGACTAATTTTTAAAAGAACGAGTCCAACACTATTTATTCAATCTGATTTTTTTATTACTCTCTTGGTAATCTAATGGTGATATGACTTACACCTTAAGTTAAGATATCTTAAGGACTACTTCAAAAAAAATTAAAAAAATTTAAAGACACTACACACCCGACATAATGTGTAGCAACTCGAAATTTTATATATACATTTATATGTAAAAAAAATAATGAAAGATGAAAATAAAATAAATGATAAATATTTTTCTTTATGTCTTTAAAGTGTAGAATATATAAACACGAATCCTATCCCACGTGTTAACACGAACGGTGAGATTCGCGGCACGATTCTGAGAAGGCGAAAACGTCGGTTCTGTAACAGTACTGTAGCATTCGATTTAAGAGAGAATTATTATCTCTAATTAAGTCTTAATTATTGGATGATGTAATTTCTTACCTAATTAAATAAATGAGGTCATAGATTATGCCATAAAGGGGGATTTATTTCAATATTTACATGTTGGAAATTAGTGTCAACATAAGTTGGTGTAATAGTAACATGAGTTAGTGAAATAGAAAAATTGGGTGGAAAATTGACTTAGAATTAAATTAGAAATAAAATATCATTGAATAAATGAGGTAATTGATTATGTCATAAAGAGAGATTTATTTCAACATCCACATGTTGGAAATTATTGCCAACATAAGTTGGTGTAATAGTAACATGGGTGGGTGACATAGGAAATTAGGTGGAAGATGGAATTAAATTAATAATAAAATAATTATAGGACTTGGCCTATAAATAGGGCTGGGATCTTCCCTACTCAAAATCACAAATCCATTGGAGAAGTGCTGGTTGTAGAGAGGAGGAAATCTTGAAGTTTGGAGGAGTATTCGAAGTATTCTTCATTCTTATTGTTCTTCCTCTTCGATCTTCCACTAGGTAGGTATTCTCTCAGGTTAAACTCAAATTGATGTATGAATTAGATGTAGATGCATGTCTACTTTGATTCTATATCATTTAACCTAATTTTTATTGAGTATTAAGCATGTTGTCCATACAACTGGACATAAGATTTTAATTGAGATTTTTAACTGTCGGAAGATTCGTTTCGGATCAGGGTGTCTTTCTAAGACCGTGTTCCGGATGTGCGATCTCCGCCCCGATCGTGATGTTTTCAAGTTCTAATTGAACCGATATATCGTCTAATATGTTAAATATGTCATGTGAAGTTGTATATCATTCAAATTCACACACGATTAAGTTAAGGATATGGAAGATGATAATTCTATTCCATGAGCTTATATTTCCATCCTAGTTCTTGTTACCTTCGTGATATCTTTGATGTGACGACTCGGATTCCGGATACCAGATATACCCGATAGGACTATCGAATACACCTGATACCACTTGGAACCCGCGAGGCCTCCCAAGAGCGGTAAAGCTTCGAAGGGATAAAGGATTGTCGTGTAGTACATTGAACTGACAGATATAACAGCAAGCAATTAAATTCCATTAGATTGGTTTGCTAAAGTAGCAGAAATAAAAGTACATTTTAATTAACAGATTTTAAACAATTCTATACCAGAGTCAAGTCCAAAGCTAAAGACAGCAGTCTAACAGTACAGTCGACAGAAAGAAAAGATGTACCGAGAAGTCGGGGGAAGCCCGACGGAGGTACCAGCTGGCAGCTACTACTCGAACTCCAGGACCCGCGGAAGCAGAACGAACATGTCACCCCACCTGAAAAGCAGGGGTGAGCCTCGTGTCACTGGCTCAGTAGGGGTCACGCGGATCCCCACTGGAAGCAACGCAGTAACACGCAACACGAAAACAGCAGTAGTAGCAAAGCAGGAAAACTACTACTAGAAAGCTGTAAAAGAAAGCCGTCAACGGAAAGAGCAGCTATTGCTAAAAGAAGATAAAAGCCGCATTCACCAGAATACAGCCGCCGACAAACCACGGCGCTCAAAGCCACTCGAACCACGACACAGAGAGACTCGGGCACACGCACGCCCCAATTGCCGTGTACGCTCACCAAAGCACAGCCACGTACACGACCGGAGCGTCGTGTACCACACCAAGCTGGTCCAGGCCCAGCCCAGAACAGACCAACTCAGAAGGGAAACACAGACTCCGAGAAAACACGAGAGTCACGCGTCATGTGACGGAAGCACCTCCTCATTAGAAGAACAGCCAGCTGCGTCCACTGACGCCTTATGCTGCGCCGACAAGTGTCTCGTCTACACTGTCGTCACAACGGCCCGACAGAGACTACGACCACCTCACAAGTAGAACGGCCAACTGCGTCGGCGACGTCTTATGCTGCGCCGACAAGTGTCTCGTATACGCTGTCGTCACAACGGCCCGACAGAGACTACGACACAACCACAGCACCAGAACAGGAGCTACAGTAACAAGTGACTAGTCAGGGTCACGCCCGTCGGCGCATGTCCTCAGCCCCTGACCACGTGTGCACACACTGGCTCTTGCCTGAGCCAGGCCCTCTAGCTAGTTTTTCCCCCTCTGTAGGACGCTACGGCCAAGCCGGGGGCCCACGGAACAGCTTAGGAACCGTTAATCGGGATACCCTACCACCTCTCCCTGGTGGGTCGACCGCGTCGTAGGGCTACAACCAGTGGAGGCTCACAAGACACGGAGACTCTGAAACACGAGTGCTGGAGTACTGATAGGCCAGGCCGCGCTGTCGCCCGTACTACAAAGCACAAAGGCAGAACACCAACTGCCAACAGACTCAAGATAAGACAACTAGACCTGCAAACACCACGATCCTTGAGTTACGCAACTCAGGGTCAAGATCGTCGTGCAAAGCGGTAACACACCGCCAATCGAGCTAATCCTAAGCCGGGAAACGACTCACACGGAGGAAACAACTCACGAAAATATGAGGGAACACCAAGACCCTCAGCACACCTGGACACGCGGACCGAGGTGAGACGATACCTCGAGTCATCCAGAACAACCGTCTCGAGCTGGACAGAACCGTCGAGACACACACACCGGGTCACATGTCAACCACTGGGTCACACCGGGTTGACCCGAACCGGCCAAAGACACACCAAACGACTCAACAGGATGGGCGGTCGCACGGGAACCACACAACGGGATGAATGGTCTAAAACTGACCACACAAGGGGATGAACGGTCTCAAAAGGACCACACAACGAAACACAATCCCTAGAATCTAAAAACACCACATGCACGCGCCGGATCGCGAGATCAGGGCAATTTCCTCAAATCGACCCAAAACGAGTCACCGAGGTTCCCGGACTCCTACCGGCCCCGAATGACGACCAATCGACACGAAACCTACGTGAATGGGATCCAAACATCCCATCGGTCATTTTAACACTAACTAGACCGAGAATGGTTGCCGTTCTCCGGCGAACCCTGAAAACCCCAAAAACATCAGTTTTTCCCAAACCGGCCCGATCTAACCCGTTCTAGCGCCAAACCACGCACAGAAACAGGGAAAACGTAGAGGACGAAGTGGTGATCCATCTCCCTACCTCCACCGAAGAAACCGCGCCCCAAGGGGACTAAACCACGCCGAAAACCACCGAATCACGAACGACGCCCTCTCGGAATCCACCGAGGGATCGCGCCCGCCACGCTCAAACCGCCGCCCCATCCCGCGTCCCGATCACTCCATCGCGTCCTCGCCTCGGCCAACTCCGCAACGGTGTGCACCCCGCGCCGAGAGACCCTGAAACGAGAGAGAACGAAGAGAGATGGTGAACGGTTGAAAATGAGGCATCCGAAAAACCTAATAAATATCCAATAGAGATCCAGGGCATTACATCCTCCCCTCCTTTAAGAAATTTCGTCCTCGAAATTAAGGACTACAAGAAGGAAGAAGCAGGGAAGAACAACCCGACAACCTAACTGCGAAACGACACAAAACACGAGAAACAAAGCCCAGATGAACATCGTTAGACCATTATCACGAGTACACGCTCGGGAGTGAGCGCGACACAAGGGAACAGACGTCCGATAGCTCTGAAGCGCGGCAACATCGCTTACGTCTCACAGGGAAAGGAGACACGATTGCCAGAACAACAGATACCGAGAAACAAAACGACAAACACATCAGGGAGCATCTTAAACAAGGAAACACAGTCCTCTCAGCTGACCGCCTGACAACATCATCGGCTCCAGTGCCAAAGGCGACAGGGAACACCTGGCACAGGAGACACCAGTGACAAATTCACGGAGAAACGACAGCACAACAACATCACCGGACCACGAGACACCTGATCGAGTCGCAAGCTAACTCTACCAGGGAAGAGAGTATAGCAAAGCGAACCGACATGAGTTGGTCCACAAAGTACTAATGATAGACAAACAAAATCATAAAGAAACAGCGCTTATAAGAACAACAACAACGGGAGCACTTGCAGGATTCCGGCTCCGTACATGATACAGAACTATGGAACACAACTGCAAGCTGGGTCACCTCAAGGCATGACAGCAGCTGGACACACGACTACAGAGGAACGAGTCATGCATCGAGCAGCTTACCAAGAAAAGACCCACAACGACAAGAAACAGAAATCACAAAACCTAACGCCAGCTGAAGACTGTACTAGACTTTTACGACTCTGGAAACTGTATATCTGAGATTCCCATGTACTTCACACAACAACGCTCTGATACCAACTGTGACGACCCGGATTCTGGATACCAGATATACCCGATAGGACTATCGAATACACCTGATACCACTTGGAACCCGCGAGGCGGTAAAGCTCCGAAGGGATAAAGGATTGTCGTGTAGTACATTGAACTGACAGATATAACAGCAAGCAATTAAATTCCATTAGATCGATTTGCTAAAGTAGCAGAAATAAAAGTACATTTTAATTAACAGATTTTAAACAATTCTATACCAGAGTCAAGTCCAAAGCTAAAGACAGCAGTCTAACAGTACAGTCGACAGAAAGAAAAGATGTACCGAGAAGTCGGGGGAAGCCCGACGGAGGTACCAGCTGGCAGCTACTACTCGAACTCCAGGACCCGCGGAAGCAGAACGAACACGTCACCCCACCTGAAAAGCAGGGGTGAGCCTCGTGTCACTGGCTCAGTAGGGGTCACGCGGATCCCCACTGGAAGCAACGCAGTAACACGCAACACGAAAACAGCAGTAGTAGCAAAGCAGGAAAACTACTACTAGAAAGCTGTAAAAGAAAGCCGTCAACGGAAAGAGCAGCTATTGCTAAAAGAAGATAAAAGCCGCATTCACCAGAATACAGCCGCCGACAAACCACGTCGCTCAAAGCCACTCGAACCACGACACAGAGAGACTCGGGCGCACGCACGCCCCAATTGCCGTGTACGCTCACCAAAGCACAGCCACGTACACGACCGGAGCGTCGTGTACCACACCAAGCTGGTCCAGGCCCAGCCCAGAACAGACCAACTCAGAAGGGAAACACAGACTCCGAGAAAACACGAGAGTCACGCGTCATGTGACGGAAGCACCTCCTCATTAGAAGAACAGCCAGCTGCGTCCACTGACGCCTTATGCTGCGCCGACAAATGTCTCGTCTACACTGTCGTCACAACGGCCCGACAGAGACTACGACCACCTCACAAGTAGAACGGCCAACTGCGTCGGCGACGTCTTATGCTGCGCCGACAAGTGTCTCGTATACGCTGTCGTCACAACGGCCCGACAGAGACTACGACACAACCACAGCACCAGAACAGGAGCTACAGTAAGAAGTGACTAGTCAGGGTCACGCCCGTCGGCGCATGTCCTCAGCCCCTGACCACGTGTGCACACACTGGCTCTTGCCTGAGCCAGGCCCTCTAGCTAGTTTTTCCCCCTCCGTAGGACGCTACGGCCAAGCCGGGGGCCCACGGAACAGCTTAGGAACCGTTAATCGGGATACCCTACCACCTCTCCCTGGTGGGTCGACCGCGTCGTAGGGCTACAACCAGTGGAGGCTCACAAGACACGGAGACTCTGAAACACGAGTGCTGGAGTACTGATAGGCCAGGCCGCGCTGTCGCCCGTACTACAAAGCACAAAGGCAGAACACCAACTGCCAATAGACTCAAGATAAGACAACTAGACCTGCAAACACCACGATCCTTGAGTTACGCAACTCAAGGTCAAGATCGTCGTGCGCGCAAAGCGGTAACACACCACCAATCGAGCTAATCCTAAGCCGGGAAACGACTCACACGGAGGAAACAACTCACGAAAATATGAGGGAACACCAAGACCCTCAGCACACCTGGACACGCGGACCGAGGTGAGACGATACCTCGAGTCATCCAGAACAACCGTCTCGAGCTGGACAGAACCGTCGAGACACACACACCGGGTCACATGTCAACCACTGGGTCACACCGGGTTGACCCGAACCGGCCAAAGACACACCAAACGACTCAACAGGATGGGCGGTCGCACGGGAACCACACAACGGGATGAATGGTCTAAAACTGACCACACAAGGGGATGAACGGTCTCAAAAGGACCACACAACGAAACACAATCCCTAGAAGCTAAAAACACCACATGCACGCGCTGGATCGCGAGATCAGGGCAATTTCCTCAAATCGACCCAAAACGAGTCACCGAGGTTCTCGGACTCCTACCGGCCCCGAATGACGACCAATCGACACGAAACCTACGTGAATGGGATCCAAACATCCCATCGGTCATTTTAACACTAACTAGACCGAGAATGGTTGCCGTTCTCCGGCGAACCCTGAAAACCCCAAAAACATCAGTTTTTCCCAAACCGGCCCGATCTAACCCGTTCTAGCGCCAAACCACGCACAGAAACAGGGAAAACGTAGAGGACGAAGTGGTGATCCATCTCCCTACCTCCACCGAAGAAACCGCGCCCCAAGGGGACTAAACCACGCCGAAAACCACCGAATCACGAACGACGCCCTCTCGGAATCCACCGAGGGATCGCGCCCGCCACGCTCAAACCGCCGCCCCATCCCGCGTCCCGATCACTCCATCGCGTCCTCGCCTCGGCCAACTCCGCAACGGTGTGCACCCCGCGCCGAGAGACCCTGAAACGAGAGAGAACGAAGAGAGATGGTGAACGGTTGAAAATGAGGCATCCGAAAAACCTAATAAATATCCAATAGAGATCCAGGGCATTACATTTGATCTCCATGACTATATTATCTTTCTAACATGTTAAATGGAATAGATATTATCTGTTAAAATTACATGGGCTTAGTTACATGATCGTGATCAATACGAGTTTAACGATTTCCATGTTATCGTGTTACCATGTTTTCGACAAGTCGCGTAGTTCACTAGTTTTCTAAAGAAGAACGGTGTCTAAGGAAAGAGGTCCACAGGCAAACGCTTTAAGTGGATACGTGGTTACTTAATTAGGTCCTCGTGAATACGAGGGGAGCCTCCCACTGTCCCACCTTTTACATGGCCGTGATTCTTTGATTTTCTAATTAAGCTCCGACTGCGAAAAATGGGATAAAATTTCCACTAGAATTGTTCCTCATTTTCAACAAGTCGTGTAATTAGCAAGATTCCCAAGAAAAAACTGTGTCTAAGGAAAGAAATCTACGGGCAAACGCTTTAAGTGGATAAGTGGTTTCTTAGTTAGGATCTCGCGAATGCGAGGGGAGCCTCCCACTATCCCACCTCTTACCTGGCCGAAATTCTTCGATTTTCTAGCTAAACACCCGACTGTGAAAAATTTGATCTAAACCCGTTTTACGAGATTGTTTGCAAGGGCTGATTGTGCCTTGTCCGACAATCCAATCTTTTAGGCCGTGTTTGACAACGGAGTTGTCCACCGGTTAGCCGACATCGACTAACCGGTGGGCCCCGCCTCCGCCCACCCTCCCCCTCATAGAAGAAGCTTAACCGGGGTCGGGTACCGTAACCGACCCTTCGGGGTCGATTACGATAGCCCGGTACTCGATTCTCAAAGCCGCCCTTATCGACTTAATGTTGTTAAACATGATGCCTTAAATCCTTTTCGAACTTCTCTTTCAACTACTTGTAATTCTTGTACTACTCATACCTCGAATGATAAATTTTGCTAGATCTATACTTTATTTAGTGACATTTACCTTGAAATTCTTTGGCCATACATATTTTGTGGATGTCTAAATATACTTGGGATCTATGATCTATAACCCCAATCCCCGGCGTTAATGGGGCCCGGTCTGGTCTTGGGGGGAGCGCCCGAAAGTACTTGTGCCCATGGGAGTTGAATGACCTGGTGTGGCATTACACCGAAGTGTTTGACTTGCTAGATTGATTTATGACATTTCACAGTTCGTGAATTACTTGAAGTACTTGAATTACGTGAAATACTTGACTTGTACATACTTGCATGAAATGGCCAATTCTATAGTAATACTTTCTACATGATCGTCCTCTACTTGAAGTTTACTCTTGATATCTTGTCTACTTGCGATTCCATTCTTTACTTTCTCTCATATTCATGTTCCATGTTTTATTTACGTTTCTCGGCATATCACAATAACTTTATCTAAAAATGTTAGTTACTTTAAGTTGTCTGGTATAGAGATATAAATCCTACTGAGTGTATAGCTCACCCTACGTTTTTGGTTAACATTGCAGGTAGTTACGATGATGAACCCCAAACACATGGGGACGGGTAAGAGTGAAACGAGGGATCAAGTTTATCTTAGTTACCTAGGTTTATGAGTAGTACTCTTGCTAGAATTATGTACTTGAAAGTTGTATTATGCCTCTTAAAGCTTAAGAATGTTGTAAAACTTTATTTCGATGAAATAAAAGTATCTTTTCTTCTTGTGTCCCATTATGGTTGGACCCGATTATACATGCTCTTGATCGACACGAATGTTTACGACTCGTCGCGCCTTGATATTCCGCGTCGGGACGTGACATAACGAGCCTTTCTCATGAAAAAGGTACCCAGTTACTTGTGAAGCTGGCCCCGAAATCAGGCTCAGTCGTCAATTTTATGATAATTTAGTATATTTTTAACCGGCCTATTTTGAATTTAGTCTCAGATAATCACAAAGCAGGCTCAAAAGATGACCTCTTTAGTCAAAAATTTTGTCGGATTTAGTTTATATTTGCATATATGAATTTTCAAAGGTGTCGGTGTCGAGGGAGTGGAGCTTGATCGCGGAGATCACGAGAGTTTCGTAGGCAATGGCCATGAGGTGAAGTTTTTTTTTTGTGATGAAAAATCCGACGAATCAGAAAATCTTAAGGGCGTGTTTGACGCGCGGATAAGATAAGGGAGCGAATGAGAGAGAGAGCGGTGGGCCCCACTCTCCTCACACACAAATGCGTTAACCGGACTCGATTAATGCAAGCGACCCCCGGGGGTCGCTTGCTCTAACCGGGCTCGGTTAGCAAAGTCCCCCTAAGAGTATTATTATATTTTTCATGAACCGAGTTACTTGTATAAATAGGGTCGATGGAATAGCGGTGGTAAGCTATCAGGACCACCTACAAACGCTCCTCGGATGCCATTTCCCATCTCCCTTTTAATTTAAATCACAGCTGTGCAATCTTAATTGAACGGCTGTGATGCCATATCACCTGCCACTCCGGAAAACTTAAACACACAATAGCATCTCTCTCTCTCTCTCTCTCAGAGATTCTGCCATCCAAGTAGAGACTTCCTGTCCACAAACCCTGTTCTTCCTTGATACACACCTAGCATATTCGAAGTTTCTTTTTGCTTTGATCTATCCAACCAGTACTCTGGACCCGATAACAAAGTCCGTGTATTAGCAAAAAGGATCCGGCTAAAAGGAAGAGACATCACCAGAGATCAGCTTTCTTAACTGAAATTTTATATTTCAAGAGCTCAAAATTTGTGGACAGCTTCTTCATGTGTCGACAGAGGCCATTTTTAGGAGTGCTGACAATTACGTTAAGAAGTGTTTACAGTACAGAGATTTTCCTCCTTTCCAAACTAAATCCAACTGAATATTCCTAGGTAAAAGAAAAGTTGATCTAAGCCAACTTATTTCTGTTTAAACAATTTGTTAATTCTGTTTAAACAATCCTTTTTTTGTTGACTAAAATATAGGAATGACAAATTATAGTGCCTGGCACACAGTCGTGCTGTGCCAGCCATGGGTGCACACATGGACCATGGAGTCGGGTCGATGGTGACAGCAGGAGATGGACCTGTATGGGTCTCCCCCTGAGTATGAACTCAGAGAGCAATGTTTAATGCACACTCTTCCCTAGTTACACATCCCGGGTGTGCTCCAAGTAATTTTTTTTAATTTTTTTGTGACATGAAGTTTGAGTCATTCTAACTTGTGGTGCAAGACACACTCCTATTTGACGGCCCGAAAAAATCTAAAACAAAAAGTATCGATTCAAGCTAAATTAGGCTCAACACTATTCGTTGAATCTGATTTTTTAAAGATCTTTTTAGGTCATCAGATGAGAGTGTGCCCTTAGGTAAAGAGTACATACCTCATTTATACATATGTTATGTACAGTCGAGCCCCATGTGTGATCAAGAAATTTTGTTTTGTCGACTGTCTACATCTGACTTCCATGGCCAGCTTGGAAAGTCCTCGATTACCTGGTAAGTGTTCTTTAAAAAAAATTTGTTTTTTCTTAATTGGGAAGTCACTTGGCCTTCTCTCAGGTTCTTTTAAGTAGGCATGTCCTAACATTCTTGAAATCTACGTACAACCCAGTTGTGACTTATGAGCAGGAAGGTGATAACTGAGTCAAATTTATGTATAACTCTCCAACCCCTCGCCTGGGCTCATGATTCATGACCCGCAAATTGGTTAGCAGGGGCTGATGTACCCTCTCTTTCCCAAAATGATGAGTTGGTATTTCTCCACAAGCCAGAGAATGTGCTGCGAGTGCTCAGTAACCAGCGCAATCACTTTCCCATCTCATTCCCTCCTCTCTTCACCCTGTTTTCTCCTCCTCACCGAAAGACATGTCCTTGCAAATATTTAGGACAGATGCCCTTCCAGCGCAGATATACATATATATATGCTGGCTGCTCTAAAGACAGAACAAATCGCACCTCCTCACCGAAAGACCTGTCCTTGCAAATATTTAGGACAGATGCCCTTCCAGCGCAGATTTACAAATATATGCGCGCGCGCACACACACATATATATATGCTGGCTGCTCTAAAGACAGATCAAATCGCAATCATCTGTATACCTTTCGATGAATTCTCAGTTATAGTCTTGTCGACTCGGTGATCTATATCGGATCGGAACTTCCTTAATCTGATACAGTACACCTGAGTGGCAACCGACTCAGCCTCACTCGACATGCATCATCTCCTCTCTCCCTCTCTCTCTCTCTCTCTCTCTCTCCCTCTCACTGTGACTCGGCCCGACTCGACCAACTCGGCCCGACTCGACCAATCCTGAGGGTGATTCGTACCGTATCGAATTTTTCCAGATATGGTACGACATGCCCGAGTCAGCGAACCATGGTCTTGACGAAGAGTTCTTGTTCTATACAGTTGCAGGTTCACATCAGTAGTCCAATGTGGGCACCTCTCCATTTGTGAAGTCTACACAACCAACATGTCAATACACAGTGAATGGTAGTTGTTGAACGTTAGTTGGATTGATGAATGGAGATGAGGAGGTGGAAGACCAAACACATTAAACAATAATACTTTATATTTCTTCTACACAGAAAGAACAGCTTTTTTTCTTCTGGCTTACATGGACCAAATTACCTATGGAAGAAGAACCCAACCTACTGAGAGCAAATTTTACCAAACCAAGGGAGAACTTAACATTATTTGTACCTGCAAGAGCAAACCTGCTGCAACTTATTCCTGTCCCCATGTGAAAACAGGGCAGTTCATGAGAGAAAAACCAACACTTTTCTTTTTCTTTTCTTTTCCTTCGAACAAGCATCAATCTGAGCAAGAATGGCAATGGGAATGGAGCCAAAATCTGTAAACTGGTTTGTCCTCTCATCAAGGGACAATCTTGTAGGCCTTGATCTTATCAATCCAGTAGACGAAGGAATTGACGGAGTTCCTGAAACCCAGGAAGCCGTGCTCCTTGCTCTTGTTCATGCAGTCCAGGAAGGTGTCCTCGCAGCTGAGCATGAAATCCACAAACCACCACTGCGCCACCTCCTCCAGCCGCGTCTGCGCCAGTTCGTTCTCCTTCACGATGGCCTCCCACACCGGTCCCTTGTCCTTCATGGCCTCCGCCAAGCTGAACCGCTTATCTTCCCCCTCGTACCCCACGGCCTCCACCCCGAACTGCTCCGCCAGCACCTTCCACAGGCGCTTCCACTTGAACACGTCGCCGTTGCTGCAGTTGAAAGCCTCGTTCTTGGCGTACGGGTCCACCGCCGCCCAGATCTGGTGCTCGGCGATGAGGTCGGCATCGGAGGCGTTGCAGTAGCCCTCCCACATGACGGCGTTGCCCGGGTACCGCAGGGGGGCCCCTTCGTGCTTGCAGATGACGGCGTACACGCAGAGGGTGCCGATCGCGTTCATGATGCTGTAGGGGGAGAAGCCGAAGATGAAGCCCGGGCGGTGCACCGACCAGGTCAGATTCTCCGACTTGGCCGCCGCCTCGAAGAGCACGTCCTCGAGGTCGTAGTAGAAGTTGGGCGTCTCCAGGCGGGGGAGGTCCTCGTGGTAAGGGGGATCCGGCGTAGGGATCTTGCCGGCGAGGTCGAAGGAGCCGGTGTAGTGCTTGCGCCCCGTCTGCAGGCAGACATGGCGGAGGTTGGGAGAGCTGGGGAGGAGGGCGCCGAGGACGTTGCGGAGCATCCGGGCGTTGAGCTCGCAGGACTCGGCCTCGGTGGGCGCCTTCGACCAGGTGACGTAGAAGACGTGGGTGACGTCGGTGAGGGGGGAGAGCTTGGCCTGGACGTCGTCGGCGTCGGAGACGTCGCACTGGATGTACTCGACGGGGTGGTCGGTGAGGTTCCAGGCGGGGCGGGGGCGGCGGGCGACGCCGTAGACCTTCCAGGGGCCGCCGGGGGTGTCAGAGAGGGGGAGGATCTCGGCGAGGCTGTTGCCCACGATCCCGGTGACGCCTACGACGAGGCCCACGCTCTGGTACTTGGCCGGCGGCCCGCCGGCGTCGTCGTCCTCAAATTTCTTCTGCACGCCAGAGAGGGGGAAGAATTCGTTAGCCCACGAACAAACAGATTGTGAGACACAGATAGGGAAGAGAAGGAATTTGGGGATGGAGGCCGATCGGATTAAATCCGATTGCTTACCCTTGCAGCGCCAATGGCGCCGGCCCACCACCAGCTCATGGCTGCTCGGCGGGGGAGAAGACGGTGGCGTTGGGGGCCGGTAGGGCGGCGGGGTGCGGAAAGGTGCGATTTTTGGATCGACGTAAGCGGGGTCGTGTAAAGAAACGTGGCTATCTAGCTTTCAGTACTTCGCTGGAGATGGTCTTTTATTAATAGGGATTTTGACATATATATACACGTAAGGTTTGATTTTATCAAATATATCTTTCAAAATATATTATTATAAATATCTTTAAAATATAAACAATATCATAATTATGATTTTAATCGTAACTCCGGTACGTTTAACTCGAGTTAAATGTGAATCAAGAGTAAAATTTATATATATATTACTCATGTAAAATTTAATTTTGTCAGATATATCTTAGATCTAATAAATGTAGATGATATATTTCACATAATATTCTCTTCCGTCGACGATAATAAATTAAAAGAGTATAATCATAATATTTTTATCTAAATAAATAATATGATCAGATGAGAGGTATATTTGATAAAATCTAACTTGACGATAGTATATATGTAAAAATTTCTTATTAATAAGTGATGGGTTTTTTCTGTCGAGAGATAGAGAGACCCACCGGTGTGGATGGGCTGTTTGATCTTTTTTGGCTGTTCTTGGATTGGAATTTGGGATACAAGCCCCAGGCACAGGTTGTAGAAGGTTAAGGTCAATCATGGAGACAGGTGAGAAGACCATGCAAATTTCCTTCTCTCACTCTCTCTCTCTCTCTCACTCGTATACACACACTATACAAATATCTAAAAGATGTGAGCATGTGTTTCCCATTTTCTTCCGGTGGCTTTGTCGAATAGAAATTGGCGCATAGTCGATTAAAGGATTTACAGGTTGGAAGGTGAGTCACGCCTTTCTGTTTTGCTAGAAAAATGAGGGCATGCACCGCACTCCGGCCTAAGAAATGGGGAGAGGGATGGAAGATGAGTAATACTCGAGACTCACACACACCTGTGGTGAATATTCTAAGTTTTTTAATTTTTAATTTTATATTTATGTTTTGACATTGCGGCTGAGTGACTTAGATATATATATATACACGGCAAACCTTAATCGGATAATTACAATAATAACTGAGGAGGGTAAACTTGGTTTGACCCAGAAACGGTCCAAGCACGAGCGGCCCATCAAAGTTTGGACGTGCTAAGCCCAAGCAAGGGGCGAACATACACGCTCAACCCAATAAGAGGATGGTCGGTCTAACAGAGTCTCGAATTCCATGACGCCGATAAGGCCGGCCCAAGCGCAGTTCTCGCCGGAGGACACTCCGACGACCGACCGTTGCCCCACGACGTCGGCCTTGACCCCGTAACGGGTGAGCACGCGCCATGAGTGCCGTAAGACTCGCCCAGGGACCGGCCGACGCTGAGACTATCACCCTCCAACGGGAAACTCCCGCCAACATAGTGGGGAACGTTACTCTACTAAACGGACCATTCCCTATCAAGGGATGAGGCCCCTCGCTCCAGGACAACCCATATAAAAGGGACATCGACAGAAGAGAGGAGCACAGTAGATTCTTCTACTAAACCCCCATACTACTACGCAAGAGGAGATACAGTGAGCACTCCGGTCACTATAGCTTCCTACTGAGAAGAGAGCAACCCAACCTGCAACTACGACAGAGAGGCCATCCCCTACAACCAGAAAGTTTCCTCCTCCCGCACGGCCTTACCACCCAGCGAGCACTCTCCGAGAGCCCACTGGGAGCGGCAAGTACACGTGCGGAGGACCTACACGTCTCTCGGATCATCTACTACGGCCTCTACTTCTCTCTTACTTAGCTCTTCCCTATTGCTTAGTGTTCCCTTACTGACTTAAGCATCAGAGGGTTGTCCCCTGGGGTAACACCCGGGACTCCTTCTGACGCCCTTCTGATTTTTTGGTGTGTGCAGGACTCCACGGGCGCAAGGCGACTTCCCCAACAAATAAATAGAGCAGGCGGTACGTGGCCTAGGAACCAATTTCCTACCGCTACACTTCTTGGCGCTGTCTGTGGGAACACGAGCGAAAGGCTATGGTGTCCCGTGAAAGCCTCCGCAACGCCAGCAACCGGGGGCGAGGTTTCCATCAGGGACCCAACTCTCGCCGGGGGTTGCAGGAAGCTTCTTCCGCTCACCCCCGACAAGAGGTCACCTCGGGTGACCTAGACGAGCTCCGCGAGGAAGTCCAAGCCCTGGCGGAATTCTGCCGAGAGCTCAAGGACCAGAGGCCCCAATACGCCCCACCCGAGCGACGGGAGGGCGAAGGAGGCCAAGCCGGAGAAAACCTCTGGCAGGTATGGGAGGTATCCACGCCTCCGTCGCAAGGACTCGACGGTCGCGCAGCGTGCCTGCGCCTAAGGTACGAAACCCACTACATTTTAACCCGGAAATGGACCACCGGCTCCAACGGTTCGACGAAATGGAGGATAAGTTCCGGTACCTGGACGACGTCCTCCTGGCCGCGAAGAATCGCGGTCTCCTTGACGACGACCTGGACTTCCACGCTCCCTTCTCCAGGGAGATTATGGAAGCCCCCATCCTGCCAAAGCTCCAGCTGCCGTCATTCGCTTCCTACGACGGCACCTCCGACCCGGCCAACCACCTACATGGTTTCGAGTCTCACCTGGTGTTCCACCGGGCCTCCGACACCGTGAAATACTTGGCGTTCGTCACGACCCTCCGGGAGAACGCCCGAGCATGGTTTGAGTCCCTGTCAGCCGGGACGATCTCCTCCTTCCAGCAGCTCAAAAAGCTGTTCAAGGAGAACTTTATGGGCTGCGGAAAGGTAGCCAGATCTGCTGTAACCCTGCTCGCCCTCAGGTAGGGGAAAGAAGAAACGCTATGGGACTTCGTCTCCTGCTTCCGCGCGGAGGCGCTTCGCATCCCCCACCTCGACGTCGGCATCGCTACCACAGCACTCACCCAGGGGACGCGGGACCACATCCTCTGGCGCGCGCTCGGAGTCGAAGCCCCGATGACCCTTCCGGACCTCCTCGCGCTGGCCCAGAAGCACGCGCATTGTGAGGAGAACACCGCGGCCCTACGCCGCGCGGCCGGGACCGACCAGCCTGACCGGAAAAGGGCCGCCGACCAACCACGAGAGGGTCGGGGCAAGCGGGAGCGACGCGATGGGGACCACCGCGACCGCTCCGAGAAGGAAAGGGGTGGCTACTGCCACTATACGCCCCTGACGGCCCCGCCTGACCAGATCCTGATGGAGATCCGCGGGGAGCCATTCCTCAAATGGCCATCGCGGATGAAGTCGGATCCTAACTCGCGGAATAAGAAGAAGTACTGTCACTTCCACCGAGACCATGGCCACGACACTGCCGATTACATCAACTTGAAGGATGCTATCGAGGATCTAGTCCGCAGAGGACTCCTCGACAAATTCCTCGCCAAGGCCGTCGGAAGACGACAGAAGACGCCTCCTCCGATCGACAATATGCCCAACGGCAAAGAGATCATGATGATCTCTGGAGGGCCCGCCGTGGGGGAGATAGCACGAGCAGAAGACGTCGGTATGCGATGGCCATCAACACGGCGGACCAAGGCGATGGCACCCCAGGGGAACTTTCCCCCCCAGGTCACTCGGGAGACCCCATAGTCTTCTCCGAGGATGACCTTGAAGGCGTCACGACACCCCATTCTGATGCTTTGGTGGTATCCGCCACCATTAATCAATGTACTGTGCGACGCATCCTGGTGGATAATGGAAGTGGACCCGATGTTATTGCGTACGACTGTCTTGTGCTCATGGGTGTGGACGTGTCACGACTAGCGCCTTTGCACACACCGCTGTATGGATTCTCCGGCACGACTGTCCGCCCGGAAGGGCGTATCTCGCTCCCGATTACATTCGGGACGGCACCCAAAGAGGTAACCTTCCTCGCCGACTTTACTGTGGTCCGTGCAATGATAGGGTACAATGCCATCATCGGCCGAGGAATCCTCGGCACGCTCCGAGGCGTCCCTTCCTCCTACCACCAGAATCTTAAGTTCCCCACCCCCCGCAGGATAGGGGGAGTCCGAGGGGATCGACGGGAGTCCAGAAGATGCAACCTTATCTCCACCCGTGATCGACGTCCTGAAGAAGTGCCTCCTGAGAAGAAAGCGAGGACTGAAGATCCGGGTCTGAGCACGAGTACGCCAGCCAAGGATTTGTACCTCATCCAGGTTGGGGACGACCCAAGCCGATCACTGAAGATTGGCGCTACCTTGGCTGAGCACGATAAGGAAGCGTACGCAAGCTTCCTCGAGGCCAATCGGGACGTGTTCGCTTGGTTCGAGGACGAGCTTCCCGAAATTCCCCCGGAGGTCATCACGCACCAACTAAGGTTGGACCCCACCTGCCACCCGGTACAGCAACGCCGAAGGTGGTGCAACCCCGAGCGACAAGACATCATCAGGGAGCAAGTGGGAGAAAAATTACGATTAGGGCTACTCCGACCTACCCAGTATCCAGACTGGGTAGCCAATGTAGTCTTGGTACCCAAAAGTAATGGGAAGTGGCGGATGTGCGTGGACTACACCGACCTCAACAAAGCCACGCCCAAGGACAGCTTCCCCATGCCACGAATCGACCAGCTGGTCGACGCTACAGCCGGGCACGAGATGCTGAGCTTCCTCGACGCCTATTCAGGATACCATCAGATCAACATGCACCAGCCCGACCAAGACAAGACCGCGTTCATCACCGACCACGGCTTATACTGTTACACCCGCATGCCGTTCGAGCTGAAGAATGCCGGAGCTACGTATCAACGCCTAGTCAACCATATGTTCGACTCGCAGATCAGTCGCAACATGGAGGTCTACATCGATGACATGCTCGTGAAAAGCCTCCGAACAGCCGAACACTTGCGCGACTTGGCGAAGACCTTCGCCACACTCAAAAGGTACAACATGAAACTCAACCCTGCTAAGTGTACGTTCGAGGTGTGGTCAGGCAAGTTCCTAGGTTTCCTTGTCACCCACCGAGGAATCGAAGCCAACCCCGACCAGATCAGAGCAGTATTGGAGATGGAGCGACCGAAACGAGTGAGGGAAGTATAGTGCCTCACCGGGTGCGTCGCCGCCCTGGCCCAGTTTCTGTCCCGAGCCACTGAACGATGTCTACCCTTATTCCGGCTGATCAAGCAAGCCAACCTGGCGTCAGAGAAGAAGGGGTGGATCGACTAGGGCCATGAGTGCGAACAAGCGTTCAAAGAATTGAAGCGCTACCTGACGACACCTCCTGTCCTCGCCAAACCCCAAGGGGGGGAACATCTGCTCTTGTACCTATCTGTAACACCCAGCACCATGAGTGCTGTGCTCACACGGGAGGAGACGGGACTCATGAAGCCTATCTACTATGTTAACCGGGCACTACAAGGATTGGAATTCCGGTATTCACGGACCGAGAAGTTCGCCCTTGCCCTGATTACAGCTGCTCGCGAGCTACGGCCATACTTCCTGGCCCATCCGATCGCCGTCCTCACCGATCAGCCCCTCCGGCAAATCCTTCAGAACCCTGATACGTCCGGAAGACTGGTCAAGTGGGCCATCGAATTGGAAGAATTCGACATCAGGTTCCGACCGAGGACAGCGATCAAGGCCCAGGCTCTCGCGGACTTCGTTGCCGAATGCACCCTGCCCGTCGAAGACTTACCCGAGAAGTCCTCGGGGCCCGCCTGGGAACTATACGTCGACGGGTCATCCTGCGCTGCAGGTAGTGGCGCGGGGTTGGTCTACTCTCACCAGAGGGAGTGGAGCTACAGTACGCCATGCGCTTCAATTTCCCGACTACAAACAATGTGGCCGAGTACGAGGCGCTCCTCTCCAGGTTGCGCATGGCGAAACACCTGGGGGCGTCAAGCGTGCGAGCATACAACGACTCCATGCTGTTCGCCAACCAGGTCAGGGGGGAGTTTGAGGCCCGCGATCCCTCCATGATGAAATACTTAGAGAAGGCCAAGGCCGAGGCAAAAGAATTCACCCACTTTGAAGTGGTCCACATCCCACGCGAGGAGAACGTCCGAGCAGACGCCCTCTCCCGCCTAACGTTAGCCACTATAGTCTCCAGTTTGAGATCGATCCTGATAGAGGAACTGTCAGCACCGATCATAGACGATCCAACGCTCTAGGTAAACGCCATCGACTACGAACCTTCCTAGATGGATCCTCTACTCGATTTCCTCCTTCTGCAACAGCTCTCCAGCGATCAGGCCGAGGCGCGGCGCACGAGGGCAAGAGCGGCCCACTTCACCATGGTGGACGGTCGGCTATATCGCCGATCCTTATTAGCTCATCTACTCAAGTGCCTCTTCCCCACGGAAGCCAACCAGGCCATCCAAGAAGTCCATGAAGGACTCTGCGGAAGCCATGTGGGAGGACGAGCACTCGCGAGGACGCTAATCCGACAAGGGTATTGGTGGCCCACCTTGCAGCAAGACTGTCTCAAATTATTTTCGAAGGTGCCCCTAATGCCATAAGTACTCCCACCTGCACCACCAGCTAGGGACGCAGCTCCACGCCTTGGCAGAGCCCCGCCCATTCGCTCGGTGGGGGATCGACATACTGGGGCCCTTCCCTGAAGCACAAGGAAGGAAGAAGTTCCTCATAGTCACCATCGACTACTTCACCAAGTTGATTGAAGCTGAACCATTGGGGAAGATAACAAGCGAAGAAGCCTGAAAATTCGTGTTACGTAGCATCATTTGTCAGTTTGGGATCCCCAGGATTCTCACTACAACAACGGCAGATAGTTCACGAGCACTGCCTTTCAGGAGAAGTACTCGGAGTTGGGGACCTGGAACAACTACACCTCGGTGGGACATCCCCAAGCCAACGAGTTGGTGGAAAACACCAACCGTACTCTACTTCATGGCATCAAGACCCGCCTAGACCAAGCAGGCGACGCATGGCTCGATTCAATCCCCAGTATTCTATGGGCTCACCGGACCACCGCTAGGGCCGCCACCGGGGAGACGCCTTTCCATCTCGCCTACGGAGCTGAGGCAGTGGTTCCGGTAAAAATATCCAACCCCTCGTTACGAGTTGGACATTTTGATGAGGCCAGGAACAACCAGGCAATGCGAGAGAACCCGGACTTGCTCGAGAAAGGAAGAACCAACGCCCATGTAAAACCTACGGCATATCAGCAGAAGCTGGCTCGATATTATAATGCACGGGTTAAGGAGCGACACTTCTTCCCCGGAGATCTGGTTCTACGGCGAGCAAGCGTGGCTGACCAACGGGGGGCCGCAGGAAAGCTCGCACCGAACTGGGAGGGCCCGTACCGGGTAACCGAAGCACTCGGCAAAGGAGTGTATAGGCTAGTGACGCTGGGGGGGGAGAGGTGCCCAGGACATGGAACTCTATCAACCTCAGGAAATACTTCCAGTGAAACGTCACCATCCGTACCCCACTAAGATAAGTTGCCCACAGAAGGTAACCTAAGGGTTCCCTAAAGGCGCGAGCACTGCTCCCCTTGAAAACGAGAAGGTAACCAAAGGGTTCCCTAAAGGCGCGAGCACTGCTCCCCTTAAAAACAAGAAGGTAACCTAAGGGTTCTCCAAAGGCGCGAGCACTGCTCCCCTTGAAAATGAGAAGGAAACCTAAGGGTTCCCTAAAGGCGCGAGCACTGCTCCCCATGAAAACAAGAAGGTAACCTAAGGGTTCCCTAAAGGTGCGAGCACTGCTCCCCTTGAAAATAAGAAGGTAACCAAAGGGTTCCCTAAAGGCGAGCACCGCTTCCCTTGAAAACAAAGTGGAAACCTAAGGGTTCCTGTGAAGGACGCGAACGCTGTGGAATGCGAGCACGGAGGATCGCCCAGAAAGCACGCAGAAACACTCCAACGAAAGGTACACAACAGTAGTGGCTCAGAATAAAAGAATTGATATTTCTTTAGTCAAAATACAAGCTGCCAGAAATTGACAAAATACCCTCGCATGGGCCAAATACAAGTACAAGGAGAGACAAGACGTGCTCGACGGTGGCGACATATGACCCCAACGACTCACTTCTTCGGCATCGTCCTCTATCAACGATCATGCAGAATCTCCGAACAGGCGTAGGTACCCATTTTTTAAATGTGGGAGGGTACCTACGGAGAAGCCTCCTATGCCAGAGAAGAGGGACAAAGCCCTCAGGTCAACAAAGGGCTTCACTGGTAGAAGGCCTACACGAGGAAAACTAGGTCAGCGGCTCCAGCCACCCCCACTTGAAGGCCAGCGAGGTCCACCCGTTACAGGGAACCAGCAGGCCCACACAAGCCAACGGGCGACAGCGGTACCACGAGGCCAACACATTAGGAAGGCCACCCCGGTGTACTGGCCATGTTTCCAAGCTGGCGAACAAGCCCCCGCTGCCCCGGTTGCCACCAGCACCTCCCTTGAATGGAGAGGTTGTCTTGCCGCGGATAGCGTGCGACGAGTCCCCATCAACGGATGGGTGAGACGTACTGGCCATGCCTGCAAACCAAGGAGCCCACCACTATCATCTAAGCCGCACGACCGTGCCTACCGAGTGGAAGAATGGAAAACAGATCCCATCCTTCCTTACGATCCTTCCTACCAGAAGGTAGGAAGATGTTCCAACGACGAGGAGCATCTTACCAAGCGCCTGCAAGGAGCAAACAACGGTTATGTACCACAAAGACAAGCAAGGGAACCGGCTGAAGAATAGAAAGCGACATTACCCTGACACTTTTCGTCCCTTCAAGGACGGAACTTATCCGGCTCAAGAAGCAGGACTCCCATGTCGGCATACAAGCGGTTAACCTTCTCCAAGGCCTCCCGCCAGCCATGCAGGTATCCAATCTTGTACTGCTCAGGAGCAGGGACACCCTCTCCAAGCGCAGGCCATGGCCGCCATGGTACCGACGCTGGGTTTCCCCGGAGGACCAAGGGTTGACGACGAGCTTGCAGAAATTCATCATCCGACAAAGTACCAGACTCTCTTGATATCATTCTCTAAGAAGGCGGCCTACAAGGGTTCTCTAGTGCAGAGCTGATCGCTGGAACGCAGCGGAAGCCACCATTTATAGAGAAGGTGAAGTCCCCAGGAGTATGAGGACTCTTACTGCCTCAATCAAATCCGTGGAAATCGAAGCGACGGATCTCGAAAGTCACGCTCTCTCGGAGCCCTCACCAAGGACGCCACTTCATATCCCCAGAGGATCTCACGACGGTTCAAGAGGAGAAAAGTACACGAAAGAAATCTCAAAATTTACAGATAAACGGAAGGTTTTCATTTCCAGAAAAAAAAATTACAAAAAAGGCTACTGTCTCAGAAAGTGCAAAGAAAGGAATAGACAGCTAGGGGCATCTCCTAAAGGACTTGCCCCGATTACATCATCACGTGCCCTGGCCTCAGCAGGCGCACGTGCAGCAACGACACTAGGAGAAGGTGGCTCGTTGATCAAGCCCACCACAGCAACATCTGCGGGTGCTCGCTCACCTGCGCTCAACACCGATCGCTCGGCACCCACCTCTACGGGGTCGGGCCCCTCCTCTTCGTCATCGGCCTCCGAGCCGTAGGGATTTGAAGGGGGAGGAAGGACCGGGGCCACGAGGTCAAAGTGCCCTGCTGTGGCCTTCACGGCAGCGCTCCAGCCCTCCCAAAAGCCGCGGTCACGTGCTGGCCCGTAATACTCTAGGGCCACCTCCGTCAGCTCGGCCCAATAAGCCGAGAAGGTGCGGAAGGCCTCCACAGCCTCCTCCCCAGCCGAAGACAAAGACATGTGCAGTATGGCGAGCTCTGCCTCGATCTCCTGGCCACGGGCCTCCCTGGCTCGGGCCTCGGCCTCCAGCTTGGTCGCCCGCTCTTTGGCTGCATCAGCCCGTGCCCAGAAGGAGTTTCGATCGCGCTCCATTCCAGCCAGGGCCAACTCCAGCTGGGACAACTGTTCCTGAAGTCCGACGTTAGTAGCTTCGAACTCCTTCAAACGCCCTTCGGCCTCCGCCTGAAGGGCCCGACTGGCCATCAGCTCACGGACAGCATCAAGGAAACGGTGCCTCCACAGCCCGACGGCGCTGATGACCAGGCACACGCTCCTCGCGGCGACGACCGTCAGATCGTGTACGGTCTCGGGACTGAGCTCCCCAACGTGATCATGCCAGTAAGCACTCCACACCATGAGGTCGACAATGCCCGGGACACCTGGCATCCCCGCCGGTGAGTCCTCTGGCTACGAGGACTGATCACGCGGAGGGACCCTCTGCGGAGGGGGAGGATCAGCTTCGACAGCAGCAGGGGCCTTGCCCCTTTCGCGCCCCCGTCCATCGGAAGCGGACGCCAGAGTAGCAGCTACCGGCGCTGCCGGCGACGACGGCGGGCAGACACTGGGGGGAGGCGCCCCAGACGAGGGTGGGACTCGGCTCCTAGCCGGGGTCGAATCCCTCCCCCTCTTCCTCGACCGACGGCGATTGTCCATCTCAACCAGCTCATCCTCGATCAGATAAGCTCGATCGCCGCCAGCCATGGCGGACTCTTCACCAGGAGCGCTAGGAGAGGCTTCGGGGGAGCTCCGTCAAAGACTGGGCCCTCCGCTAGCCACCGACGCCTCGGGCGAACACACTAGAGGAATGCCGACAGGGGGCAGGTACTGCAGCCTCCCCGGGGCAAATGCAACCTGGGCTTGGGGGCAATGACCGACACTTGCCCGGCTCCCAGAGCAACACGATCCACGGGGCGAGGAGCAAGCCGCGGCAGTCGAACGACCTCGAGGGTCCACCCCTGCGCTTCAACCGCCCCTGAAAACAGAGATAAGGTTAGTCGAGCACCAGTCACGACCACCGCGACCCTGCGGGAAGATAAAACCAGTACCCTGCGGCAACGGTGGACACAACCCCAGCTCTTGGAGCAGCGTCGGGGTCAGAACATGGTCCACGTCTGCAAGGGGATACCGGGCGACAGCCTTCAAATCCCGGTGACCCTAGGCATCGAGGGGAGGCTTCGAGTCGCGCCAAGGGCGAGGAAAGCTACTCCTCATCCAACCGTCAGAGGCTTTTTCCCAATCCGCCGACTTGATCAGGTATACGTACCGCTCCGCCCATCCCTTACGGTTGGACGCGGTATGAGAGACTGTGATAAAATGGTCGCGGGCACGAGCCTTGAAATAGGCGAAAAAGGTGTCGGATGGGCAACTCTGGACGAGGCAGAATTGCTGGAACAGGTCGACACTCGGCTCTACCGACGCTCTACAGCAGGCATAGACAAACCCGCAGAGGAGGCTGTAAGAATTGGGGGTTATGCCCCCAGGGTTCCGCCCGTAGTGGCGGAGGACGGCTGTGATGAAAGGATGGACCGGGATACGAAGACCCGCCTGAAAGGAGGCCACCGGGATCATGATCCCGCCGGAAAGATGACTCATTATGTCATCTCCCATAGCAGGGAAGACGATGTCGTACTCGGGGGGAATCTGGAAGGCCTCCCGCAAACCATGAAATACCCTATAGGCTACTAAGGGCTGGGAATCCTGCCGACTAGTGCCCGCACCCGAGGTGCTCAGCATACCACCCCGACCTTGAGGCATCTCCTCCGAAGAGGAAGACTCGATGCTAAGGGCTCTCCTGCGTGGAGGCATCGCTACCGAAGAGAAGAAGAACAGAGAAGAAAGGATCCTCACCAGGCAAAGGGAGGAAGATACCTACGATAGAGTGCGACGATCAGCAAGACGTGGGTATGGTCTGCGAGAGGCCCCGCATCGCTTTTTATAAACCGCCCACTACAGTTCGACGGTTGCCCCCTGAGGGTCAGGCGAAGGGACGCCTGCTGCTACGGCGGTACAACTACCGAAGCAAGGCGACCGTTCTGAGCCCATATCCCTAACAAGACAAGACCCGGCGTCATCGTTGCCAGCGTGGCTTCTGCCACCGCCAGAGGCGCCTTGCGCGCCAAGCAGGTCTCGAAGCCACCAACTCCCGCCGTACGAGGAAATTGTCTTCGGATCACACCCTCCAGAAGAACCCTCTCTTGAGCTACTCTCAGTCCCCTACGAGTGCTCGGCAACTAAGAGTAGGGGGGAAGTGAGGAGGGTAAACCTGGTTTGACCCAGAAACGGCCCAAGCACGAGTGGCCCATCAAGGTTTGGAACGTGCTAAGCCCAAGCAAGGGGTGAACATACACACTCAACCCAATAAGAGGATGGCCGGCCACACAGAGCATCGGATTCCACGACATCGATAAGGCTGGCCCAAGCGCAGTTCTCGTCGGAGGACACTCCGACGACCGACCGTTGCCTCCACGACGTCGGCCTTGACCCCGTAACGGGCGAGCACGCGCCATGAGTGCCGTAAGACTCGCCCAGGGACCGGCCAGCGCCGGGGCTATCGCCCTCCAACGGGAAACTCCCGCCAACATAGCGGGGAACGTTACTCTACTAAACGGACCCTTCCCTATCAAGGGATGAGGCCCCTCACTCCAGGACAACCTATATAAAAGGGACATCGACAGAAGAGAGGAGCACGGTAGATTCTTCTACTAAACCCCCATACTACTACGTAAGAGGAGACACAGTGAGCACTCCGGCCACTATAGCTTCCTGCTGAGAAGAGAGCAACCCAACCTGCAACTACGACAGAGAGGCCATCCGCTACAACTAGAAAGCTTCCTCCTCCCGCACGGCCTTACCACCCAGCGAGCACTCTCCGAGAGCCCACTGGGAGCGGCGAGCACGCGTGCGGAGGACCTACACGCCTCTCAGATCATCTACTACGGCCTCTACTTCTCTCTTACTTAGCTCTTCTCTATTGCTTAGTGTTCCCTTGCTGACTTGAGCATCAGAGGGTTGTCCCCTGGGGTAATACCCGGGACTCCTTCTGACGCCCTTCTGGTTTCTTGGTGTGTGCAAGGCTCCACGGGCGCAAGGCGACTTCCCCAACAAATAAATAGAGAAGGTAGTACGTGGCCTAGGAACCATTTTTCAGCCGCTATAATAACCATGATCATAATTATTCTTTTAGTGTGTGCACCTAATATTACTCGGATGGAAGATAACTCAATGTGTGATACGCTATGACTATTCCAATAGGCTCTCTTTTGATAATCAGATAGATTTATCGGGTATGCCTAATAGCTCACTCTAGAGCAAGCGCATTTAATTCGATAACTATATTACTATTCTATTTAGAATAAATGGAATAAGATAGTGCAATTCTAAAATCTAGCTAGTGGGTTTTAATATAAGAGATTGAATAAGAGGCAGATTAGGTAGTCTACATGTTCTAGAGAGTATATCATCAAAAAATTATGATACGATCACTTATCCAACAAATATAAAAAAGCCATTTTTAAGTTAATGTATATTGGGGCGCATAGATGGGTGAACAGATGATCCACTCCCCATATAATAGTGAGGACAAGCAATTCGCCCTGGCATAGTGCCTTATGACAAGGCTAACAAAGTCCCAATTCAAACTTCTTGTTCAGGCAATCAAACTTAATGCGCCAATTTAATAAAAAAAATATTGAAAAGTCTCGTTCAATCTCTCACTTATGTGATTACTGAGGAGGGTAAATCTGGTTTGATCCAGGAACGGCCCAGTAACGGGCGTCCCACTAAGGTTTGGGCGTGTTAAGCCCAGCCAAGAGGTGAGCGCCCACGTTCAATCCAACAAGAGGAGGTTCGGCCCAACAAGGCATCGGATTCCACGACGCACGACGGAGCCGGCCCAAGCGCAGTTCTCGCCGGAGGACACTCCGACGACCGACCGTTGCTCCCACGACGTCGGCCTTGACCCCGTAACGGGCGAGCACGCGCCATGAACGCCGTAAGACTCGCCCAGGGACCGATCGACGCCGAGGCTATCGCCCTCCAACGGGAAACTCCCGCGACGCCGAGGCTATCGCCCTCCAACGGGAAACTCCCGCCAACATAGCGGGGGAACGTTGCACTACTAAACAGACCCTTCCCTATCAAGAGATGAGGTCCCTCGCTCCATGACAACCCATATAAAAGGGACATCGACAGAAGAGAAGAGACATGGTAGATTCTTCTACTAAACCCCATACTACTGCGCAAGAGGACACGGTGGAGACTTCCACCATAAAAGCTTCCTACTGAGAAGAGAGCAATCGACCCTGCTACTACGACAGCGAGGCAACCCGCAGCGACTAGAGAGAATCTTCTTTCCTGCACGGTCTTACCACCCAGCGAGCACTCTCCGAGTACCCACTGGGAGCGGCGAGCACGCGTGCAGAGGACCTACACGCCTCTCGGATCATCTACTACGACCTCTACTTTTCTCTTACTTAACTCTTCTCTATCGCTCGTTAATCCCTTACTAACTTAAGCATCGGATGGTTGTCCCCTGGGGTAACACCCGGGACTCCTTCTGACGCCTTTCTGATTTCTTGGTGTGTCCAGGACTCCACGGGCGCAAGGCGACTTCCCCAACAAATAAATAGAGAACGTGGAACGTGGCCTAGGAACCATTTTCTTGCCGCTACACTTCTTGGCGCCGTCTGTGGGAACACGAGCAAAAGGCTATGGCACCCCGTGGAAGCCTCCGCAACGCCAGCAACCGGGGGCGGGGTTCCCATCGGGGACCCAACTCTCGATGGGGATCGCAGGAAGCTTCTTCTGCTCGCCTCCGACAAGAGGTCACCCCAGGCGACCTAGACGAACTCCGCCAGGAGATCCGAGCTTTGGCAGAGTTTTGCTAAGAGCTTCGGGACCAAAGGCCCCAATATGCCCCACCCGTGCGACGGGAGGGCGAAGGAGGCCAGACCGGAGAGAACATCCGACAGGTACGGGAGGCATCCCATACCTTCGTCGCAAGGACCCGACGGTCGCGCAGCGTGCCTGCACCCAAGGTACGCAGCCCACTTCATTCCAACCCGGATATGGACAGCCGGCTTCAACGGTTCGACGAGATTGAGGACAAGGTCCGGTGTCTGGACGACGTCCTCCTAGCCGCCAAGCATCGCGGCCTCATCGATGATGACCTAGACTTCAACGCTCCCTTCTCCAGGGAAATAATGGAAGCCCCCATCCCGCCGAAGCTCCAGCTGCCGTCATTCGCCTCCTACGACGGCACCACCGACCCGGCGGACCACTTACACGGCTTCGAGTCCCACCTGGTGTTCCACCGGGCCTCGGACACTGTGAAATGCTTGGCGTTCGTTAGGACTCTCCGGGAGAATGCCCGAGCGTGTTCGAGTCCCTGCCAACCGGGACAATCTCCTCCTTTCAACAGCTCAAAAAGATGTTCAAGGAGAAGTTTGTGGGCTGCCGAAAGGTAGCCAGATCTGCTGTGACCCTGCTCGCGCTCAGGCAGGGGAAAGAAATAACATTGTGAGACTTCGTCTCCCGCTTCCGCGCGGAGGCTCTCCGTATCCCCCACCTCGACGTCGGCATCGCCACTACGGCACTCACTCAGGGGATGCGGGACCACATCCTCCGGCGCGCACTCAGAGTCGAAGCCCCTATGACACTTCTGGACCTCCTCGCGCTCACCCAGAAGCACGCGCACTGCGAGAAGAACACTGCGGCCCTGAGCCGCGTGGCTGGGACCGATCAGCCCGACAGCAAGAGGGCCGTCGACCCACCACGAGAGGGTCGGAGTAAGCGGGAGCGACGCGACAGGGACCACCGCGACCGCTCAGAGAAGGAAAGGGGTGGTTGCCGCCATTATACACCCCTAACGGCCCCACCCGACCAGATCCTGATGGAGATCCGCGAGGAGCCTTTCCTCAAGTGGCCCCCGCGGATGAAGTTGGATCCGAACTCGCGGAACAAAATGAAGTACTGCCACTTCCACCGAGACCACGGTCATGACACCGCCGACTGCATCAACTTGAAGGATGCCATCGAGGACCTCGTCTGCAGAGGCCTCCTCGACAAGTTCCTCGCCAAGGCCGCCGAGAGACGACAGAAGACGCCCCCTCCGATTGACAACCGGCCCAACGGAAAGGAGATCATGATGATCTCTGGAGGGCCTGCCGCCAGAGGAGATAGCGCGAGCAGAAGACGCCGGTACGCGGAGGCCATCAACACGGCAGACCAAGGCGATGGCACCCCAAGGGAATTTTTCCCCTCCGGTCATCCAGGAGACCCCATAGTCTTCTCCGAGGATGACCTGGAAGGCGTCACGACTCCCCATTCTAATGCTTTGGTGGTTTCTACCACCATCAACCAATGTACTATATGACGCATCCTGGTGGATAATGGAAGTGGACCTGATGTTATCGCGTACGACTGTCTTGTACTCATGGGTGTGGATATGTCACGACTCGCGCCATTGCACACGCCACTGTACGGATTCTCCGGCACGACCGTCCACCCGGAAGGGCGTATCTTGCTCCCGATCACGTTCGGGACAGCACCAAAAGAGGTAACCTTCCTCGCCTACTTTACTGTGGTTCGTGCAATGATAGGATACAATACCATCATTGGCCGAGGAATCCTCGGCACACTTCGAGGTGTCCCTTCCTCCTACCACCAGAAGCTCAGGTTCCCCACCCCCCGTGGGGTAGGGGAAGTCCGGGGCGATCGGCGGGAGTCCAGAAGGTGCTATCTTATCTCCACCCGCGATCGACGACCCGAAGAGGTGCCACTGGAGAAGAAGGCGAGGACCGAAGATCCAGGCCCGAGCACGAGAGCACCGGCCGAAGACTTGTACCTCATCCAGGTCGGAGATGACTCCAGCAGAACACTGAAGATAGGCGCTACCTTGTCCGAGCACGATAAGCAAGCGTACGCGAGTTTCCTCGCGGCCAACCAAGACGTGTTCGCTTGGTTCGAGGACGAGCTCCTCGGAATTCCCCCAGAGGTCATCACGCACCAACTAAGGTTGGACCCCACCTGTTGCCCAGTACAGCAACGTCGAAGGCGCTGCAACCCCGAGCGACAAGCTATCATCAGGGAGCAAGTGGGGGAGAAATTGTGATCAGGGCTACTCCGACCTACCCAATATCCAGACTGGGTAGCCAACGTAGTCCTGGTACCCAAAAGCAACGGGAAGTGGCGGATGTGCGTGGACTACACCAACCTCAACAAGGCCACGCCCAAAGATAGCTTCCCCATGCCACGGATCGACCAGCTGGTCGACGCTACGGCCGGGCACGAGATGCTGAGCTTCCTAGACGCCTATTCCGAGTACCATCAGATCAGCATGCACCGGCCCGACCAGGATAAGACTGCGTTCGTCACCGACCACGGCCTATACTGCTACACTCGTATGCCGTTTGGGCTGAAGAACGCGGGAGCCACCTATCAATGCCTAGTCAACCATATGTTTGACTCGCAGATTGGCCGCAACATGGAGGTCTACATCGACGACATGCTCGTAAAAAGCCTTCGAGCAGCCAAACACTTGCGCGACTTGGCAGAGACCTTCGCTACACTCAGAAGGTACAATATGAAACTCAACCCTACTAAATGTGCATCCGGGGTGCGATCGGGAAAATTCCTAGGGTTCCTCGTCACTCACCGAGGAATTGAGGCCAACCCCGACCAGAGCAGAGCAGTGTTAGAGATGGAGCGACCAAAATGGGTGAGGGACATATAGTGCCTCACCGGGCGTGTCGCCGCCCTGGCTCGATTCCTATCCCGAGCCACCGAGCGGTGTCTCCCCTTCTCCTGACTGATCAAGCAGGTCAACATGACACTAGAGAAGAAGGGATGGATCGACTGGGACCAGGAGTGCGAGCATGTATTCGAAGAGCTGAAGCGCTACCTGACAAATCCTCTTGTCCTCTCTAAGCCCCAAAAGGGGGAACAGTTACTCATGTACCTGTCCGTGACGTCCAGTACCATGAGCGCTGTGCTCGCACGGGAGGAAGCAGGAGTCATGAAGTTCGTCTACTATGTTAGCCGAGTGCTACAAGGACTAGAGTTCCGGTATTCGCGGACTAAAAAGTTCACCCTTGCACTGATTACGGTTGCTCGCAAGCTCCGGCCGTATTTCCTAGCTCACCTGATCGTCGTCCTCACCGATCAGCCTCTCCCGCAAATCCTTCAGAACCCTGATGCTTCCGGAAGGCTAGTCAAGTGGGCTATCGAGCTAGGAGAATTTGACATCAAGTTTCGACCAAGAACAACAATCAAAGCCCAAGCTCTCGCCAACTTCGTCGCCGAATGCACCCTACCCACCGAGGATGCGCCCGAGCAGTCCCCGGGACCCATCTGGGAGTTATATGTCGATGGATCTTCCTGCGCGGCGGGCAGCGGCACAGGATTGGTCTTACTATCACGCGAAGGGATAGAGCTATAGTATGCCCTACGTTTCAACTTCCCGACCACGGACAATGTGGTCGAGTATGAGGCACTCCTCTCCGGGCTACGCATGGCAAAGCACCTGAGAGCATCAAGTGTGCGAGCATACATTGACTCCAGGCTCATCGTCAACTAGGTCAGGGGGGAGTTTGAGGCCCGCGATCCCTCCATGATGAAGTACCTGGAAAAGGCCAAAGCCGCAGCAGATGAATTTGACCACTTTGAAGTGATCCACATCCCGCGTGAAAAGAACGTCCGAGCGGACGCCCTCTCCCGCCTAGCGTCAGCCACTACAGTCTCCAGTTCGAGATCGGTCCTGATATAGGAGTTATCAGCACCGAGCATAGATGATCCGACGCTCCAGGTAAACGCCATCGGCTACGAACCTTCCTGGATGGATCCTCTCCTCGACTTCCTCCTTCGGCAACAGCTCCCGAGCGACCACGCCGAGGCGCGACGCACACAGGCAAGAGCGGCTCACTTCACCATTGTGGACGGCCAGCTGTATCGTTGGTCTCTCTCAGCTCCTTTACTTAAATGCCTCTTCCCCATGGAGGCCAACCAGGCCATCCAAGAAGTCCATGAAGGACTCTGCGGAAGTCACGTAGAAGGGCAAGTTCTCTTGCGAACGCTGATCCGGCAAGGGTATTGGTGGCCCACCCTGCAGCAAGACTGTCTCGACTACGTCCGGAGGTGCCCCCAGTGCCAGAGATATTCCCACCTGCACCACCAGCCAGCTATGCAGCTCCACGCCTTGACAACCCCGCCCGTTCTCTCGGTGGGGAATTGATATACTGGGACCCTTCCCTGAAGCACAAGGGAGGAAGAAATTTCTCATAATCGCCATCAACTACTTCACCAAGTGGATTGAGGCTGAACCATTAGGGAAGATAACAAGCGAAACGGCTTGGAAGTTCATCCTGCGAAGCATCATTTTCCGGTTTGGGATCCCAAGAGTTCTCACGACCGACAACGGCAGGCAGTTCGCGAGCACTGCCTTTCAGGCAAAGTGCTCGGAGTTGGGGATCTGGAACCACTACACCTCGGTGGGCCACCCCCAAGCCAATGGGTTGGTAGAAAACACCAACCGAACTCTACTCCACGGTATCAAGACCCACCTGGAGCAAGCAGGCGACGCCTGGATCGATTCGATCCCGAGCATTCTATGGGCCCACCGAACCATCGCTAGAGCTGCCACCGGAGAGACGCCTTTTCACCTTGCCTACGAGGCTGAGGCGGTGGTCCCGGTGGAGATTTCCAACCCCTCGCTACGAGTAGGACACTTCGATGAAGCAAGGAACAACCAGGCGATGCGAGAGAACCTGGACCTGCTCCAAGAGGGAAGAACCAACGCTCGGGTGAAGCTGGTGGCATATCAACAGAAACTGGCTCAATACTACAACGCTCGGGTTAAGGAGCGACACTTCTTCCCCGGAGACCTAGTTCTACGGCGAGCAAGCGTGGCTGACCCACGAGGAGCCGCAGGAAAGCTCGCACCAAACTGGGAAGGCCCATACAGGGTAGCGGAGACACTCGGCAAAGGAGCGTACAAGCTAGTGACGCGGGAGGGGGGGGGGGAGAGAGGTACCCAGGACGTGGAACTCCGTCAACCTCAGGAAATACTTCCAGTAAAATGTCACCAGCCATACTCCACTAAGGTAAATTACCTACAGGTAGCTTAAGGGCTTCCTAAAGGCAAGCACCGCTCCCCTTGAAAACAAAAGGGTGACCTAAGGGTTTTCGAGAGGCGAGCACTACTCCCATTGAAAATGAAGAGGTAGCCTAAGGGTTTCCTAGAGGCGAGCACTGCTCCCCTTGAAAATGAAGAGGTAGCCTAAGGGCTTCCTAGATGCGAGCACCGCTCCCCTTGAAAATGAAAAGGTAACCTGAGGGTTTCCGATAGGTGAGCACTGCTCCCCTTGAAAATGAAGAGGTAGCCTAAGGGCTTGCTAGAGGCGAGCACCGCTCCCCTTGAAAATGAAGAGGTAACCTGAGGGTTTCCGAGAGACGAGCACTGCTCCCCTTGAAAATGAAGAGGTAACCTAAGGGTTTCCATAAAGGCCGCGAGCCATGCGGAACGCGAGCACGAGGGATCACCCAGAAAGCACGAACGCGTCAGCAAAGGCCAGCAAAGGTACACAACAGTATTGGCTCAAAAATAAAGACTTTATATTTCTTTAGTCAAAATACAAGCTGCCAAAAATTGGCGAAATGCCCTCACATGGGCCAAGTACAAGTATATGGAGAAACAAAACGTGCTCGACGATGACGACATGTGACTCCAACGGCTCGCTTCCCGGGCACCGTCCTCTGCCAATGATCATGCTGAGTCTCTGAGCAAGCACCTAGTACCCATTTTTGTTCTGTAGAAGGGTACCGACGGAGAAGCCTCCTATGCCAGAGAAGAGGGACAAAGCCCCCAGGCCAACAAAGGGCTTCACTGGTAGAAGACATGCACCAGGAAAACTAGGTCGGCTACTCCAGCCACCCCTGTTTGGGGGAAGGCCAGCGAGGTCCACCCGTTACAGGGAACAAGCCGACCTACACAAGCCAACGAGGGACAGCGGTACTACGAGGCCAACACATTGGGAAGGCCACTCCGGCGTACCGGCCATATTTCCAAACTGGTGAACAAGGCCCCGATGCCCCGGCTGCCACCAACCTTGAAAGGAGAGGTTGTCTCACCACGGACAGCATGCGGCGAGTCCCCATCAACGGATGGTAGAGGCGCACTGGCCATGCCTGTAAACAGGCGAGCCCACCGCCGTCGTCCAACCGCATGGCCTTGCCTGCAAAGTGGAAGAAGGGAAAATAGTTCCCAATCTTCCTTATGCTCCTTCCTACCGGGAGATAGGAAGATGTTCCAGCAACGGAGAGCATCTCACCGAGCACCTACAAAAGGCAAACAATGGTTACATGCTGTAGAGGCAAGCAACAGGGACTCGCGGAGAGATAGAAAGCAGCCATACCCAAATACTTCTCATCCCTTCAGGGATGGAACTTATCCGGCTCAAGAAGCAGGACCCCCCTGCCGGCGTATAAGCTGTTGACCTTCTCCAAGGCCTCCCGCCAGCCGTCCAGGTACCCGAGCCTGTACTACTCAGAGACTAGGCCACCTTCTCCATGCGCAGGCCACGGCCGCCACGGTACCGGTGCTGGGTTCCTCCGGAGAACCAAGGGTTGACGACGAGCCTGCAGAAATTCATCATCCGACGAAGTACCAGACTCCCCTGATGACATTCTCTTGGAAGGCTACCCTCAAAGGTTCGCTGACGCAAAGTTGATCATCGGAGCACTGTGAAGGTCACCATTTATAGAGAGGAAGCGAAGTCCCCAGAAGAATGAGGACTCCTACCGTCTCAATCAAATCTGTAGAATCTGAAGCGACGAATCCCGAAAGTCGCGCTCCTTCAGAGCCCTCATCAAGGACGCCGGTTCATATCCCCTGAGAATCTCACGCCAGTTCAGAAGGAGAGAAGTACACGAAAAAAATCTCAAGTTTCGCAAACAAAGGGAAGGTTTTCATTTCTAAGAAAGGATAATTACAAAAAAGGTTACTGCGGAAAGTGCGGATGAAAAGGAAGAAAAGGAAAAAACAGCTAAGGGGCGTCCTCTCAAGGACTTGCCCCGGTTACATCATCACGTGCCCTAGGTTCAACAGGCGCACGCACACCGATAGCATCGGGCGGAGCCAGTTCGCTGTCCAGGTCCACCACGGCAACGGGTGCTCGCTCGCCCCCACCTGACTCCGTCCTCTCGACGCCCGCCTCTGCAACATCAGGTCTCTCCTCTCCGTCATCAGCCTCAAAACCATAGGGAGCTGAAGGAGGGGGGAGGATCGGGACCACGAGGTCAAAATGCTCTGTTGTGGCCTTCACAGCAGCACTACAGCCCTCTCGGAAGCCGCGATCACGTGCCGGCCCATAGCACTCCAAGGTTGCCTCCGTCAGCTTGTCCCAGAAAGCCGAAGAGGAGCGGAAGTTCTCCACAGCCTCCTCGCCGGCCGAGGACATAGACATATGCCGCATGGCGAGCTCCGCCTCGACCTCCTGAGCACGGGCCTCCATGGCTTGGACCGACGCCTCCGACTTGGCTGCCCGCTCTCCTACCGCGTCAGCCCGTACCCGAAAGGCGTCCCGATCGCGCTCCATGCCAGCAAGGGCCAGACTCAGTTGAGCCAGCTACTACCGAAGATCGGCGTTGACAGCCTCGGACTCCTTCAAACGCCCCTCAGCCTCAGCCTGAAGGGCCGGGCTAGCCTCCAACTCACGGACGACATCGATGAAACGGTGCCTCCACAGCCCAAGGGCACTGAAGACCAGGCACGCGCTCCTCACGGCAACGGCCGTCAACTCCTTCGCAGTCTCGGGACCAAGCTCCCCGACGTGCTCATGCCAGCGAGCACTCTGCACCATAAGATCGACGACAATCGTGACCCCCGACAATCCCGCCATCAAATCCTCAGGCCGCGAGGACTGACTACGTGCAGGGGCCCCCAGCGAAGGAAGAGAACTGACTACGGCGACAGCAGGAGCTTTGCCCCTTTCACACCCCCGCCCTCCGGAGGCGGGCATCGGAGCAACAGCTGCCGGCACTTCAGACGATGGCGGCGGAGGAACACTGGGGGGAGGCGCCTCAGAAGAAGGCGGGACACGGTTCCTAGCCGGGGTCGAAGCCCTCCCTCTCACCCTCGACCGGCGGCGACTGTCCATCTCCGCCAGCTCGTCATCAGTCAGAGGGATTCGGCTACCACCCAACATGGCCGACTCTTCACCGGATGCGCTAGGGGTGGCGTCCGGAGAACTCCGCCGAAGACTGGGCCCTCCGCTGGCCACTGATGCTTCAGGCGAGCGGATCATAGGAATACCAACTGGTGTCGGATACTGCAACCTCCCCGGGCGAACGCAACCTGGGCTTGGGGGGCGATGACTGACACTTGGCCTGCTCCCGGAGTGACGTGATCCACGGGGCGGGAAGCAAGTCGCGGTAACTGGACGATCTCGTAAGTCCAACCCTGCGCTTCGGCTACCCCTGAAAGCAAAACAAAGCTAGTCAGGAACCAACTACTACTAACGTGACCCTACGGAGAAATAAAGGCAGTACCTTGCGGTAGCGGAGGACACAACCCCAGCTCCCGGAGCAGCGTCGGGGTCAGAATGAGGTCTGCATCAGCAAGGGGATACCGGGAAACAGCCTTCAACTTCCGGCGGTCCTCGACACTGAGGGAAGGCTTCGAATCACGCCAAGTGCGACCAAAACCGCCTCGCATCCAACTATCGGAGGCCCTTTCCCAGTCCTTCGACTCGATAAGGTACACGTACCGCTCCGCCCAGCCTTTGCGGTTGGACGCGGTACGGGAGACTGAGATGAAATGGTCGCGGGCCCGAGCCTTGAAATAGGCGAAGTAGGTGTCGGATGGGCAACTCTGGAGGAGGAAGAAGTGCCGGAATAGATCGACACTCGGTTCCACTGACGCTCTGCGGCACGCGTAGACAAACCCACAAAGGATGCTGTAAGAATTGGTATTCCCCCGGGATTCCGCCCATAGTGATGGAGGACAGATTCGATGAAGGGGTGCATTGGAATACGGAGGCCCGCCTGGAAGGAGGCCACCGAAATCATGATCCCGCCGGGGGGTGATTCATTATATCATCCCATACAGAGGGGAAGACGATGTCGTATTCAGGGAGAATCTGGAAGGCTTCTCGTAAGCCACAGATTACCCTATAGGCTACTAAGGGTGGGGAACTAGGCCGACTAGTTCCGGCACCCGAGGTGCTCGGCACACCACCCCGACCATGAGGCATCTCCCTCGAAGAGGAAGAATCGACACTGAGAACTCTCCTACGCGGCGGCATCACTACAGACAAATGAAAAATACAGTGAAAGAAGGATCCTCACCAGGTAAAGGGAGGAAGACGCCTACAATGAAGCGTGACAACCAGCAAGGTGTGTGTACAGTTTTGCAAAGAGGCCTCACAACAGTCCTTATAACCGCCCACTACGGATCGATGTCATCCCATGAAGGGTAGATGAAAGGACGCCGGCCGCTACGGCGGTACGGCTACCGAGGTCGGGTGACCGTTCTGAGTCCACATCCCCAGAACAGGATAAGACCCGGAGTCATCATTGCCAGCGTGGCTTCTGCCACCACCAGAGGCGCCTTGCGCGCCAAGCAGGCTCTCGAAGCCATCAACTCCCGTTGTACGAGGAAATCTTCGGATCACACCCTTCAGAAGAACCCTCTCTTGAGCTACTCTCAATCCCCTGCAAGTGCTCGGCAGCTAAGAGTATGTGGAAGTAAGGAGGGTAAATCTGGTTTGACCCAGGAACGACCCAGTAACGGGCAGCCCACTAAGGTTTGGGCGCGTTAAACCCAACCAAGAGGCGAGCACCCACGTTCAATCCAACAAGAGGAGGTTCGGCCCAACAAGGCGTCGGATTCCACGACGCTCGACGGAGCCGGCCTAAGCGCAGTTCTCGCCGGAGGACACTCCGACGACCGACTGTTGCCCCCACGATGTCGGCCTTGACCCCGTAACGGACGAGCACGCGCCATGAGCGCCATAAGACTCGCCCAGAGACCGGCCGACGCCGAGACTATCGCCCTCTAACGGGAAACTCCCGCTAACATAACGGGGGAACATTGCTATACTAAACAAACCCTTCCCTATCAAAGGATGAGATCCCTCGCTCCAGGACAACCCATATAAAAGGGACATCGACAGAAGAGAAGAGACACGGTAGATTCTTCTACTAAACCCCATACTACTGCGCAAGAGGACACGGTGGAGACTTCCGCCATAAGAACTTTCTATTGAGAAGAGAGCAATCGACCTTGCTACTACGACAACGAGACAACCCGCAACGAATAGAGAGAATCTTCTTCCTGCACGGCCTTACCACTCAACGAACACTCTCCGAGTACCCGCTGAGAGCGACGAACACACGTGCAGAAGACCTACACGCCTCTCGGATCATCTACTACGTCCTCTACTTTTCTCTTAACTCTTCTCTATCACTCGTTAATCTCTTATTGACTTAAGCATCGGAAGGTTATCCCCTAAGATAATATCCGAGACTCCTTCTGACGCTCTTCTAATTTCTTGATGTGTGTAGATCTCCACGGACGCGAGACAAATTCCCCAATAAATAAATAGAGTGGTACGTGACCTAAGAACTATTTTCCTACCGCTACAATTATCAAAGACATTCACAAGGGTTCTCCACTGAAGTCACTCCTCTATATGCGCTTTTTCCATCGTGAGATGGGTGTCATTGTTGCAAAATAAAGTATCATTGGCATGCAAACATACCTGTGCCACCCAGAGATATGAACTTTTTGAAACATTTCATAAAATATGCAAAAGCATTCTCTATGCCGCAGTTGGAATTTGATGGGATAGAATGGACGACTACAGGAATCTATGATGTGGGTATGATAAGAGAAACATCGAGCAAGACATGGAAAAAAAAGAAAAAAAGGAATGTTGAGTTTGTGTTTGGGTTCAGAGAGAGACATTTTAGCCCCCTGAATTAAGGGGTTCAAGAAGTGGGGCATGAATAAAAAGCAATAACGAAACATTTTAGCCGCTAAACATTTCAGCTCAGACATTTAAAATATGCCTGCAACATAAATAGCACACAACGGAAGAGGCAGACAGCTTCACACATGACTTGCAGTGAAAAACAGAATCATTTTCTTAAATTCTTTTTTTGTTGCAGATATATCACAACGATTACTTTGCATACAAGACAGATTTGTATAAGGAAAGAGACCGCAAATTAATCCTCGTAGGAACTTAGAGCACCAACAATAGAACCCGTCGTGGAGAAGATCGAAGTAACATCTGGGTAATCTTTCCATGTTGTATTGATCTTCACGGATGGATACAGCCAAGGCTTAACGGACTCCAGGAAGGCATCCGGATGGGAGGACAAAATGGCCTCCCAGTCAACTTGAACACCTGGTGGGATGGTTCCCGTGACCTCCATATTGGCAGCCAGAAACAACCCCAACAAAACTACATAACCCATTACCGCGGATCCTCTCGACAGCGGCATGAAATTATACCTGCAAATGATGTAGTTGGATTATAAGACATAAGCTGTTAAATTGCTATAGGTTACTTAATGCAACTGGTTAGCTTATTTACCAATAGTACGTCATCCTCAGTATTGCATCCCTCACGTTCTCAAGTGCACTCACATCGGTTGAACCATATGATTCACCACAATAAGCACTGCAGAGTGTCTGGATATACAAAAGCAGAAAGTTAGACGCTGCATAATTTGAAGGAAGAACATGGTTTGTTGATGAAAGAAATGACAAACGCAGCGATAAACTTGGAACCCAAAGACTCAAAAACCCATTGCACAAATGATGCATTCCATAATGTGAAAAGTGCCCTCCAGGAACATTTGCTAAGCCAAATGTTTGTAATGTCAACTGCAACCCTAGCCCAAGAAATAGAGCAATGCCATGGTGCCACTCCTTTTACCACTCCATGATGCTACAGAAAACGTGAAGAACTTAAGCTTAGTGCTCCCATGGTGGCGCCGTAGCACCCCTTGACGGCACCATTAAGCTCCAACATGTACATCACTTTTGTTCCAGTAGCCACCTTGCTAATGATAACTCTTTGAACGTTCAGGTCATTGTCCAAATATATGTGACAGGCTCCTCATTGTTAATGATGACTCTTTGAACATTCAAGGATGACATATTCATTTTAGCGAATGAAGAATCATCAACTGGGAAGTGGCCAGATATGGGTCCTGCATGGATGGTTTCCCAGCAACTATAACTTGTGATTAGACTAGCTTTGCTGCCTTCCGAAGCATGCCCATTGACCTCTATTATCTTGAGCACCCTTCTTGTATTGTGTTTGACCAAAATTATCATAGCCTGCCAAGGACAAGAACATCTCAAGTGCCAACTAGTGGGAGGGGTCTTTAGTCAGAGAACTGCATCAGCCCTTCCCTTGATGCTGTTTTTGGCATCTTCCCACATCACCCAAGAACCCTCCCCTGCCCCTTCTGGCATTTTCATGCACCATCTGGAAGAACCCTCCATGGAACCTCATGGTCCACATCTGCTTCTATCCCCCTCAACGTCCGTGGACAATCATCCTATGAATAACTCATGCTTAAGAAAAACATCAGATAATAAGATTAACAAGTAAATGAAGCAGGTTCATTAACAATATTTAGAGAAAAAAAAAGAATGGATTGATTTTCATTCCACACCCTTGCATCCATGCTATAGCAGTAACCAACAATATCCTTCCTAGGATAAGTGGACAACGGCCCATGGTGGGAAGATCGTTCCTAGAATAAGTATGCCATGTTTCTTACCTCGCTCTTTTGTATTCCTTCCATATCTTGCATCCGTAGTAATTTAACCCAAAAATATCCTTCCTAGAATCAGTGGACAATGGCCTATGATGGGAAGATCCTTCCTAGAACAAGAATGTCATGTTTCTTACCTTACTCTCTTGTTTTCTATCCATATCTTGCATCTATAGTGCTTTTTCTCAACAATATCCTTCCTAGAATAAGTGGAGAAAAGCCCTATGATGGGAAGATCCTGCCTAGAACAAGTATGTCGTGTTTCTTACATCACCATTTCGTATTCCTTCCATATCTTGCATCTATAATACTTTACCCAACAATATCTTCCCAGGGTAAGTGGTCAATGGCCGTACATGGGAAGATCCTTCGTAGAATAAGTATCTCATATTTCTAATCTCATTTTTTATTTAGCAAAAATTACTGGAAAGGACAGGAAAACTTTCAAAATATCCAATAGGGACATCCTTGGTTTAAAATATTTAAAAGTGGCAGTCCTCATAATCTTCATATCACTCTGAGACAAACTATGGATGATGCCCTCATATGTTTCACAAATGAATTTCCTTATTGTAAATACATGTAATATGAATTTTATATCCTTTAACACAAAAAACCTAAAAGGTGGTATCACTTATTATCACATCCCAAAATTCCATTTTAATCCCTCCATCCCACATCGGAATGAACAAACAATGTTGTCAACATCACATTGCAAATAAATATATCAAACTATTAAATATTTTATATATGAAAATAGCATATTCCATCCAGCCATCTTCCCTGTTATATAATGATATAGATAAGTTAACTTTATATTTCGTCCCTAGCCAATGTAATAAGCATGCTCTTTTTTATACTTCATTTTGATATGTTAAAAGTCATATCATATAGATTTGAATTGGAATAATTTATTTGTTAAAAATTGAGTGCATTCTTGTTATCATGTTAGAAAAAAAATGTCTTTGATCTCTATAGATATGAAGTTCAAGAAGAGTGTCCTTAGATATATAAGTCAGAGTGCCCCTATTGGATATTTCAAAGTTTTTTGTGCCCTTTTTAGTAATTTACCTTTTATTTATTTATGCAATGAGATCCCTCGTACTCTTGCGGTCCCTCTTTTCTTTTCTAGTTTTCTTTGTTTTTACTTGCTGCTTTATAGCCATATTGATAAGGAGTATCTTTTTTGCTTTTTTCTCTGTAATCAAACACTGAAGATCAAGGATGCATATCTGATCAATGCTGATCATGATCTCCATGCAAACCCAGTCCAACATCCATGGTCCATATTTGGGATGAGTTGTTAAATGCACTAAGTCCTACTTCTAAGAGGGTAGTGGAAGTCCTGAAAACTGAATGTGAACATGTATAGCATGATCCCAAGAGCTAGGCGAAGACATGTACAAGAGTCATGATGAATGTTGCTCTTTTCAAAGTCTCTCAGAAGTGAACAACCTATAACCTGACGCTCTCATCCATGTGCTTTGCTAGAGACTCAGATATGTAGCTGACGTTAAATCATCAGAAGACATAAATCATTGCCTACTAGAGTCCTTTCTCAGCTACTTGCTCCGCCAAAGACAGATGACAACTGAAGAGGAATCCTTGTACTTCCCGGGATGACGGCAGTGGAAACTCTGCCTACTGCTCTATGTTATAAAAAGCGGTGGAGGTGAGCACCTAGGTGAGGAGGTGAGGCGAGGCGGTGAGCCACTCTTCTCTCTCCCTGATCGTAACCCTAGGTCACCCCCCTCTCTTGCATCTCCTCCCTCTCTTGTACGAACAGTAGCGGCGAGCCACTCCTGCGGTTGACGGAGGCAAGCGGCGTGGTGGACGGTGGCTAGCAGCATGGTGGCGAGCAAGTGGGTCTTTCCCGTCTCCCCCCTCTCGCGTCTCACCCCTTTCTCTTCTCTCTCCTCAGCAGCGAGCATAGGTCAAGCCCCTCTCTTACTCTCTGGCATTCTCTCTCTCTCACACACACAAAGAGGGGCCAAGCCCCTCACTCTCTCTCTTTCACTCTGTCTCACCCTCTCTCAATCTGTCTCTCTCTCTCTATGTATCACTCTCTGTTTCACTCTCTCTGTCTCACATACACAGACAGAGCCTCTCTCTATCTCTCTCTCTCTCTCTCACACACACACACACACACTCACACTCTCTGTTTCACACACATTCACGGACAAAGATAGAGAGGCCGAGCCTCTCTCTCTCTCTCTCATCATATTGTATGCCGCAGGGGAACACTGAAACATTCGTTTTGGACTACTCCGGGCAACAAGGAGCTTAAACACTAAATTGATGTTTTTTATTTTTTTTATTTTTGTCTAAATTTGTTTTAAATTCTTGTTAATTTTATTTAAATTTGCCTGATTTTAGGAATGAATGAATTTATGAAGTTTATTGATTTTATACAAGCATTTTTGTGTAATTTTAGATATGTATTTATATTTTTAAATTATATATATTATTTTAATAAAATATCACCTCAAATGCCTAAGCCATCGCCGAGGCGTTCGAGGCCTGAGGCGACCCCTTGGTCGCCTCGGTCGCCTCTGACTATATAGCTACTGCTCGCAACTGAGAACACAACTAGTTTTGTGTTGATGCTCTGCAAGTGACTGGAACCACTAAAATGATGGCAACTAACCGAGATACATTTCCTTGAGGTCAACCCATTTATCACATGATTACATCTGAGGCACTAATAACTTTCTTCACAAATGAAGCGAAAATACTGGGCCCGGTTCAACAGTTGTACAAAGGAATTCTCTGAGAGAAAACCAAGAGGCAATGAAGTGCCCTCTTCTAGATTCCGGAGATCTCACTGGTAGGAATCGTGGGATCTCACTAAATGAATCAACCATCTAAAACAAGACAAAAATAAAAGGTACGCAGTTCCTCAGGACAGCTTATCATACCTCCCAGGCAATAGCCATTTCGGTTTCATAGTCATCCCACCTGGAGGGTGTACAAGGCGTTCTGATTGCAAAATCAAATCCTCTTGTATCCCTGCAGTTAATTCATATAATATCACACATTAAATAATTAATGAAGATACTCTTTTCACCTAAAAGTTGAAGTTCACTTGTGCTATACATTTTTTGAATGGCGATCCTCGTCCCCTCAAGAAGCTTTCTGAAATGGGAAACAAGTAAACAAATAAGAGAACAAACAATAAAAAATAAATTAATAGGGCATGCCAACAACATGTGCACCTCCTGAAGGAAATATAAAGGTAATAAAGGAGTCAAATATTGCCTTAGGCATCATTACCCATCAAATGCAGTACTCTCACAAGTAGTTGCCACCCAAAAGTTTTCACCAACAATACTGTAAAGATCAGAGCAAGATTCTGCAAGCATTACCTGTCAATAGACAATCATTTAAGAAGTGTGAAATCAATATTTATTCTTTCCAAAAATAGAATATTACCCTGTATAAAGCAAAACATTATTGGTTTTGGAACACAATATATAGAAATCTTATTTATGTGATACATAACATGATGACTGTTGTGCCTAATGGAAATGCTCCAATAATCTAATAGTGTTCACACATTCAATAATCATAATAATATATGTTTTTAGAAAAAATCAAGGACCTCCTTTGTGTCCAGAATAAAAATTGATATGGTTAATTTATAAGGTGGTTAATTGAAAGTTAATGACAGTGGCTATTCTTCGGTAACTTCAAGATGGAGAATATTTCATCAAGATGAATTTCCATTTAATGTCATTATTTCACCATCAAGGTCACATCAGATAAGATGACATGCTTGATCCATCTCGCTATGTAGTGTTGGTGTGGGATTGGGGGGAGGGGGGGGAGGGAAGAGTTGCCTGCAGGTGCCAGCTGTTGTAGGTTACTATACCAACCTTCTGTAAGTCCTCAGGCTTAGAGAGGTAAATAGTTTTATCATCTGCATTATTTACACACATTGTGCCCTTCATAATTGTTTTTAGAATCTCCAGTGCCCTGCATTAGTCAACAGAAATGAATTATGTCTCGGAAGTGCATCCATTTAGGGAAAACAAACTGTATCATACCTCTGATGATTTGGATAGTAGCGAACCACTTTTGCTTGTCCAAGAAACATTGGTGTGTGAGAGCCAAAACCAGAATTAAATTCTTCACTGATGTCCATAAAAAGTAACAATTATTTTCTCCCAAAAGGAACAGGATTAGAAGTCTATGCACTATAGCCAGAAGAAATGCATGGTCATAATTAACATGTAGTCTTGGTTTACCTTAGTTTGTTAACCCAGACAATTGGATCACAAGGCTCAGAAATCTGTCTCCATTTAACTCCTATGGAGTAAATGTCCTGCCATGATAAAGAACGCCCAGCAGATGATCTGTCTTCAGCAAAGCCATGTGAAGATGCTGGTTCTGAGGAACTGGTGGTACTGCAGCAGGCACCACCCCTATTCTGGCTGGGGACACTTTGCAAACTGATTTTCTCCTTCCTCCTGGCTTTCTTAGTATTTCTGTTCCCGTTCCTATTAGAACGCCAAACCTTCGAGACCTTCTGGGCAATCTCAATAGCAGCTAGTCCCGCCATACGATACTGTTAACATTTATATATAATGTTTGGAAAACAATGGATCACAAAACTAATAGCTTAGGTAACATAGAAAGAAACAAGCATAAAATGAACATTACACGGCTTCTAGTTTTTGTGTAAATGCTGCAAATTTTTCATAATGAAAATTATACTGGTTTTCTAATGTCAAGCTTAATGATTCATGGATGTCAGATTCAATGCACTAAAATTCCAGATAGACACCTGATCAATTGAAAAACATTCATCTTTGATCACGGCTAATCTATCAAAATATACAACATGAACAATTCCCTTCAGAAAATTGAGATGAATAAAGGCACATAATTATCTCACAAAAAGATAAAGGACAGAAGAAAATGTACACGAGCTGCTTTCAAAAGTTACTTAGAAAAGGTCTAATATAGCCTGGGTTAAGAAGATATGAAGATGACGCAATAGGATATTATAGTACAACCACATGGAGCATTGGAAGCAGCAAGCTGCAAAAGGCTATTGGGAAGAGGAGAGTGAAAAATCACTCAGATTAGGTACTGGTTGATTAATATCAAGTTGTGGTTTGCACTTATCTCCCTCTTATTAAACCCCTTTTGAACCTAAACAACAAGTGCTTGTACTTCCCTTGTTTGAACTCCCTAAAAAAATTCCAATTTATCAGCTAGGTTCAAGTGGCACTAATTACTGGCTCAAGATAGAAGACCTTACAAATTAGATAGTTAACGACCCTTATCCAAGGCTACAGAAACTGAAGACCGATACAAGCCAGTGAACTACAAGCATGGTTGGCTGTATCGGCCGAAACCGATACGTTTCGGGTTTCGGCCGTAACCGAAACGCTACCGGACCTACTCACTGTAGCAGGTCCGAAACTAAAAAAAATGGCTTCGGGCGAAACCGGTATCGATTTCGCCGGAAACTTGCATGTTTCGATCCAAAATCGCCCGGTTTCGGCCGAGACCCAAGTGAACTCCCCTTAGTTCACGTCGTGTTCTCCCTCAAATCTGAGGGAGAAAGGGGCCTGCTGTGTTGTGCTGCTGCTGTGGTGCTGCTGCTACTGCAAGGGCTGCTGCTGCTGCTGCTGTGCTGGGTGTTGTTGCTGTGTAGAGGTTGTTTTCTTGAAGTAAATTTAGGATTTGTTTGTTTTGTTTTGTGTTTTTTTGGTTGGGTGGTTGAAATTTTTTTTTGTTGTAGGTTAGTTTTTCAGTTGTAGGTTAATTTTAAACCATGAAATATGTTAAGACTTCAAATTAAACTCTAATTAGTTCCTTAAAATTGGGGCTTTTGTCTAATTCGGTTTACTTAGGCTCAATTGAAGCTCAAGTAAGTTTCATTAAAGAATTTGGGGTGGAAACATGCTGGTAATTATTTTTTATGAAGGGTGATTAAGGGTTAATTGATAATTAAGCTCTAACTAGTTCCTTAAAATTAGGGCTTTTGTCTAATTCGATTTACTTAGTCTCAATTGAAGTCCAATTAAGCTTCATTGAAGAATTTGGGGTGGGAGCATGCTGGTAATTAATTTTTATGAAGGGTGATTAAGGGTTAACTGATAATTAAGCAAAATTGAAACTTTTGTCTAATTCGATTTACTTAGTCTCAATTGAAACTCAATTAAACTTCATTAAAGAATTTGGGGTGGGAGCATACTGGTAATTATTTTTTATGGAGGGTGATTAAGGGTTAATTGATAATTAAGTCTTAATTAGTTCATTAAAATTAGGACTTTTGTCTAATTCGGTTTACTTAGTCTCAATTGAAGCTCAATTAAGCTTCATTGAAGAATTTGAGATAGGAGCATGCTAGTAATTAAATTTTATGAAGGGTGATTAGGGTTTAATTGATAATTAAACCCTAATTTTTTCATTGTACTTACAACTATTTATTTTTGACTGTCTTAATGCAACATCATGTCTAGACGTGAACAAAGTCAGGAGCAGCGAGGGCAAGAGGATCCGAGGTGGACCCACCTCTCCTTAGTTGATGTTAGGAGAAGAAAATGACATGCAATTATTGTGATAAGGAGATACATGGCGAAATTACTAGAGGAAAGCAACATTTGGCAGGGGTAATAGAAGAGGTGAGACAATGTGACAGATGTCCCCAAGAGGTCCGAGAAAAAATGTGTCAGTGCCTTCTGGACAAAAAAGAGAGGATGCAACAAAGGGTTGAAGATGAGGCTAAAATTGTTGAGGATATTTCAGGCAGAAGGGGAAGGAGGGATGATGATGAGGAAGGCACTGATGATTCAAATCCTGGCTGAAGCAATGGAGCGTGCGCTCGAAGGAAAGGAAAGGCACCCATAGGTTCAGATACTTACTCCAGTACAGCTGCACGACGACCTGACACTGGTGCTACCCCGCAGAGAGCAGGTCCCATGGACAGCTATCTGCACAGAAGACCCCATGCTACACAACCTAAAATCAAGCAAGCATTGAGAGGAGTATAAAAATCTGCAGAAGTTACAGGGCATGCATTTAAAAGTATCTGCAAATGATTTTTCCATGTAGGTGTCCCTACACATGCAGTTGAAAGCGAATATTTCCAACCTATGCTAGATGTCATAGCAGATGCTGGCCCTGACTTGAAGGCCCCGTCACGTCGAGACATATACGGGCGTGGCCTTGAGGGAGAGGTTGAGGAGCTCTATGAGTGGGTTGAAAGTTTCAAACATATATGGATGGAGAGATGTGTGATGGCTGGACTGGTACTACAAAGAAGTCCATGATTAACTTTTTAGTCTATTACATCGAAGGTACAGTATTTGGTAAATATGTAGATGCATCAAATTATGAAAAAATGCCAATTATTTGTTTAGTTTGATGGATAAGATAATGATCAAATTGGAGAGGACAATGTTGTGCAAGTAGTGACTGATAATGAGGCCAATTATAAAGCTGCAGGGAAGAAATTGATGCAGAAGCGCAGGCATTTATACTAGCTCCCATGTGCAGCACATTGTCTGGATCTGATATTTGAAGACATTGGGAAGAAAAATCATGTGAAGAAGACAGTTAACAAGACACAAAAAATCACACAGTATATTTATGGCCATCCTAGGATATTGAATATGTTCAGGGAGGATGCGAGTGGGGGGCGAGATATCATCCATGCAGGGCCAACCAGATTTGCTTCAAAATTCATTTCTTTAGAGTCTTTGCACAGGTATAAGATTGAGCTCAATTCTGGATACTTTATCCTTATAGATATGATCCGTATTTGATTCAATTTTTATTTTTTTGCACAGGTATAAGAATGAGTTGAAGACTTTCATATACCACAATGCCCTGTGGGAATACATCGACAAGTCTAATGTTGATGCCCAGATAGAATATTTGGATGTCTGCCACATCGTGGAAGGCAAAAAATTCTGGGGCAGGGTCTCACGGTATATGAAAGTAGTCACACCCCTTGTGAAGGTCCTCAGAATGGTGGATGGCGATGAGAAGAATGATATGGGATATATGTACGAGGCCATAGACCGTGCCAAATTAGAGTTGCAGGATTCCCTTCCCAGAGAATATACAAAATGATAAAAAAATTATTGACCAGAGATGGGACAACACATTACACCACGACTTGCATGCAGCTGGTGAGTGATTAATTGTATTGATACATTGTTCTTTAGGGGCGAGTTTGACTACAGGTTAGAGTAACACGGTTAGGATAAGTGCAGGGATAGATTAGAGTAACACGGTTAGGATAAACACATTAGATTTGACTACCCAGGTCCCAGGGGAATGGGAATGAGGGGATTGGGCCCTAAGGTTGCTGGGAACCTGGGCAGGTGGACCTGGCCAGGTCCCAGGTCGACCTGGCCAGGGTATGCCAGGGGCAGGTCCACGGGGGTAATGCCTATAGGTCGACCTCGAGTGAGCCATTACGTCTCTTAATTTGAGCAAGTCACCCGCCCAGGGATATCTCATCCATGTCAACTTTGACCGTTTATCAAACTCGCTCTATGTTATTTTATATCTAACATTTAGTTAATTATACACAAATGCATGTTATTTCCTCAACCCTCGATTTATGTACGATGCCAATGCACATGTTGATGACGAGGTGCTCCAAGGCACTTTAAAAGTTATTGGTCGTTTATCGAGGATACCAGAAAAGAGACTTCAGGCCGAAGTAGAGGTTGGCTTTTATTGATTTTATCAATAAGAGGTATAGAATTTACTTAAGTCATTATGTTAATCTATTACTTTATCTTTGTAAATGAACTATTATAGAATGAGGACTGTGACATATTCTGACTCACAATTGCAATACGCTGTCAGGAAAAGTGAGCCCAGGTATATTTTATTTTTGTGATTTCTTAACCTCAATATGTATTAGTACATCTTACATTTATTTGTTTATGGTTGGTGGAACAGCTGACTGGTGGATAATGGTGAACAATCGAGATGTGGACAGTAATGCATTGGCTTTCATTACAATTAGGGTGCTCAGTCAAACAACATCGGCAAGCCAATGTGAAAGAAATTGAAGCACCTTCAACCATATACACTCAAAGGTTCGCAATCGGCTAAAGGCTGAACAGTTAGAAAAATTGGTTTACTGCCACTACAATATGAGACTGAGAATAAAAAATATGAAGCTACGACAACAGCTGAAGGACAAACGTGTCACAGAGGATGCAACTCCAGAAATTGATGTGGACGCTTTATTTGATGATGACAATCCCTTGCAGTCTTGGGTGAAGACACGAGAGCAGGTTGATGAGCCCGTTTTTGATGTTGATGATAGAACATGGGCACAGGGCATACTAGATGAAGATGAGCCAAGAGATCTAGAATTCAAAAGAGCAACAAAGAGGGCCAGAGAGACTCGTGCGCACCAGAGAAGGGACCCAGCTTTGTTTGTTCATGATACTGAGGAGCCGCCTGAAACCGAGCCAGGTAGACATTCAGAATCAGATAGCAGGCCAGTCACTCCTAGCATGGTCAAGCCACCTCCATCCTTAAGAAGAAGTACATCAGTGCATGGGATGTTTGAGAGGACTAGTGTTGCTACTCGAGAGGACCCGACAATTGAGTAGTTGAAGTAGATTTACGTGAGACACACGCCAAGGGGAAAAGGACTCATGTCAAAGGTGACTGAAAAAATCACACCAAAAAAGAAAAAAGCACCCCCAAAGGCTAAAAGGCGACTGGTTTCTTATGGCTCTCATGATGATGGTGATAATGATCCCAGTGCAGCTGCAGGTGCTACAGATGCTACTACGGGAGGTGGCACTGCTGGTGGTACTTCCTCCTTCCACGCAGACACAGGCCGAGGATACAGTCATAGTGAGCGAGGATATGATTCACAGAGCCAATATGGGCATCCATCAGGTTATGGAGGTGGCCAACAGGAAGCAGCCATTTATGGGTGGGGTCATGAACCAGAATTCCAGTTCCATCCAGTTCCTCTTCTCATCCTCAAGATTCTTACGTTGATTCTGGATTCGAATCAAGCCAACAACCTTACACTCCAAAAGGGATCCAAAGAGGGATGCAGGACTTGGCTACCTCATTGTTTGATTATAGTGAATATACACAATACATGCAACATTCTTATAGATATCAACATCAAAAGCCAGACGATGAGCGAGAAGGTTCTAGCTATTATCCATATTAGTGCATCATCATTTAGGTAAAAATCATTTAATTTATGTAATATTTACTGTGTCTAATTAGATTTATTGTACTGCTTGAACCTACTTCATGCTTAGTATGTACTCAAGAATATTAGTTTAGCATGTTCAATGTTTGAACTTCAATGCCTACTTCATGTTTATTGCACTTAATCCAATTTCTTTATAGTCAAATGCATGTCTAATGAATTTTCTAATTTTTATGTGATTATTTATATTTTTTCGATTTGTTTCAGATTTTTTAGACTAATTTTGAAGTTATTTTTAACCTTTTCACTGGGTTTCGGCCGATTTCGGCCGAAACCGAAACCGAGTCATTTCGGTTTCAGACTCGGCCGAAACCGAGTCCGAGACCGACACTGCCAACCTTGACTACAAGTGCCTGTGCCTTCTGCAGCACACATTTTGGTTAGATTAAGCAACATTGGTGTGTGGAAAGGATACAAGCACTAGTAGGTAACAGCAGGAATCTATGGCAAAATAAAGTACTTCTAAAAATCTAATGTTGTTCATAAATAGAATTTCCAATGTTGGATTGAGAAATCAGCTTGGTTATCAGAGACTAAAAGTAGTTTGTTTCTAGAGCTAGAATACTTCCATTAAGCATAAGAAAGGCATAGTAGTACATCAGAAGGCCACAAAATAAGCTTACATGGGTGAATTAACACCTTAAATTGTGTATTTGGTCAAATGATTTATTGCACAAGCAATTACTAGAAAATGTAAACTTGATATGATACATATTTTTCACATGCATACATTTTCCATTGAAGTTATACATTCAAATTTCAGAAGAAAGATTGACGGGGAAATGTTGTTGATTTTGATTCCACTATCTCAAAGACCCTTGTTTATCTCCTATGCAGGAGCATCTGCTAGGATCCTGCACAATGTGCTTCCTAACCAGATTATCCGATATGCATCATCAGGGATTATGTGCATCAGTCTTGTCTGACAATCTTCCAGTTTCCCACCTTAGTTACAGAGAAATCCCACCTTCCTCTCTCCATTTAATTTTTTTATTAATGAGCAAAATAGCCTACTTCTCAGCTAACTTGTCATGTGATCGTCACATTGTTAGTATGTTCATTTTTCTCAACCACATAATGGGGACCCAATGATCAGTTACACATTTTGCTTATTCAAACTTTCGTAGATCAATCTTTTGGTGTACATGGGCCACTATTTGCAAAAGGGTATTTAACGTACCAGACTCATCCATTAACAACTGTCACCAATGCATTTTATCACTCACACAGACAACTGAAAATTGCTCCAACTGTACAAACAATATCCTTTTATATTAAAGCTAGAATACTGGAGTATAAGATGCACTAGACATGGACGATTGGAATTAGAATAAAGGAGTTAAATGCAACCAGAGTAAGAAAGGTCAACAAAACTATCCAGGAGCATTCATGTAACTAATCACCTGACGCCTATTTGGCAAGAAACCTGGACAATTGTACTGGATCTTCCTGCCAATCATATCAGCTGCTTGCAATAGAATAGCCTTATGCTTTGTAATAATAAAATCTTGTTTCCGAAGGCGGCCCTTTTTCAGAGATTCACGAAGAGGAGTTTGCCTAAAGACCCTTTCGCAGACATATTTAGGGTGCAATCTCTTGCACCAGTATTCCTGAAGGAAAATGTAGAATACTGTAAGTCCAAGAAAACAGATATGTATTGACCACATGCAAAAACTCTCTAGAGGTGTAGTATAATTTTGACAAACATACATAAAATCGAAATATCTATCTTGACAAGCATACATGTAGAAGTCCAAAACTCACAGCATGATGTAAGATTAGTAAAAATATATGCCCGTCTGTCTCTGCTCCAAATATCCATTTGAACCATCGAACCAACACTAGACATCCACGTCTGATACTGGAAATTTGATCAGTTGGGAGTTGAAACAACAACCTAGAATCACTCTCCTACCTTTAGATACTCTCCAGAGTGGATATCACCCCAATAAATATCTGCTCGGAAAGACATTTTGTGTCTGGTCCAATCAATAACACAACAGAACAAATATCTAATTAAATGGAGATAGACATGGATCAGACCAGGGCATCAACTTTTGATGGGCCTACTCTGCAGCAAAGAACTTCGTGCAAGTTTATTCCCAGACTAAAGGACAAAAAAAATCAGCACCAGATTGGAACCAGTGTTTCCTGATCCATTTAAACCAGTGCCACACATATGCTGACCAGTTAGAAGAAAACTCTGGCTAGGGAGTGAGCTCTAATTAGATAGTTTTTCATTTTGTTTTTTTCTGAAGAGCTATATATATATATATATATATATATATATATATATGGGAGGAGCTCAGGTGGTGCTGGCACCACTTGGTGCTGCCGCCACCTCATCGCCCCCCAAGTCACTATTTTTTATTTATTTTTTTAAAATATTTTTTAGGTAAGGCCCAAGGTTCCTACCTTGGAGTGAGGTCCAAGTCAACAAAAAATTGTCGTAGAAGATAAGATAAAAAAACAATAAATGTGTGAACAGTGACTTGGGTCCCAAGTCACTATTCACACCCTTTTTTATTTTTTATTGCCATGGACCCCAAGTAAAATAGGGGACTTGGGCCCCACTCCAACCAAGTTAGGGGACCTTGAGCCCCAGTTGAAAAAAATTCAAAAAAAAAAATAAATAATAGTGACTTGGGGGGCGTCGAGGTGGCGACGGCACTAGGTGGCCAGCCTCCCTATATATATATATATATATAGCTCTTCAGAAAAAAACAAAATGAAAAACTATCTAATTAGAGCTCACTCCCAAGCCAGAGTTTTCTTCTAACTGGACAGCATATGTGTGGCACTGGTTTAAATGGATCAGGAAACACTGGTTCCAATCTGGTGCTGATTTTTTTTGTCCTTTAGTCTGGGAATAAACTTGCACGAAATTCTTTGCTGCAGAGTAGGCCCATCAAAAGTTGATGCCCTAGTCTGATCCATGTCTATCTCCCTATATATATATATATATATATATATATATATATCAAGCTCGCCCCATGACCCAGCCGGTGGACCCCATGATGTGCAAGTGGTAGAGTTCGTAGGTCCAAAGGGGCTGATTGCTGAGGTTGGTGGCAGGGGTGGGTTTCCCCATGGTAATAAATAAAATAAACATATATATATGTATGCAGATTGCAGAATATATTGTATTTTATTTATGCCCCATAATCCATATATCTTCACGTCAACCATCAAAAATAAACGATATTATTTCATTTAAACCCATCTGGCTCTCTTACAGCCAACCAACAAATATTCCATTGAGAATTTTGCTGAAACATACAATATATGATTTTGGGGGTATATAAATGTAGAAGATCCTAGGGATATATATGTAATTATTGTTTAGTAATAAGGGCAAATTAGTCTTTTCTCCTCTTAACCCACGGTTGAGCCCATTATTTTTCTCGAGTCAATCAAGATAAATTAAAATCAAAATAATTCGGTAGCGATCAATAAATAGCATAAAGTAAGTATCGTCGCTCCAGTAGACCGTTTACGAACTCCAAAAACCCCGTCGGATGTCCCGCCATTTTCTCAAATTAATCGAGATATTTGGAATTAATTCAGTTTGATGACAACCAATAAATGGCACAAAGCCTAACATCGTCATAATTCCGAGCAAATTCCAAACCCCGGGAACTCCCGCTGGATGCCCGACATTAAAGGAAAATCCCTCGTTGCAAGGAAACGATTAGACGTGAATCTTCGTCTCACTTGCTGAGTGTCTGACACGTGCCGACAAGACGATCTAGAAGGATGGAAGCTTCCTCCCTCGACGAACGGTGCGAACGAAGCAAGAAAACAACACAAAGCGCAAAGGAGGAGTCGCTTTCTCCTCTCCACATGGCCAAGCACCAAAACCAAGGCAAAAAAAAAAGGAGGCCCTTTTATAGGGGACGAACCCCCTCTCTCCACCTCCCGACCTAATGGGACCGGATAGGCCCTACAGGCAGCAGGCCTATCTAGGCCAGAAAAAACAAAAAAAAGAGACAGAGAAAAGGGGACAGGGCCATTTGGTCCCGGATAGGTCCCCCAAGACCTATCCGGTCCCAAGTGAGTCATAAACTCTAAATACTGCTGTGGGCCCCATTTGTAAAAAAAAAAAGCTCACTCGAAGGCATCGCAAGGAGCGCTTGGAGCATTTATTCTTTGTGTTTGTGTGAAGACCCACGCAAGGGTATGATTTATAAATACCCTTAGGTTTTGTAATTATGTCTTTGGGTTTTGTATTTATGCCCCTAGGGGTTCCGTGATGTAATTTTCTATGTAATTTGACGGTAGAAATATTGTAATTTTCTGAATTAATCAAAATTATAAAAATACCCTTAAAATTATAAGAAAATTCCTCAATATCTTGTAATTGCATAAATACTCTGCAAATTTCAGAAATTGTTGATATGTTCCGCATTTTTGTGGAAAAGTCCTGTAAAGTCAACAATTTGTCGATAAAGTCTTGTATTTACAAGAAAACCTTGTACTTATGCAAATATCCTTTGTTTATTCCAAGGAATTGCAGAAATATCCCAACTTCTAGCTAATTGTGTGAATGCCACTCTTTGATGTGAAATGTTTGCACATTACCCCTCCTAAGTGTCAAATTGTCTTCCCACCCATGGTCAATATTAAATTGCATAAATACCTTTGTTCAGTCCAGACATTACCAAAATGCCCCTGGCATGTCCTAAATTACACAAATATCATTGTGCTATTTAGAAATTATTAAACTACCCCCTAAACCTTCCAGATAGTACCAAAATACTCTTGGAGTTCAAAAATTACCACAATATCCATAGATTTCAGAAATTATCAAAAATGTCACTCAGCTTCCCAAAAAATGCAAACACACCCTTGCCCCTACCACGTTTTATTTAATCCCTGAACGACGTTAAATTGTGGCATAGTCCTTAATCCATGCTCAAATCCTAGTGTAAATTCTCAACCTACCCCTATTATTATGGGCTTGTAGGTTCGCCATGTCTTGAATCAAATCACACTTCTATCCTCACAATGGTTGAAGAATCCGTATCTTTTCTTTAAGGGAGCTTGTTGCTGTCATTGCAACTCTGCCCTCAACATCATAATCAATATTATGGAAGACCACAGCTTTTCTTTAATAGTTAAACAAAGGGGTTCAGACTTTACGTCGATATAAATTAACACTAACCGAGGTCAGTGGGGAAAGGTCCAGCACTCGAATCCAAATCGTCTGATAAACTAAACACGCGGAATCAATAATGCACATGCTATTTAAATAGCTAACAAATGTGCATTGATGTTCAACAAATGAACAATTCTTTAAATTTTTTTTCCATGTTCAACACCCACCCAAGGTTAAGGTAAGCAAGTGGTGGATGTTCACAGGGCTACAAATGACATGGTACGATTTATCATGGCAGTACATGCTACAATCTATAGTAAATGTACTACCTTTCTCTGAAATCCATCCCCATGAATTCGGCATCTAGGGAATAGGCAGGCATCCGTCACACAATCAGAAAGTCTCCCAACTGGTTGATCTCCTCTTACAAGTCCCCCCTGCCCCCCAAAACCATGTTACCCATCCACCACTTACAGCCCTGCCATGGAAGGCCTCAGCTACCACTGCCCTACTCCCTAGTATCTGTAGTCATACTGAAAAGCAAGCTCAACTATGTGGATGATCAATTCAGTAGAGAAAAATAAAATTAATCTGAATCAAAGTCTAACACGTAGGCTTTTAGGAAAACTCCTAGATATCACATGAACGGATCCAGGCTCTCCTCAGTGTCCCCTCCCTTCTTCTATCCTCTATTGTTTTTTAAGGGGTCTCCCATGGTTTGAACAACAATCCTCCCAGATATCACATGAACAGATCCAGGCTCTCCTCTTTGCCCCCACCCTCCCTTCTTCCTTCTATCCTCTATTGTTTTTTAGGGGGGTCTGCCATTGTTTGAACCACAACTTCAGAAAATCAAAATGAGTTACACAGAGAGGGGAAAAGGAAACTTATTTTGAAATGCATCAACTATGATGATCAAAAGTCACTTTTTGTAGCAACTTTTATCCCTAAGCACTCTTTTCTTACCATGCACTAATCACAGCAGCAAAGCAACCCAGACATCTCTGAGGAGACACGACTGGGGATCAGTGGGAACGGAGGAGGTAAGGTAGGTACAAAGAAAGTGAAAGAAATGGGTAAGGCTTGGTTTTAGGTTTTAGCACAGCAACCTTGAACCAAATTTTCTATGTACAGCTTCCAGACTCAAGGTAACATGTAAACCAAGGATACAAACAATCCAACCAAATGTGCAATGTACAACTAAGGTTTCAACTGTAGGATGATTTCAACTCAAGCCCAGAAAAATAATAAATGCTTCCACCACCCTAGGTGATGGCCGACTACACCCAGAGAGGTCATAGTCAAAAAAAAAAAAAAACCTTTCCGGTGGGCAACCGTTTTCCACAAGGTGCCTACAACACAGATACCAACTGAGCAATCATGGGGTACATATGATCTCATTCAGAACAGGATCAGAGAAACATAAATGTCAAATTTGACATCACTGAAATCTTCGACAAGAGTACCTTGAATAAAGGATCAATGTCACCATCAATATCAAACCAACAGAACTCAGTGTTAACCCTTGAGGCTGTGTATAAAGCAATTTCTTTCTGCAGCAAATTTAAAACAGAAAATTGTCAATTATTCAGTCAAAATTTTGATTAAAAAAGTGATTGAAAGATATGCATAAATCAAATGCTAAACCGACTAACAACAGAATCAATAATAACATGCATAAAGTTGACAATTTTGTACACAAATGTTTTTAATTAAAAGCATCAAAAGAGACCAGGCAAGATAGCATAATAATCTTATACAAAACTATTAACCGAGCTGAACAATACTCCGAAAGCTTCACAAGATGCCCAAACCAGAGGCTTAGAGAATGTGAATGCTACTGCTTTACAAGATTATTGGGCTAAAATAAGCAGTTTTACTCATTTTGACAGCAATGATGGCATAGAACCAACCAAATTCCATTCACCAATCTTGAATTATATGTCCTAACACTTTTAAGCATTCTACAACTCTGAACAAGGATTCCCCCGCAAACTAGTAGCTTCCATCCTGGATAGATCTCAAAAGTCAACAATGACGTAAATAAAGATAAGCTGTGGAGGTTCTCCATGTGTAGGGTTTGCATGTGTTTATCTTTGTGAAAGCTGCTGGTTCAAATGTAGAAACAACAAGGTAAAAGTAATCTTCTACTCGCATGGAAGACCATGATCCCAACATGCATTTTCAAAGGTGACCAAAAAATTGTTATTATGAAGAAAGAACAAAAGCCAATAAGAATAAGAAAATAGAGAAGGAACACAAAAGAACAAATCCACGTGGAGGCCACAAATGTCTACCAAATACCAGTAAAATACCCCTTGATCCAAGAACTGCACAACATCTTTCAACTTTTGTCCCTTCAAGTAGTTCTATTAACTTGCTTTAGCAATAAAAGATGTGGACAGGAACTCCACATGTCTTGTCCATGCTAATAGAATTACCCACTAAGAGCATCTCCAGATTATCCACACAAAAAGCTAATCACATGCCTGCCTCATCGAATTGGGGAAAGGGAAAACCAAGAGAACAATATGATTGAATAGCATTGCTCAAAAAGGAATACTTATCTAGACCTAACATGGGCAAATACAATCCCCAAACAGAAGTTGCAACATATCCTCTTCATTTTAAATTGTCTTTGATTTTGACGTTTGGAACTAGTTGATCCCGCCCTTTGCTATTGCCATTATGTTAGTGAATATATGATGGTGAAGATCAAGCTCAGGAAACTTAGGGACATTGTTGAAGGAGCAAAATAGTTGAATCTTAACCTTAGTGCACTTTGGGTCATTGATGAAGGAGCATAATACCAACTTAAATAAGACAATATTTTATAATTTCAAATGAGGATTGCCACTATTGATGGAAACAAGATCCATAATATTGAGTGTATGCTGTTTACAGATATCATAGAGAAGAATTATTACATTGTGTATGCAAGGACTTCAGATTTCAAAAAGGTAATAAGTATTCCTTTGGACTATATCCGATTTGGCACAAAGCTTCCAGTCTTGATTACAAGGAAACAGTTTTTTAGATATGAAGCTCCTCAATCCATTCTACTTTTGATTGGTGTTACAGTTCCATGTTTTTTTTTTTTTTTTTTTTGGGTGGGGGGGGGGGGAAGAAGAGGATACACAGACTGAAGGAGAGAGACAGCAAGGGCATGGTATTCAAAACTGCCCGGTACGTATCGTACCGGGCCAGTTCATACCGGAACCGGCCCCTACTGGGACGGTTCCACCTGTTTTATATCGGTACCGGCCGGTACTGCTTACAAAAAATAAAAAAGAAAAAAAAACAGGGTGAACCGGGTTGTTCTGGCCGGTTGACCATCGGGACCGCCCGATATTGAAATCGAGATCCCCCTCATGGGCAGCACTGTGTGCCAGCCCGTGAGTGAGATCCCCCCCCCCCCGTCGCCTGCTCCTTCCTCTGCCGCCACCAATCCCGCCACCGGCCAGTCATCGGAACGCCGGCCGCCGGATCTCGCCATCGTCGACCGCAGCAGTCGTAGCAGCTCCCCGCACCCGCTGCACACAGCCGCATAGGGGAGCAGGGCCAGCTGGCCAGCCAAGCCCGATTTGCCTCCCGCCGGCCACCTCGCTGCCGCCAGCTGCCGACCCAAGCCATCGCCGACGAGCAGATCCGGCCGCCAGCGACCAGATTCGGCCATTTTCTTGCAGGAAATCCCATTTTTTCAATTGTTTAAGGTAACTTTTTTAACTTAAAATTTTAAGTAGTGTCCAATAAAATTGTAAATGGTCTCACTGGGGTTAAGGAGTGTTCATTCATCATTGCACTTCAATTTAATTGCAAATCAAAAAAATCCCAAATTGAGCCCTAATTAGGGTTCTGAAATTGGGACTTTTAATAAATTAACTTAATTTAGATGCAATTGAAGATCAATTGCATCTCCTGTGACCTAATTAGGGTTAATGGGTGCTCAATTGCCCTCCAATTAAATTTCAAATAAGAAAATCCCCAACTTTAGTCCTAATTAGGGTTCTAAAATTGGAGATTTTCTGAAATTAACCGAATTTAGATGCAATTGAACATCAATTGCATCTCATGTAGCCTAATTACGATTAATGAGTGCCCAATCGCACTCCAATTAGATTTCAAATCAAAAAATCCCCAAATTTAGCCCTAATTAGGGTTTTTTAATTGAGGCTTTTCTGAAATTACCTGAATTTAGATGCAATTGAACATCAATTGCATCTCATGTAGTCTAATTACGATTAATAAGTGCTCAATTGCACTCCAATTAAAGTTCAAATCAGAAAATCCCCAAATTTAGCTCTAATTAGGATTCAACAATTGGGGTTTTTCTGAAAATTGAGTGTTTTATCTAATTTATTATTATTATGCATGACTTTTCTACAAATATGACACACCATGAGGATATAGGGTGGCAATATGTCACTCTAATTAATGCAAAGACAAAGAGGGTAAAATGTAATCTCTGTGGGAAGGAAACAGGTGGAGAGATAAAAAGAATCAAGGAGCACCTAGCAGGAAAAAGAGATGTCGCACCATGCACTAAAGCATCGTCAGATATCAGAGAAAATTTTAAATATCTTCTTAAAGGGAAGTAAAAAAGAATGAACAAAAAGCAAGTCAGGATGAACAATTGAGAGAAGAGATCTTATCTCAAACTCGACAAGGTCCCCATAATTAGAGCACCCGGGAGCCATCTTTGTAGAGAAGATGACATTGATGAAGATCAAGATCCAGAATTTAGAACTGGAGTCTTTGAGAGTTTGAGACAAATACATGAAGATGAGGCACGTAGAATTGGACATGGCATGTCGGCTTCTGAATTGCAACGTTCCAGGAGTACAATAGGAGTAAGGCAACCAGCATTTAGTAGAATAATTACCATGTCTGCTGCTCAGAAATCATCTTTACTTGGTGTTGGGGATGATCTAACTTCTCCTTTAGATCTATTTGTTGGTCCAATGGATTATTATGTGCACAGGAAAGCCGATGCTCAGCAACAAAGTATCAAGACTAGTTTAAAGCATGGTTTGCCATCTCTTACGAGATGTCTGAGATCTCTCCGAGATCTCTGTCTTCCCAAAGATCGCGAGAAACGGTGCCCCTGAGACCGAGATCTTCTCCCCCCCTCGGTTTCCTCCTTACTCTCCTTGTCTCTCCCTCTGTGACACACACACACTCTCTCTCTCTCTCTTTCTCCCGTCTCCCCCTTCTCTATGTCTGAATGAGAGAGAGGGGGGGGGACAGAGATTCATGTACCATTTTTTATGTATTCTTCAGTGTGTGATTTATGTACCATTTTATGCATCTCTTTTTGATATAACTTTTGATGTATATTGACATTAGCGCATGCGAATGGATTTGTTATTGTTATAATTTCTCTTTATTTTTTAAAATTGAGTTGTCAATTAGGAAAATATGTTTGCGAAATTGAGTGGTTCATAGAAAAAATTAACACTTTCTTAGAAAATGGCTATATATATGAAATTTTTTCCCAAAATCACCGAACCCAATCTCCCGAGATTTTTTTCGAGATCTCTTTTCTTCTACCTTTCCGAGAGGGAACCGATATTCGAGACGGAAAATCTTGGTTTAAAGGGATGGAAACATGCCAAGAAGGTTGCATCTCAGTAATGGAAGCACATCTCCAAATGGTTCTTCTATGCAAATGTTCCTGTCAAAGCTGCTGGTAATCCCTATTTCCAAATAATGGTTGACTCTATTGTACGAGATGGTTTAGGCATTCTTGCACCTAAGCCAATAGACATCTATAGCCCTTTACTTGATGAGGAGATTCATGAGCTACAAGAATGGATAAAATCATTTGAAAGGGTGTGGGATGAAAGAAGGTACACCTTAATGTGTGATGGATGGGCAAGGACAACTAGAAAACAATTGATCAATTTTCTTGTTTATTGTCCACATGGGACAGACAGTGTTTTTGAAATCATTTGATGTTTCAGATTACTATAAAAATGCTACATTCTTATGCAACCTGATAGATCATATTGTTGATCAGGTTGGAGAGGAAAGGGTTATCCAAGTAGTCACTGATAATGCAATGAACTACAGGAGAGCTGGTCAAATGCTGATGGAAAGACGGAGACACATCTATTGGGTTCCATGTGCACCACATAGTTTAGATCTGATGCTAGAAGATATTGGAGAACAACAAGAGGTTGAGACAGTCATTCATGATGCACATGTGATCAGCACTTTCATTTATGGCCACCAACGTATTCTTGCCACACAATTCTTGACGTTAGAGAGCTTGTACAAGTATAGAGTGGCAATCAGAGAAGTCATGAAAGACAATGAGTATCTAAAACATGTGAAGTCCCTTGCTGCTAATGCAAAGAAAATTGCAAAAGTTGTGGACAAACTTGTATACAAGGACAGTTTTTGAAAAAGTGTGAAAAGGTATCTCAGGTTAGTTGAATCGGTTGTACAAATTTTGAGGATGGTTGATGGCGATGATAAAAATGATATGGGATACCTATATGAAGCTATGGATAAATGTAAGGAAAGAATTCAAAAAAGGTTCCCAACAACCTATCAAAGGTGGCAGGACATCATTGATGCTAGATGGGAAGGCACACTCCACCATGAGTTGCATGTAGCTGGTAAACTATCACTAATTTAATTTTTCAACAACTTATAATCTTATATCTTTAATTCCTATTGCTGCTAATTTTGATATAATATAATATGTGCAATATATTTTTTAAACCCCCGCTATCAATATAATACAAGATTCCACGCAGATGATGAGGTGACACAGGAGTTATTAAGTGTCATAGCAAGATTGTCAAGAAATGAAACCATGAAATTTGAAGCTGAAAATCAAATTGATGAGTTCAAGTTGAAGATGGGTGTTTTTAGGCTATCAGAGATCCAAAATACTATTATGAAGTATAGCCCAAGTATAAAATATTATTTGATAACCTTAGCCAGTTAGCCTTATTACAAATACCATGCATGCTAACTTTGCATTTTCTTCCTTTATAATTAGTAGCTGATTAGTGGGCAGATGTAAGAAGTATGGGTATTGAAGAGGCAAGATCTCGCGCCAAGCCGTGGGCCGTCCGATGTAGGGCGTGTGTAGGACGTAACCACTTCAAGACAGAATTCTGTAAGAAGGGAAAAGGGCGATTAGGGGGCCTAGGGTTATATCTCCGGGGAAAATCCTCCGATACTTAAGTCAACGAGTGGTAAGAGCGAGGTGCAAAGGGGGCAGGAGAGGAGGGGGGCACTAGATAGCTCTCCACCAGTTGAAGTGGCTGAGAATTGGCTTACCTTTTTAGAGGGGTTCCTGGGTTTATATAACTGCAGGCTCCCTTCCCTGGGTAGTGGAGGAGTGAGGGCCTGAGGGACGCTACGTCTATGAGAGGGACTCTTACCGTTCAAGGACTCTCGCCCTCTCCTTATCCCCTTGAACTTCCTACTCTCAGGTAATAGCGTAACATCCGCTTGAATAGGCGCCCAGTAGCAAGGACTTCGTCTTAGCTCACCAAGGAGCCGTGTTGACAGGCTAATCCATAAAGGATACGGGGGCATCCCTTACCTACGCCTAGGGGCCATGAGTGTGGGCACCCACAGGGGAGCATTCCTCTGCCTTTGGGATGGCTCGGTAAGATCGCCTGTAGGCTTTCCCCGAGTGCAGGGAGGCCTATCGGTCTGGCGATCGAGCTAAGGCTCGATGGGCTACGCGGGCCCTAGGCGAACGATGCCTTATAGTAAGTGGGCCCTACAGGGGTTGCCACTTGTTGGGACCTGCGGGCCTGGATGGGCTGTTTGGACCAAGTACATAGTGGGCTCCGAATCTTCCCCTCCACTTGCCCCCCTACTCTCGAGCCAAGGATGGGCTCGGAGAGTAGAGATTGTATATATAGGGTTTTCTGCAAGGGCAAGAATTTGGCCATTATGAGTTGTCCCAGCTTCGCTTCTTGGGTCCATAAATGCGGTTGCCCTAACGCGTGGGGGCTCGAGCGCAATGATCATATCTTTTTGCGCCGATTCGAATGCGTCGCCTCGGGGTGCGCTGGGCGGAGAGAAGTCGCGGCGATTCTTTTAGGGTTGCCCGGGGCTATAAAAGCCTCCTGCCTTTTGCCCTCCCCGCCTTCTCGTTAGGCTTTGTCTGTCTCCTCTCGCTTTCACGAGTTCTTAGAGAGATACATGTTCCAGGAGGGGAACCGGAGAGAGCGGGAGATTGCCAGAGCTTTCGAGGAGCTTGCAGAGACTACTGCGGAGACGATTCGACAGCTTCCTCCCCCTACGATTTCCTCGGATTCGGGCGTTTCTCTGTCATCCCCCGCATCCCCTATGGCGGAGCGCAGCGAGGACGTCAGCGGCCGCGAGGTGGAGCAAGGAACGGTAAGTTCCACTCCGGCGTCGTGCCGCCAACTCCGCAGTGAGCTTACGGAGGCAGACATGAAGGAGCTCAAACTCCGCTACCAACCGCCCTGGTGGGTATTCCTTCTCCCCCGGCCCCCGCCAACCACATGAGTCAAGCCTGAGCACTCGCAGGGGCTCCTTCTGCAACTACCTTCTAGCCTTGAAGTGTGGCTTCTGCCTCCCCCTCCACCCATTTGTCGTCCAGTTGCTGGCCTCCTACCAAATAGCTCCTGTCCAGTTGGTCTCCAACTCCTATACCTTCATCTTCTCTTTCATCATTCTCTGCCGCAAATGTGGCATTCCCGTATCACTCAACCTCTTTCATTTTATGAGCTGAAAGAGCACACACAAGCCGGAAAGGGTTTCTTTTTTCTTCAAGCCAGGAGGGGGATGAGTTGTGTTACCCTCTCCCCACGGGATTCCTCGCACAAAGGATGGAAGACCTAGTACTTCTGGGTAACGTTCACCAAGGGCTTCTCCTGGAATTTCCCGGTCCAGCCGAACTTCCATCCGGCGCTTCCTTTGAGGCCCACGGCGATATCCCAAGAGGTCGAAGACAACGTTAAAATTCTTCAAAGCCGCAAGCAGTCGACCGTGGAGCTTATGTCTGAGGCCAACCTTCAACGCTATACTCGCATTCCCATGCTTTTCGGAGGTAAGAACTCGAGAAGCTCGGCTCAACCTACTAATCTTGTCAGCCTTCCCCTGACAAATTCTCTTTCGGTTTGCAGACGCTCTTCAAGGCGCTAGGGAAGATCGGCCGACCGAGGCCACTTCTGGAGGGGGGGGCCGAGGAGGAACCGATCGCCATCGCTCGGGATACTCCTTCGGAGGCTCAGGGGTTCGAGGCCCCCCCACTGTCCGAGACAAGGGCAAGCAGGTCCTCACCGGGGAGGAGCTAGAACGACGGGGGTCAAAACGAAAAGACCCCGAGCAGAGGCTGATGTTGGCCTCTATGAAGGCCATGACCGCCGAGCAAAGCAGGCGGAAAAAGGCAAAGGTTCCTCGCTCAACGGGGGCCCTGCCAGCCAAAGCACTGCTATCGAAGGCCCCGGTCCCCCATACTCCGGTCGAGGACCCAGTAACCGAACTTCTGGCAGAGCATGCCCCAATCGAGGGGGCCATCGTCGAGCCTCACGGAGGGGAGGCCGATGCAGCCCCTCTGGCCGAATCGGGCGCCAATGCCCCTGGCTCGGGGAGTCCTGGAGGGGTCCCTTCACCACAACGGTAGACGGAGAGCGGCTCCGGCCCCCAGTAGAGGCAATTCGCCATCCGGGCGTCCCTCTACGACTGCTGCCGATCGCTGGCGACTCCCCTGGTACGAGACGAGTTTCAACACTGCTCCTCCAAGACTCTCCTTGATCGAGTCTTGGAGGGGGGTCTCTTCATGGCCCAGTTGGGGGTCGAGGTCATGGACCGCCTAGCGCGAGCGGAGAAAGGCAAGACGACAGAAGCTAAGGCCCGCGCTGAACTAGATCGGAAGCTCTGCCTTCTCACTTCCGAGCATTAAGCACTCCGCTCGGAGGCAGTCTCACTCCGCTCTGGGGCCCGAGCGGAGCAGGAGGAGATGCAGTCCCTGACAGAGCAGCTATCTCAGGCCCAGTACTCAGCCAAGCTCAAGAGTGGGCTCTTAGAAAAGGAGCGCCAGACTCATGAGGTGAGCCTGAGGCAATGGGAGGCCGAACGGGAAGAGCTCAAGGGCCGCCTCCTAACAGCGGAGCGGGAGAGAGCAGAGGCCGAGGCGAAGATAGTGGAAATTGAGGCCAAGGGGGCGCAGGCCGAGGCAGAGGCGGTAGAACAGTACCTTGCCTTGGAGGAATACCAAGAGGCCCTGAAGAAAACCGCCTTCACCTACTACGAGCCAGGCTATAAGCGCGGACTGAGGAAGGGCTTCGCGCAGGGGTTTGAACGAGCGGTGTGCCCGGCGCAGGACCAGGCCGCCGGTGAGCTTATCTTCGACTTCGAGTAGTGATACGACTCGAGCGAAGAAAGCTCGACCCCTCCGTCCACGCCCGAGTCTGGTACCTTGGATGAAGAGATCGAGGGTTACCCCGACGCTGCGGAAGAAGAACCGCCAGCCCCGACTGCTTCAAGATCTTCAGGAGAGCACTTGGTCGAGGCAACTTCTACACAGGTGGGGTCAATGCCCGAGCCAGTGGCTCCCGAAGGGACCGAGCACGCGCAGTCCTCGGTTATCGAGGTGACGTCGGACATTGAAGACCCTCAAGCTTCCAGAAGGCGATCAACCCCCCGACCCTCTTCTCCGATCTCTTTAGACTGAGATCTGCTTGTACTCGCCTTTTGGCCATTCTCTCTTTATCGCTTGTAGTCCCTTTTGTACTTTCTTTCCTCTACTTTATATATAAAAGAAACTGTTCCATCAAAGAGTTGATGAATGATCCACAAAATCTTTGATCGGGTGTCATTCATCATATCTGCGAACGTCAGCGGATAATGCCTTCGTACGATTCTCCCGCCGAAAAATCAAGGTTACGCGTCTAACGCCTGCTTTGCCTGTAGGTTTCCCAGGCGCTGTGCTAGCGCCCCTTCGTCTCCCCCAGCATTGAAGGTGCATATCTTTTGTGTATTCCCCATGGCGGGCTCGTGAAATCAGGAGTAACTGCGCCTTGGAGAATCTGCGCGCGTCTTTTCGAAGTTCGCTCGCGTCTCTTCGGGGGAGGGAGCAGTTAAGGCAGGGGCGCTGACGTGTGGGAGGGGCACCGCCTCATCTTCGGCCTATAAAAGGCTTTGAAGAGTGGCTTGGGCCTGCACATCCCTGCATCGCGTTGACCCGCCCTCTTTACCCCCCCCCCCCTTCTTTCTTCATCTCCTTTTATTTCGACAAAGCCATGGAGTCTACTGATGGAGACAAAGATCCCAGAGCTGACCGAAGCGGAGAGGCCAACTCGGCATAGCAGAATAGAAGGCGACTGGGTAGACGGCATAGCAGAAGGGAAGACACACAATGGGTCCTTCCCCGCAGTCGTGTTGCCGCCCACCTAGGGAGAGGGAATGGGGCTCTGGACAGGAGGGCTGCTCTGGGCTACGCAGAAAAAGTTTCCCCTTCGTCCGCCTCTCATCCCCCTTCCTTCTAACGAGCCCCCCCCCCCCTCATTCTTTTTCTTCTCCTCTTTTGCTCCTCATCTTTTCTTTTTCCTGTTTCTTCTTGCCCGCACCATCTTCCCAGATAGTAGGCATGGCCCAGCACTTCTTTTCTGTTGGGCCCTTCTTGCTTCTTTTTTTTTCCTTTGTCACCTTCCCAGGTAATACTGACAAATCTGGGCACCGATGGGACTACAGTTTCATTACCTGAGCCAGTTTCCACACTCGGTAGAGTCAGTGGCTTGGCCTGAAGCTGTTCGCCCTGTACGTGCTGAGTTACCATTTTCCTTTTGTAAGGGCTGTTGTCCCTCCCAATGTATGAACAAGCACCATCAAGTAATAAAATCTCATACTTATTGCCTCCTACATTTCTTTTTATATGCTTGCGCATCGTGTATGAATGGTATCAGAAGTACAGAAAGAATAATGAGTTCACAAATAAAATTTACGTAGTGCCGTAGAATTTCATGCCCGCAAGACCGACTTTCCTTCCGTGGTTGCTAGGCGATAGGCCCCTTTTCTGAGCATCTCGACCACTCGGTAAGGGTCTTCCCAGTTAGGGGCCAGCTTCCCGACCGCCTCCAGTGGTCGAGAGGCTTCGGCCTTCCTTAGGACTAGGTCTCCCGGTAGGAACTGTCGATCCCGAACTTGGGCGTTGTAGTAACGGGCCATGTGCCGCTGGTACTCCGTCGCTCGGATCCTCGCGACTTCGCGTACTTCGTCGGCTAGCTCGAGGTTCTCCAGCAACTTTTGGTTGTTGAGCTCGGGCTGAAAGTTGATAACCCGAAAAGATGGGCTACCAATCTCCAACGATATGACGACCTCAGTACCATAGACTAGTTTAAACGGGGTTTCACTCGTCGAGGCCCTTGGAGTGGTACGGTACGATCAAAGTACGCTAGGCAATTCCTCGAGCCAATTACCCTTGGCCTTATCGAGTCTGATTTTTATGCCCTTAAGAAGGGTCTTATTAGCATTCTCAACCAAAGTGGAGAGGGGAAGATTCGTGGCCCACTATGTACCTGGCCCAAACAGTCCATCCAGGCCCGCAGGCCCCAACAAGTGGCAGTCTCTGCAGGGCCCACTTACTATAAGGCCTCATTCACCCAGGGCCTACGTAGCCCATCGAGCCTTAGCTCGGTCGCCCGACCGATAGGCCTCCCCGCACTCGAGAAAAGCCTACAGGTGATCTTACCGAGCCATCCTAAAGGCAGAGGAATGCTCCCTTGTGGGTGCCCACACTCCTGGTCCCCCGGCGTAGGTAAGGGATGCCCCCTTATCTTTTATGGATTAGCCTGTCGACACGACTCCTTGGTGGGCTAAGACGAAGTCCTTGCTACTGGGCACCTATCCAAGCGGATGTTACGCTATTACCTGAGAGTAGGAAGCTTAAGGGGATAAGGAGAGGACGAGAGTCCTTGAAGGCTTGAACGGTAAGAGTCCCTCTCATAGACGTAGCGTCCCTCAAGCCCTCAAGCCTCCACTACCCAGGGAAGGGAGCCTGCAACTATATAAACCCAGAGAACCCTCTAGAAAGGTAAGCCAATTCTCAGCCACTTCAATTGGTGGAGAGCTATCTAGTGTCCCCCTCCTCTCCTGCCCCCTTTGTACCTCGCTCTTACCACTCGTTGACTTAAGCATCGGAGGGTTTTCCCCGAGGACACAACCCTGGGCCCCCTAATCGCCCTTTTCCCTTCTTGCAGAATCCTGTCCTGAAGTGGCTACACCCTACACACGCCCTAGATCGGACGGCTCACGGCTTGGCGCGAGATCTTGTCTCTTCAGGTATGAATGCTTTAGCAAACATTGTCATTCGTGTTCTAAGATAGACTACAGCTGCAAGTGAGTGTGAAAGAAATTGGAGCACCTTCAGTCTTGTGCACACAAAATTGAGAAATATGTTGAAAGCTCAAAAATTAGAGAAGTTGGCATTTTGTCACTACAACATAAGACTCAAAATGAAAAATCAACGAAGACACCAAAGGTTGTTGGAGAAGAGGGTGCATAAGTCTGAGGGGGCAGAAGAAGAAGCCTCAACAAGTGAAGGGCAAATTAATTTAGATCAGCCATTTGATGAGGAGCATCTATTGAGTGCAAGGGTTGAGGCTAGAGATCACTTGGATGAACCATTATTTAACCTCTCGGATTGTGCTTAGGCAGAGGGAGAGTTGGATGATGTTGAACCATGGTTTGCCATCTCTTACGAGATGTCCGAGATCTCTCCGAGATCTCTCTCTCCAAAGGTCACAAGAAACGAAGCCTCCGAGATCGAGATCTTCTCTCCCGCACCCCCCTCGTTTCCTCCTTCCTCTCTCCCGATCTCTCTCTACCTCGGCCCCCTTGAGCTCTCTCTCTCCCCGAACTCTCTCTGTCTCTCCCTCTCCTCCGAACTCTCTCTGTCTCTCCCTCGGACTCTCTTACCCTCTCTCTCTCTCTCTGTGTCCCCCACCCTCTCTCTCTTAATCTCTCTCTGTCCCCCCCCCCTCTCTCTCCCCCCATTTCCCCCTTCTCTTTGTCTGAGAGAGGGGGGAAGATAGAGATACATGTACCATTTGTTATGATTTTTGATGTATTCTTTAGTTTATGATTCATGTACCATTTTTTTGTATATCTTTTTGGTGTAACTTTTAATGTATATTAATATGTGGATGTGAATGGATTTGTTATTATTATCATTACTCTTCATTTTGTAAAATTGTGTTGTCAATTAGAAAAACATATTTGTGAAATTGAGTGGTTAATAGAAAAAATAGCATTTTCTTAGAAATAGACTATATATATACGAATTTTTTTTGAAATCACCAAACCCGATCTCCCGAGATTTTTTTGAAATCTCTTCTCTTCTGCCTTTTCGAGACAAAACCGATATTCGAGAAGGAAAACCTTGTGTTGAACTTGACAGGGAATTTCAGGAGGATCCAACTTCTGAGCCAGATGTCCAACCTCATATCCCACATCGACATTCTATGTCCATTCCTAGCAGACATCATGATGAGCCTGAAATCCAGTCACCAAGGATATGTGAGTCTACTGTTACATTCAGATCTATAGAGAAGGGAAAACAGAGCCAGATATACAAAAGAAAATCAAGCATAAGACAACCAGGCAAGGGCCATCCCAAATCACTACGTCCCCGTGTTCATGGATGCACAAGACCTGTACAATTTGAAGAAGGTGGTCCAGCTTTTTGGACAATACAGGCTACTAAACAACAAGAAGAGGAACAAAGTTATGGTGCTTATGAAGGTGCATCTCATTGGAACACTTGGGGGCAACAAGCAAATACACTACAATATGATGATTGGCAGCCTTGGGGGCAGCAACAGAGTATACCCACCAGAGCCAACAAAGGAGGACCAGAAGTAGGCTCCCTGCTCACCAACAATGTTTAGGCCCAAGCAGCACAATCTGTCCAAATAGCCAGCATAGACCGGCAAACTGAGGACCAACAAGAATAATGGATCCAACTCAATAGCCCTTACTAATAAAAGAGTCCACTTTGGAATATGAGGAAACAATTAATTCTGCAGCAACCCAGACATGTTTCCGCTGCTCTTTTTGGGAACAAGCCAAGCCACCACCAAGCCTGTGTGCTCCACCAAACCCTCCTCTTCTAAATCTCAACCTATCAAAGCCTGAGCCTCATTGACAAGCCAGTGGCCTTTCCCCAAGTTCCACTTCACCGACCTGGGATTATCAAATGACCTCTCCACAACTCAAGGTGGATTTAGGGTTCAACAGAGTCCTCCTCGGAGAGATCGGGTTTGACAACACTGCAAACAGGGGATTCAACAGTAAGGGTTCACTTGTCATGTGTTTCTTAAGCAAGGGCCAGCCCTCTCCACAGAGAGGACTACTGTTGTGAAAAACCACCCAACAGTTTTTTACTTTCTTCACCTCTCTTATTCATCTACTGCTTTCATTTATTGTGTAAACATGTCGGCCCTCTCTCTAAAGAGTGATTCGTCACCATTGGGATACTTATCTGCCAATGGTGGAGGTGCTCTAGTCCCAATTGTGTTGATATAAACCCAACGGTGGAGTAAAACCTAGTTCAGGACTTAGCTAAGTTTTTTACTCCTTCAGCCAGTCAGGGCCCTCATCTCTTATGGCAACCTTGTATGCATATAAAGTATATATCGCACACTAAATCCCTGCACATTGTACATATATAATGCAATTGATGCCTTTTTCCGAAAGTATAATGCATGGATGTCAATAGCACGGGAGGAGAATTTCCATAATTTTGGCCTTAATTAATATCCACTTTTAAGGATTTAACAAAATTATGTGCCAAATGAAATGCAGTTAGTAGATCATAAAACTGTTCATCAAACAAGCAAATTTACACTAATAGGGGATTCAAGGAGAATAGTCAGGCCTTTTTTTTTCAAAGGTGACCCATAGTCAGGTAATTACATAATGCAACTAATTGATCTTCAATTGATGCAATTGAATGTAATTAGTATGGAGAACTAAGAGTATTTTCACCCTAATGGTGTGTCATAATTTGAACCATTTCCCAACTTGATGCTACCACAATATCAAGAAGATATACACAAGCTGCTATTAAGCTTGATGAGTCATGGTCTTCTTCTAGGCAGTAATACATTTAACACTTCTGAGTTCTGTCAGCCCAATGGTTCTCCTTCAACTGGTTCCTAAATCAAAAAATGTTATTATATTTTCCTTTTGAGAAAGCAAACGTGTTATGTAGTTGCTAAAAACTATCATATTGCTAAAAGGTCCTGGAAGATGAAGACATGAACCACAGGACTGCACCTCATTAAGAATTTTGGACCCGTTACAATTAGAAGGCTGTTACGATGCTTACATGTGCATGTTCAACATGAGAAAATGAATAAACTAGGATATTTTCCTAAAGCTTTACACTTTTGAAGACTGCATGCATATCAACAATAACCACAAATTTAACAATAAAATCCATGAAAGACAAGTGATCAGAGTTTGAATGCAAGATTGATACATACAAACAAAGAACAGACTCAAACTTAATGATCCCCAGAAATATACTGTCCAGAAAGAACCTAGTATAAGCTAGGTTTTCAGTAAACTCAAAAAGAGAACCAGCCAACAAATGGAGACATAGCAAGTACTAAACCACACATGAATTTTGAAACCTGGTAAAATGCCATGCACTGAAGTACAAATTTTTCCATAGAATCAAGTTCTAGATCCAGGACAGCATCATAGTCTTTCACCTAAGAAAGTAGGTTAGAAATTAGATGATTAGCACGAAAAACACTCCAAATAAAAGTCAAACAGCAGTGCATCAATTTGCTAATTAAAGGTGCCTTTTGGGAGATAAACGAAAGTTTGAATTTACAAAAATGTCAAGAATCTAGTGAAATTATACATTTGAAATTTTCTGGACCACTTTCTTTAATAAGCAATTTCTGAGAATCCATTTACTAAAATATGTTTTTGATCTGCAAGAGCTCATGGTTTCACATGCAATGGAGGTGGGTGGCTATGAAACATAATGTCTTTACAGAATCATTTTTACGGAAGAACTTAATTATAATGCATCATGGCTTTCCTCCAGAATACCATGTTCTACGTTTTGTCTCATTTTACCACCATAAAAAAAGGCCGTTCAAACATCTGAGGTTACTTAAATGAAAGAAATTGTGTTGGTTTTTTGGGAAGGTAAGAAATTGTGTTGGTTATCTCTAGCTTCTATATACCACATAAATGACAAATGAAAAAGGTCCAAGGACTCCTGCCCAGCCTCACTCATTGTATTGGATGTTGTCCAGAAACTTCCAGAGTAAAACATTGCCCTCACATTAATTTTCCTGTTATGCTGTGATTATCACCAAGCAACTCCCATCAATCGAAGACTGGCCTCCGTACATAAGATCCAAAGAGGAGCAAACTGGATTTATGAATGATCATCTCATCTAGGACGATATCCCTCAGTTATTTGCCTTCCAAGGAGCAATTAGGTTGAAGTTACATGCATGGTAAATTAAAAGCAACATGCTAAATGAGAGAGGAATGTCAAGTACTGCATTTCCATATTCACCGACAGCATGATAGCAAGAAGCACGCAGGTACAAGCATTCAATGTTAGAACTTTCAATACTCAGCCCCATGGATAGATCCTTAATAGCATTCCTGCAACGGGTTATAACTTAACATCAGCATAGTGATTTTGCTCATAAGAATCTAGAAAAGTAAAACATTAAACAGGTTATACGAAGAGTATACTTCAATGCCCATATGAGAGGAAAAACATGCTAGGGAGAAACCCCTAGAAGCCCCTAAACCATGAACTTCAGCAGACATCAGATGACAGGAAGCTTCTACATTATCCAATTATTAGTCCAAAATCATATCAAGTATAGGATTGTGTACAACAGATTTTCAACATTTTAGGAAATTTGGGCCAGAGCACTCGATTGTATCATACCTAGACGAGCTCAATTGTGGATGGAGTGTCAAATCTTCCATGCCCTTTGAAGCATCAGGGTAATGTACGATAAGAGGGGGGCTCGGGAGAAGTGTGAACTAGAATTCTTTGGAAAAGAGTGGGCATGGGGTCCACTATCCACAATTAAATAGAAAGCTGTTGCCATCAAACTTTGTTACTCATGTTTAGACCATCTCAAACAACTTTCATGGATTTCTCCCCTGATGTTGCCCTCCCATCTCTCTAAGATCACGTTGATGCAAGGTGGGGTATGTCTAGACATGGATTTGGAGGCTTCCTTTTCAACATTTGCTTCAAAAAGTCAACATCTTCACACGATTCCATAGTATTATATTGCATGAAAGTAACCTTCAGCATAAAATTACAATTGATGGGAGAAATGCAAGCAAAGCAATAGCATTGACACTATTATCTCGCATATGCCATTCAATGTCTCTGGGACTTAATGACCATTAAATGAAGAAACACATTACCTATGTTGACCCATGCCATGGAGGAGTAATCCACGAAGATGATATGCCTTGGCATACCTAACGGTTGAAACATAAGAACAAATGAATGAATCCCAACTACTGAAGAATAAAAGGATTACATCTGGAAAATTGATCAAACTGGTAAATCATCACTAGTAAAAGGTTACTAGGAAGTAAGAACATATGCATACAATCATAAATACCTTCCGTCAACAAGTAGGACTTGCTGAAGGCACTGCAGTGCCTTTCCTGAATCTGCTAAGTCTTGGTAAAACTACAATATGTGGAAGCAAGCATTTGGTCATACAGCCCAAGGAAATTCACAGATAACATGAATGAATAAATGATCCAAAAATAGTTAGAATCATTCAGATTTCTTTACTCAAGGAAGGCAAGGCATATATGCTAGTGAAGAGTAATGCAAGCAATTTACCCTAATGTTTCACGCGAAAAATGCACACGCGTTGATGATGAATTTAAATTTTGGGGATTTCGAGTATCATCAGCATGTTTATTTGCATTTGCTTATTTTGCATTTTGGGTTTATCAGACGATTTAAGATTCGTGTGGACCTTTCTTCACCAACCTGATTGGTGTTTATTTAGATCGGTGTAAAGTCCGAACACTTTTAATTAACTGTCAAAGAGCACCTTCTACCTCTATCTGTTGTGATTCTAATAATCTTGATGATCAACCATTTCAGGTACATACTCTTGCAAAAAAAATTGAAGACTTTTCATTCTTTGGACATATGTAATCTGCATTATAATCAATCTTTCAAGATCTTTACACTTGGTCCCGATCATGTGATCAGGTCTTCTGGTTTACCTCTGGTCGACATCAAACCCTTTGAATTTGCTTTAGCCTGCATTCAGACTTTTGAATTTACTTCTGTCACGATCGAGTCATTGAATTTGTTTCTATCCCCTGATCGGACGGTTGAATTTGAATTCCCTCACGATCAGACCATTGATTACCAAGATGATCACTGTCAATCCGTTGGATTTGAATATGGTCAAAATTCAACCTTTGGATTTACCCCAGATCAACATCTGACCGCTAGTTTCAGATTTTATCAACATTGGTATGTTGGATCACCAACATGATCACTATCGGATAATCGGAGTTGCTTCCCAGTCACGATCACTCTTTTGACCATGATCTGACCCTCGACTTGATGCCCGTAAAGGAGATATCCGCAAAAAGTGGGGATATATCTATAACTTCCCTCGATCAGGGTACTTTTGCAATTCTTATAGCTTCAGAAGAGTTTTGGACATGTCTGCCCTTTCTGGGCCTTGTTGAGTATTTCGGCAATTTTGGACCCTTCTGAGGTATATTTGCGATTTCCTGACAGTTTGGAGCACTTCTGCTATTTCTTGACTTTTCAGGGCTTTTATGTCATTTCTTGACTTCCCCAGATATTTATGTCACTTTTCGACAATCTAGAGCATTTATGTCATTTCTTGACAATCTGGGGCATATTTGTAATTTTAGGCTTTTTGGTCGCAGGACAAGTGCACAAGTCTTCATGCTTGAATTTCCTTAGCTGCCCCTTTGATATTTGATCTCATTCTTAAATTCATTTCCTAAAATGTCCCTTAAGGCGTACCCAGTGCATGAGGCTCCTACAATCATGGGATTTGGGGAGGGACGATGTACGCAGTCTTACCCCGGCAAAGCCGAGAGACTATTTCCTTGATTCGAACCCATGACCTCTAGGTCACACAAGGGCAACCTTACCATTGCTCCCAAGTCCGCCCACTTAAAATGTCCCTTCGAACTATAGGAATTATTTCACATAGGGGCATTGGTCGCTATTTCGGGTACATACTCTTGCAAGAAAATTTTAAGACTTTTCATCCTTTGGAGATATGTAATCTGGATTATAATCAATCTTTCAAGACCTTTACATTTGGTCTCGATCATGTGATCGAGTCTTCTGATTTACCTCCAGTCGCCATCAAACCCTTTGAATTTGCTTCAACCTGCATTCGGACCTCTGAAATTACTTCTGTCACGATCGAATCATTGAATTTACTTGTCCCATGATCGGACGGTTGAATTTGAATTCACTCACGAGTCACGATCGGACCATTAAATCACCAAGACGATCACTATCGATCCATCAGATTTGAACATGGTCAAGATTCAACCTTTGGATTTACTCCAGATCGACATGTGACCAATAATTTCATATTTCATCAACATCGGTCCGTTAGATCGCCAACATGATCACTATCAAACCGCCGGAGTTACTTCCTGGTCATGATCACATTTTTTACCATGATCTAACCCTCGACTTGATGCCCATAAAGAACATTTCTGCACAAAGCGGGAGTATATCTATAACTTCCTTCGACCAAGGTACTTCTGCAATTCTTGCAACTTCAAAAGAGTTTTGGACATGTCTACTGATGCGGGACATATTGGGAGGACGGGGAAGAAGGATAAGAGGTGAGAGAGTAACCTTCGCACCCTCCCCTTCGTAGGGACCACCTAGGGTTTGCCTCTTCCCAAAGCACTCTCAACTCCATCACAGAGATAGAAAATTCAGTAAAAATCGTACTCAAAATTCTTTATTAATTTGAAAAGAGCGATTATAAGACTATTTATAGGAGTTAGGCTAACCCTAACCCTAACAAGACTCTTATAGACAAAAATACCCCTAAACTTAAGAAAATTGTGCGAAAATCGCACCAAAAATTACACAAAAATAGAAAGACACGAACTTCGCTCCAAATGAGCCCAATAAAATTTACAAAAATTAGAGACTTAATCCTACAACTTTAAATTACTAGACCTGACTCAAATAAAAATAAGATACATAATAAAAAATGAAAAGGACGCTAATATGACTCCAATCGTCGTCTGTGTAAATAGTGCCACCGTATGAAACGCCAATCGAGTCCGTCATCCAATGTCTCAAGTTTCGCTCCGCGTCAATCTGCCCCGGTTCAAAAAAACTCATCCTCAAGTTTTGAAGTGCCAAAGTATCCAAACAATAAGTAGGGAAGCGACAAATCCATGCACCGCAAATGATTCCACAAAGATAGCCAAACAGAGAAGCTGGAGCTAGTGCGAAAAATGTGCCTCAAAATCATACCATATCATATCAAAGACAAGCTCAACCCCACTAAAATCTGTGGTTGTACTGAGATGAGTAGAGCATGAAAGCTCCTGGACCTCAAACAAATGCTCAGAAAGTAGGTCCAAACCAACATCAATCATGAGGGCATGATCCCAGGAAACAATATCATATGGGTCACGAGCCACTGTCAATAAGGAGTCCACTTCTCACACTGTGTCATTGATCAAGTCTACCCAGACATAACAAATAAATCCTGATCCCCAAGCATCCTGCAACATAGACCATTCTCGGATCTCTTCTTCATACACCTCAGCCAACGCAAGGTCGGCCTCATAAATCACTTCCTGAACTGTTGGTTTGGCAAACCAGTGTAGGCGAAGCGGCCACTGGTGGTGGCGGCAATGGCGGGCTCTTCTCAACGCGGCAGTGGGCGGCGGGGAAGGGCGTAAAGAGCTGCAGCTGTCCAAGGGGGGTTGCGAGGTGGCTCTCCGGTGGCACAAGGAAAGGGTGGGTAGCGCAAGTGTTGTTAGAGGCTCCGACAGTTAGGGCTTTGGAAGAGGGGGCTGGTCGCGGTGGGGGTGTCGACTGTGCACGGGAAAGAGAAGGACGGGAAGGAAGCAAGGGCAGGTAAGGTGATGCGAGAGGGGGAGTGGCTTAGTGACGAGGAAGAAGAAGGAAGAGGGAAGGATGAAAAGATGATGGCCGGGGTTTAGACGACCACAGCAGCACTGAACAGTGGCAGCAGCAACGCAGATTGGATCTCGGCTCCATAGGAGAAGCCGATACCGACTCTGATACCAAATTGATGCGAAACAAATTGGGAGGACGGGGAAGAAGGATAGGAGGTGGAAGTGTAGGCTTCGCGCCCTCGCCTTCGTAGGGACCACCTAGGGTTTGCCTCTTCTCAATGCACTCTCAACTCCATCACAGAAAAGAAAAATTTCTGTAAAAATCGTACATAAAATTCTTCATTAATTAGAAAAGATGGATTATAATACTATTTATAGGAGTTAGGCTAACCCTAACCCCAACATGACCTTTATAGATGAAAATGCCCCTAAACTCAAGAAAATAGTGCAAAAATCGCACCAAAAATTACACAAAAATAAAAAGACAAGAACTTCGCTCCAAATGAGCCCCAATAAAATTTACAAAAATTAGAGACTTAATCCTACAACTTTAAATTACTAGACCTGAGTCAAATAAAGACAAAATACATAATAAAAAATGAAAAGGACGCTAATATGACTCTGATCGTCATTCGTGTAAATAGTGCCACCGTATGAAACGCCAATCAAGTCTATCGTCCAATGTCTCGAGTCTCGCTCCGCATCATCTGCCCTTTCTAGCCCTTGTTGGGTATTTCGGCAACTTTGGACCCTTTCTGGGTATATTTGTGATATCCTAACAGCTTGGAGCACTCCTGCTCTTTCTTGACTTTTCAGGGATTTTGTGCCATTTCTTGACTTCCTCGAATATTTCTGTCATTTCTTGACAATCTAGGACATTTATGTCATTTCTTAACAATCTGGGGGCATTTATGTCATTTCTTGACAATCTGGGACATATTTGCTGACGTGCACAAGTCTTTATGCTTGAATTTTCTTAGTCGCCCCTTTGATATTTGATCTCATTCGTGAATTCATTTCCTAAAATGTCCCTTAGGGTGTACCCAATGCACGAGGCTCCTGTCAGCACGGGGCCTGGGGAGGGACGATGTACGCAGCCTTACCTCGGCAAAGTCGAGAGGTTGTCTCCTTGATTCGAACCCATGACCTCCAGGTCACGCAAGGGCAACCTTACCGATACTCCTAAGTCCGCCCTCCTACCCTTAGGACTTTAGGAATTATTTCACATAGGAGCACATATGTAATAAACCCCCCTTTCATGTAAGATGTGTAGTCCCGAGCACAAAAACAAGACCACTTCCAGACTCGGGCAATTCTTCCTTGGGTTGATGTCTCCTTCCTTCATGCTTGGTCCTTAGTGGATGTCTCCTCGGGCCTTGGTCCTTAGTGGACGTCTTCCTTAGGAGTTAGGCCTTGGTCCTTGGTGGACGCTTCCCCTTGGGTGCTTGGTCCTTAGTGGATGTCTCTCTCGGGCCTTGGTCCTTAGAGGATGCTTCCGTCCTCTTGGATGCCAAGTGCCATTTTTGCCCACCGCAAGGTATTTTTGAAATATTTGGCAGATCCGGGTATTTTGTAATTCCTTGGACATTCCAGAAAGGGCCCTTATGGAGGGGCATCTTTCTAATTTCAGATTTGCAGAGAACACCCTTGTGATAAGGGCATATTTGCAATTCTGATTTTCAAAAAATATTCCATGCAAGGGCATATCGGTAATTCTGATTTTCAGATTGCATCTGCACCAGGGCATCTTTGTAATTTCATATTTCTAGAATGTATTGCACATGGTAGGGACATATTCACAATTCTCTGCTTCTTTTCCCCATGGTACCCAGGCAGGGGTACATCTGTAATTCCCAAATCCTTGCTGATCACATTTGATGCATGGACTGATTCAATTTCTGATCCCTTGGGAACAAATGCACAATTTTCCTTTTTCTCAGAACTTCATAATGCACATAGGCCAGAATATTTGCTCAACATTTGATTTTTTTTTCAATTACAAAATGCACAAGGATTTCTTGAGACTGCTAAAGGAGAATGCACAAGGATACACCAGAACACCATGCACAGTGCACCCTTGGATCCCCTTGCACAGACTTCTTTTTCCCTTGTTTGATGCTTTGTTGATGTCCCCTTGCACAGAATTTGTTTAGCCCTCCCAAGAGAATGCACAAGAACACCCAAGACCGCTTGCGCAGGCCATTCCTCCTGTTGCTTGATGCTTCCTCCTTCTCAAGAAAGAAAGGAGTCTTCAGCCTCCCTTGCGCAGGTTCCTCCAAGGCTCCAAGTGGGGAGATGCCAAGTGAGAAAGTTCTCCCTTGTATATTCTTATCCTTCTTAATCCTTGATGGATGCGTAAGGAATTCCCTGCATGTTTTCAAAGCCTTGGAAATTTCTGAGACTTTGCATTATTTTGCCAAGGCACAAGGACTTTTCTTCCTCAAAGGGGTGTTTATGTATACACACCCATAATTGAGGGTCTTCTTTACAAGAACATCAAGACTTGAAGAAAGGAAAGCTCGAGTCTTCAAGCTCCTGCACCTTCAAGCCTCCAGGCCTTCAAGAAAAACCTCAAGACACCTTGCTCCTTGCACCTCCTTGGTGGGTGCTCCATGAAGTCAGTCCCCCCTCTCCCATGGGGAAGGTCTCCTATTTATAGGAGTTGGGAGGAGATGCTTAGGGGAGGTGAAAGGGGTTTCTTCTTTTAGACATTTTAGCCCCTCCGGGCTTGAAAGGAGGAGGGGCATAAGTGGAAAAGAGAAAAAAGCAAAATCAAATTTGGACATTTTAGTCCCTCCAGGTTTGAAAGGAGAAGGGAGATAACAGAAAAAGGGAGAAAGAGGGTTAAATTTGGACACTTTAGTTCCTCCGGGCATTGGGGCCCAAACCCCAATCCATCCGAACATGACAAGGAGGCTAGGGCGCCCCCCTTAGTCCATCCGGGCATGGCAAGGACCTAGGGGAACCCCCCCCCCCTAGCATCAGGGACCCAGGGGAGCCCCCCCGGGCATCAGGGACCCAGGGGAGTCCCCTCGGGCATCAAGGGGTCCAGGGGAATCCCCCCTGGCATCAGGGAGACCCCTGGGATCCCTCCCGGCAACAGGGATTCCCCCTCTTTTCTTTTCTTTTCTTCCTTTCCTTTATTTTTGGACATTTTCAGGGTACAACACCTAACCAAATTACATCACAATTAGTTAGCTGTTCACCGCTACAGTTAGAAGTTTAACTAACAGAAATGCACCCCCCATTTGCTTGCTTTGAGGTACCATGCTGACTACAATTTATTTTGTTGTTAAACCTCTATAGTCATTGGGTTTTCACAATATAGTTTTTTTTTGAAGTGGATGATACCACGTTGTATTATAAAACAAAAAGGGGATGGATAAGTGTGAGAATGAAACCCAGTATAGAGGCCCTATACAAAGGACACGCTGAGCAAGTGTGAAAGAGATAGTCCCCACTCAAAAAGGACAAAAAAATAAGAGGCATTGACAGCCAGATTACAAGAGGTAGCAGCCCATTCAAGAACATGTTTACAAACAAATGAACCCACAGCATCTGGGGATCTAGCTTCCCTCTTAAAGATTCTAGCATTTCTTTCCATCCAAAGAACCCAAAGGTAGCATGCAGAACCAGCCACCAGACCACCATCTCTCCCCTAGAAGCCCACCTCCTATGCCAGGTGGACAACAAGGCAGAAACAGCAAAAGGAAGACTGGCCAACTGATGGAGCTTAGAGAGGATATAGGCCCACACCTCCTCAGAGAAAGAGCATCCCAAGAAGAGATGATCAAGCGACTCTTCCTCAGTCCCACACAAGTAGCAAGAGGTACGAATAACTGGTAGGAAAAGCCGTAGGATGTCCCTAGTAGGCAGTCTAGCATGGGAGATTCTCCAAATATGCAGCTTCACCTTAAGCAGGCTTCTCAGATTCCAAATAGCAGGAGACAGTGAATACAGACACTCCTGAAAGGCAATGCGGGAGTAGGCTGAGGCACGGAGAAATTAAGGCTTATGTCCGAAAGCCAAATCCAAGAGTCATCAGCTGATGGGGAGGGATGGCAATCTTGGATCAGAGAGAGGAGGGCGATGAAACAAGAAATCTCTTCTTCCTGGAAGTCTCTCCTAAATGACAGAAGCCAAAAGCCGCAAGAGGGAGAGGTCACAAAACACTGGCACATTGAAGCACCAGGCTCCAAGGCAATCCTGAAGAGGTGGAGAAATCGTTCAGGTAGGGTGAGGCTCCCACACCAACGGTGCAGCCAAAAGAAGATGGAAAGTCCATCACCCAGCCAAATAGAGGTGGAGGAACGAAGGACATCAACGGTGAAGAATGCCTCACCACTTGCAAAGAAGAGACAAATTGAAATCCCTAATATTCTTGATTCCCAACCCGCCAGATTTTTTACTAGTGCAAATTCTCCCCCAAGAAATATCATGCCAACATCTACCAGGCTCTGAAATACCACACCAGAAAAACCTCCTCTAAATAGCTTCAAGTTTCAGCCCAACCTGAATGGGAACCCTGAAGGCAGAGAGAACATAGACCAGCAAACTTTAAAGAACCACCTTGCATAGCACTAGTCTTCCGCCATAAGATAATAACCTCCCCTTCCAGCCAGCCAAGCTAGTGTTAAAAGAGTGCACAACTCAGTCCCAATCCCCACAGCACAGGGTCTCAAGGAAGAGAGGGAGCCATGGTTTGCCATCTCTTACAAGATGTCCGAGATCTCTCTCTCCAAAGGTCGCGAGAAACGAAGCCCTCAAGACCGAGATCTTCCCCCCCCCCCCGGGTTCCTCCTTGCTCTCTCTCTCTCTCCCCAATCTCTCTCTGTCTCTCCCTCTCCCCCGGACTATATCTGCCTCTCCCTCTTGGACACTCTCCCTCGGACTCTCTCTCTCTCTCTGTGAGAGAAAGGGAGGCAGAGAGGGGGGAGACAAAGATACATGTACCATTTTTATGATTTTTAATGTATTCTTCAATTTGTGATTCATGTACCATTTTATGTATCACTTTTTGGTGTAACTTTTGATGTATATCGACATTAGTGCATGTGATTTGTTACTATTATCATTACTCTTTACTTTGTAAAATTAAGTTGTCAATTAGAAAAATATGTTGTGAAATTGAGTGGTTAGAAAAAAAAATAACATTTTCTTAAAAATAGGCTATATATATATATATATATATATATATGAAAAAAATTCTGAAATCACCGAACCCGATCTCCCGAGATTTTTTCGAGATCTCTTCTCTTCCGCCTTTTTGAGACGGAACCGACATTCGAGATAGAAAATCTTGGAGGGAGCCCCAAATAGGAGATGGAAAATGCCGCAATACCCACCTTAAGATGGTTGACGCCCTCTAAAGAGACAAATCATCCATGTTGATCCCTAGCACTTCAACTCCTATCGAAGTTGACCTTAAAGCCACTGACCTCCTCCAGAAACTCGAGCATCAATCTAATAAGAAACAGCTATGACTTTAAGAACAAAAAAAAAATGGTATCATTTGCATATTGAAGGAGAGAGATCTACAGACCATCACCAGAAGCCTGGAAGCCTAAAATCCAGCCTAGGGCTTGAGCCCTCTGCCAAAAGGAGCTGAGCAGCTGAGCCACAAGGAGGAAAAGCTGGGAGGAGGATCTCCCTGCCTCAACCCTTTGCCACCATGAAAGGAGAAGGAAGGGACCCCCATTAACAAGCATCGCAAAGGAAGTTGAGAAAACATAGGATCTAACCCACGAGATCCACCGATCATCAAAACCCACGACTTCCATAACCCTAATGAGACAACTCCACTGAACCCTATCGTAGGCTTTCTCAAAATCAAGTTTGGCAATAAACCCATGACTTCCATAACTCTAAAAAGGCAACTCCAGCTATGAATGCATTCATAGGCCAACAAAAAGTTTTCCTGGATATGCCTCCCCCAAATAAAAGCCCCCTATGCGTCCCCAATCACTTTGAGGATAACAAAGTCAAGCTTGATAGCAAGGACTTTGGCAATGATCTTGTAGAGATCATTAAGCAAGCCGATGGGCCTATAGTCTTGAACTCTATCAAACTTCTTAGGGATCAAGACTAAGAAAGTCTTGTTGACCCCATGATAATGGGCTCTCCCCTGCTAAAACTCCAGCACTGCCTCAAGGGCGTCAATCTTGATCACCTCCCAGCAGTGTGGAAGAAGGGCAAGGGGCCTTGTCCCCAGCAAGGGCAAAGACAGAACCCCGAATCTCATCCTCGGAGAAGAGGGAAGACAGAAAGGAAGAGTCCTCAACCAAGACCCGAGGAAGAGAGCCATCCAGTAGAGATGGCAGCCAACTCTCCTCCTCCGAGAAGAGCTCGGAGTAGAAAGTGGAGACCTGCTGAAGAACAGCCTCCTCACGGGAGAAGATAGTGTACCCAACTCAGAGACTCCTGATACAATTGATTTTACTCTTGCAAGAAACCAATCTGTGAAAGTAAGCAATGCTGTTATCCCCTTCTTTAATCCACCTCTCCCTCCATCTTTGCTTCCAATAGATTCTTCCTTAACCAAAATATCCTCATAGTGGGCTATAAGCTAAAGTTTGAGTTGCTTGTCCACCTCATCCAGTGGACCTACTTCCTCTAGCATATCCAAGGCTTGAATATAGTCTAGGACCTTGTCTTTGGCTTCCTTCCACAGGATAGACCTAGAGGCCCCCTAATGGACGAGTTCTCGGGCAAGTCTTTTCAACTTGAGAGCAACATTTCCCATAGTAGAAGGGGAGGATGTGGGGTGCTCCCACACATTCCGGACCATTTGAAGGAAGCCCTCATTACGGAGCCAAAACTTCTCAAACCTAAAAATGTGCCTCTTCATCCTAACCGAGCTAGTATTGAGCAAGATGGGCTTGTGGTCAAAGGTGAGGTGATCCAGGCAAGAGGCCTCCAAAAGTGGGAAATGGTCCTCTCAATCCACTGAAACCAAAAAACGGTCCAATCTGGAGTAAACCGAGTCCTGCCAGAAGTTGGACCAAGTGAATGGGGAATTCAAGGTAGGCACATCAATCAAAGCAACATCAGCAACAAAATCCCGAAAATCCTCCATCTCTACCAAGTTAACATTCCCACAGGATCTCTCCCAAGAAGCAGTCACCACATTAAAGTCACCAATACACAAGGAGGTCTCCCCAATTGACAATTCCAAAGAAGCAACTTGTCCCAAAAAAGCTTCTTCTCTTCCCTCCCCTGAGGACCATAGACTCCATCAGTCCGACAATAGACCATCTTTGACATTCTGAAAGGTGATGGGGATGGTGTGGGGTCCTCCAAACGAAGGTTTGGAAGCTCTACCACCTTATATTCATTCCAAAATATAAAGCCCCCAAACCTACCCGTCATCAGGGAGGCAACCCCCTTAGCAAGGTAGTGTCCCCCTAGCTCCCTCAAAATATCCTCCCTGTCCCCTTCATCCTTCGTCTCTTGAATACATCACATCCACCTTACATATTCTGATCAAGCCCTCCACTAGTCACCTTTTAACCCGCCCGCCAATGCCTCTAATATTCTAGGATACGATCCTCATGAGGAAACTCCTTGGTCATCCCCTCCTTTACCCCTCGTGTCACAACCCTTCCGAGAGGATTTCTCCCCCTTTGCTACCCTGACCACATACATTTGCCACCTCTTCTTGATTTTGGCAAAAACACCCCTAATATCCCTCTCCAATCCCTCGCAAGAAACCCCTAAGCTCTTTGCAACCTCATGTACTCATCACCCATCAACTGCTCAATGGACGATACAATTCGGTGCACTTTCACCTTGCCTAAACCACCATCTCCTTCTTGAGAAGTCTCTCTAGCAGAGGGTCCATCCGATAGAGGGACTACACCCCATCCCAAGCCATCAACAACCGATTCCTTCAGCAAATATGACACAACCACAAGGTCAAGAGCAGGGAACCCTTGAACTTCACCGAGGATGGGAAAGACAAAGCCCCCAGAGAGAGCCGAACCTGATGAGAGCCTGAGACGATGCTGGACAAGAGCAAGACATGGCAAAGAGAAGTCCACCGCCACTGGCAAAGGGGAGAGGTGGACAGTCAAAGTGGTGGGGCACCCCGAATCCGGGCATCGAGAGAGAGGCCCCTAACCTGAGATGGGGGGCAAAGCGTCCAAAGACGAGGGAGCAGAGGGCGCATCCACTGAAGCCCCCGAAGAGGGGCACCAGCAAGTTGGCTCAAAGGCCAGGCCGAAGTCACCAGCAATGCAAAGAGGAGCCAAGGGAGGGGAGGGGGGACGAGGGAGGTTACTATAGGCCAACCCCCGAAGGAGCTCTACAACAGAACCAGGTCGGGTGAGGAAGAACATGGGAGGCAAGTACGGTTGACCTGAAATTCAATCCGACACGAGCACCGGTTGAAACAAGTAAGTCACCAATAGAAGGCCGGTTACCCGACGGTCCCTGCCCGACCAGTTCACCAACCCAAAGGCCAATCGAAGAGGTCCCCTGCCCAAGGATGCCCAGGTCCAGCCCATCTCCCGAACGACAAAACTATTCAAAATTTGAAAAGTTCCAATCCACTGCACCAACCAAAGAAGCTGCTAACAGATGGTCCAAGGGACCATCATCTTCAACATCTAAACATGAAAGCATGCCCCCTAGCAGAACCCATCGGTCATACAGGCAAAGGGGCACCCGAGCCCCCTCAACCAAGATCACTACCGTCAGCACAGCATCGATAAACCAGAGACAGATGGGCACCTCGACAAAGAGCAGGGCACCAGTATGGATCCAACTGAAGGCACCAGTCTACAATGCCCCGGAAGAGTCCAGAAGATGGGCCAATGCTTCCTTCCCCATCAAGAGCACCGGCAGACCAACTATGGAGAGCCACAAATCCGGGTAGGCTCCGTTCATTTCTGGCCAAACAGACAGGGAGACCAAGGCATCACCCACCTGCAGCTGACCAAGCTCTACTGCCAAGGAAGCAAGGTCCTCAGAGAAGGCAACAATGAGGAAAGAGACTCTAGAGAGTTGGTGGACCACCGTACCGGCTACCCCAAACCGGTCCATGGAACGCCTAAGCAGGGAAGCTAGGAGGCACCTACTTTGCAGGTCCTGCCCTTTGCTCAGCAACAGAGGAGGAAAGATGTCCACCAAGGCCTCCAGCGAGTAACTGACCACCCTCCCAAAACAAGCCCCATATGGCTGAACAACCAGGTGGGTGGAACTTGAGACCACCTGACCATAGGTCCGAGATCCATGGGAGACCAGGGGGGAACCAAAGAGGTTCCTCTGTTTCCTCACACTGCAGTCCCTCTGCAGGTGCCCGAAGTCGTTGCACCCCCGACATCGAACAGGAAGACGACAAGACAGCTAAAGTGACCACGTTGGAGACAACAGAAACAGAGAGGGCCCCACGGCTGGAAGGCGAGGAACACCTGCTGCAGGAGTCGGACAAAAGGACCACCAGCCCCTAGAGAAGTGGAGGCGGTCGGCGTCGAGCCAAAGGGACCGCAGCGCTGCGCTAGCCATCATTGAAGAATGTGTGCCGGGTTTCTGCAAAAGAGTTAGAATCATTACACCTCCTCATTTTGAAAGTAGATTTTGGGTTGATCTTGGTGTGTGCATTTAGAAGTGGACGGTGACGCAATTTTCTAAAGCAGATTGTACAAGAAATTTCAATGTCAAAAAGAAATGGAGATGAACAATATAGTATCAGTGTACTCAGAAAATCCCACCATACAAAACATGCAATCCACACGAAAATGGTCACAAACACACTATTCATACCAAGAATTAAAGATTGCCAACTCCGTCACCCTGCATACAAGCATTGACATTCCTCACTCGGGATGAATAAAGTTGAACACCCTTTCAAGGGCCCTACTGTCTGCTGAAAATCAGGCTGTTTCTTATCCCCTCCCCCCCCCCAACCCCCCATTCGAACACAATGGTGTAAAAGCTGTATGGCTGATGAAATGTGGAGGTGGGGAGATCAAAAGAAGGTTTAACTAACCATGAAGTAAATCAGACAGGAAGATTTTCAAATAAACATCAAGCAGAATCTGGTAGCCATTACAAGACCCTGAAGAAGATCCCCCTTGGAGGATCAGAATATCTAGTAAAAACATAATTCAGGTAAAAAGTACATAGTGATAGTTGCATATCAACTATCTGGATTAATGATCCATTCACATCCATCCCAAGATCTAAAATAGGGTCCACAGACTGAAAGATTGCAATTCCAACTGAAAACAAGTATGACTAGAAAATTGTGATTAAAAGTATCAATTAACTTTATGCCAGATACCTGCGCCAGGTGAGCCCATCCTTCAAGGAAACTCTCATCAATTTTTATAGATTTAAGATGTGCTTCTTCAGCTTTACTATATTCACCAAGTGCTGATAGTGCCAAACCCTACAAGAAAAGGGGGGTGAACTTTTTGCACTAGCAATAGCATTCTACCAAAAATGGCTGTCAAACCTAATCAATCATTGTGGATTGTAAACTAAATGACTTACTAGGTATGTGTAAGCAGATTTGTTATACTTATCATGCAAAACACATGACGAGAGATCTTCTACTGCAGCATTATAATCCTTAAACTTGAAATTGACAATCCCTGCGATTTTTTTGGTGAGATATCAGTAATTAGTATATTGTCTTTGAAAGTGGATAGTACCATCATCCATTAACAAGGGGAAAAAAATTAAACATGGTATATTTTGGCATTTGCTTCTGCTATCAGGAACTGTCATTTTGTATTCATAATTTCTCTCTCTCTCTCTCTCACACACACACACACACAGAGGATCGGATCGGGCCCCTGGATTGGGTATGCCCAATCCCAATCCAGATCCGCTGATCCAAGGGAACTGAGCCAATCCACAAACAAAATTAATTAATTACATAAGAGGTTTACATAAATAAAAAGTATATCCATAAACTAAAAATGTATTTACACAAATAAAAATGTAAAGACATTTTTATCTCTTTTAATCAAACCCTAAAAGGCTAGGATTGGCCAATACACAAAAGAACAAACCGATTTTGGTCCAATTCGGACCAAGTCAATCAATTTTTAATTGTTTCTTTCAATCTTTTAAAATTTTCAGATTGGAATCAGCTTAGGGGTCAGAATCAGATTGGCCCCTCCCGATCCTGAGCCGAATCGGCCGATTCTGCATTCCATGCTCCCTTCCCCTCCCCTCCCCTCCCTCCCTCCCTCCCTCCCTCCATGACATATTTCTTCCCTTCTTTCAGTACATTCTTTGGAAATTCTCTCCCTTCTCTCTTCTCTCTTCTCTACTTCTTTTTAGCTTTTACTTTTCTTCTATGTGCCTCTTCTAAGGGATTTTACAAACTATTCACTACAAGTTAAACTAATTCCATATTTATCCCCATAATCATAATATTTAAAATAAAACCCATCAATTCTTCATCATTCAAGAAACGTCCTTCCTATCAATAGATGTTAAGAAAAAGCATCATACACAAGAGTATTCCTTCTTTTTAAGTAAATAACAAGTTTATCCTTAAATAATCTGAAAAATAGCTTCCCTCCCCACCCAGAATGCTCTCTCCACCTCCTCTCCACCCCCAAAATGGTGAATCCCATCTGGCCGAGTATCACAACAAGACTAGAGTCACGCCACTGCTAACAGTGTCAATCACCCTTGCTGCCCGCCACAATCATTCCCGCTCAATGCAGAATAAGGGATCATCAACAATGCCCTTCAGGACATCAGAGTTCTTCCCCATGGAAAGTTCGTCACCCCCCATCCCCACTACCAGTAGAACACCTCCTTGGCAATGTCTGACTAGAACCCAGAGAGTCAGTGGCAGTCCATCACACAATGTTGCTTGGAGTCTAGACAGTCGTGACAATGGGAATGTCGCAGCCCCAATCCCACCTGATGCTGCTGCTCCCTGGATCACAACAACAATGACAGCTACTGCCCCTAGCCTCCCACCCATCTCAGACTCTCTCCCTCTCTCCGACATAGTTGCACGCATCAGACAAGAATCAGGCTTCTTTTGATGACTAAGGAACTCTGTTCCTCGGCCATTCTTCTCCTTTTTGTCCTCAAACATTTTGCAATGCTCGCCGCCATTCTGTCACTTCTCAGATCGCTGTGGACGCACTTTTTGTTTAAATCTTTTTGCTCTATTAGTTTATCGGTTTTATTAGGGTTTATTAAGTGCGTGGGCGTGCCAGTCACAAAATGACTATTTGTTCGGACTTCATAGAAACCCATGGTGCGCTCGATCTGACTCAGTCAGACGATTGTGTGATTCGGGTCGGGACTGAGACCCGTTGTGCCATAAAGGTCACAACGTCATTTACATCCCCTCGGAGAGGGGAATACCTTTGATTAATTGCCGGAAATAAGGGCTCCACGACCGAAAGAAATACTAATTGATGCAGAAAGAAATAGGTAGTCGGGCTGTGCAGTAAGCCCGTGGCGGGGGCATGAACACTCGGACTGTGTCAGTCACCAGTGGACCATTCCATATTTGGACAAAAGTCCGTACGGAAAACAAGACGGTAACGGAGACGAATCCGTGCCGATGTTTGCCAGGGGGATGGCAATTTTAATGCAAAGCAGGGGGCTCGGATCCCGACGAGAGAGGGGACCTCGATGAGATGTTGGCCTAGAACGAGGTCGGGCGGTAACCATGACGGAAGGGATGACTCCCGATGGTGAAGCCCGACCCCCGAGGGCGTCATTAATATTCCCGAGCCCGGGGTCCGAGGGAGACAGGCCGTATTGTTTTATTCATTATTGTCGCTATCGTTTATTGTCGTCATTTATTCATTATTGTCATCATTTGTTTGTTAACCCCTTTTTATCACCCGTGAACCGTGAGCTTTTCCTTAGTCTATTGTATCCCTTTTAATTATCTATTTCTTTCTCATTTGTCTTTCTTTCATTCTTGCAATTTTTATGATTATCAGGTATATTTCCCTCTCTTTTTTTATTGTTATTATGTATATATATTTTTTTCGTGGGGTTGGAGGAAGGATGGAGTGCACCGCTGGAGAGTGAAGAGTGTGCCGTTAGGGGGGATTGGGGAGTGTACCGCTGGAAGGTCTAGGAGTGTACCGCTGAACACAAGAGGGAAGCCGGGGTGTACTGCTGAAGGCAGGCGAAGGTGTACCGCTGAACGAGTAGGCTAGGGTGTCCGCTGAAAGGTCTAGGAATGTGCCGCTGAAAGCACTAGGGGACTGGGTGTACGCTGGAAGGTCTAGGAGTGTACCGCTGAACACGAGGGAAGCTGGGGTGTACCGCTAAAGGCAGGCGAAGGTGTACCGCTGAACGGAGTAGGCTAGGGAGATATGTTGAGAGTGCAAGGGGCTTGAGATGGGGCTGATGAGGAGTAGGTCAAAGAGGCTAGGGGCGTACCGCTGGCGGGCCAAGGGAGAGTGCACCTCTGTAGGATTTGAGTTGAGAATGAAGGATTAAGGTAGGTAGGGTGAAGTTCAGATGAGTGGGGCCAAAGTTCATAAGAAGGCCCCTTGCTCATGCAATTCTGATGGAGAATCTCAAAGGATCAACTTTCAATCTTTCTGTCATGGGATTGAGTCCCAAGTCATATTCAATAGTGCAGTTCTTTGAGTCTTGTTCAGTCCAATTTCTTGAGCCTTGAATAGTTCCTTTAGTTGATTAGAATGTTTATTGTTGTTGGTTTCATTTGTTTGTTGCTTCCTTTTGTCTTTTAACTTATTGTTATTTCTGACAAAAATTTGGCAACATCTCCCCTTGACCCGGATGGTAAGGGAATACAAGGAGACATGCCCACAGGGAGTGACATGAACCAACAACTGAGGTGTGTGCCTAAGCAGCCACCTTTGGGGAAATTTCGAAAAACTCGGAGAAAACGCCGAACGGGAAACCAGTAGACCGATACAAGCTATGCGTGCACCGGAGAAGTGATAGCCAAGGTATGCCGGGCTGGCAGTCCAAGGGTGTGCCGGTGGAGGCATGGCCAAGGTGTGTGTCGCTGAGCAGGCCAACAGGGGAGGTGTGCCGCTAAGCAGGCCAAGGGTGGAGTGTGCCGCTGGGCAAACCCAGAGAGGTGTACCATTGGGCGAACAAAAGGAGGTGTGCCGTTGGGCAAACAAAAGGAAGTGTGCCGTTGAGCAAACCAGAGAGGGAGTGTGCCGTTGGAAGGCTTGAGTGGTAGGATGACTGGGAGGCTTGAATGTGTGGGTGTATACCACTGGTTCCGAAGGAGGGCAAAGGAGGATGCTCTGGGCACTGAGTGGATCAATGTGTTAAAAGGAGAGTGGGCTCCCACAGACCTGTATAGCGAAAATCAAGGGTCGTTATACTAAGGAAAGCCATTGAGGGGGAAGAGGCCGGTTCTGCCCCATCAAGCCAAGAGCAAAACCTATCAGTCAGGCAGGGCCTGTGCAATGGGAAGTGAGATAAAGCAAGAAGTTGGAAGACCGGAGACGACGCAAAAAACCCACAGACCAACAGTAAGAAGGAACAACAAATGCAGCAAAAGAAGGCAAAGCCAAAAGGTGTTTCATTCATGACAAACTCAAAATGACAAAGATCATGGCCTGAAGGCCAAACATGATACAATACATCCAAACAAACGAGGGAGAGAAACGGGAAGAGAAAGAAAGAAAAGTTTGGGGAGAGGGTTAGGATGAGGAGGGGTGATCGTTCCCTTCATTGCCATCCTTCCCCCTCCACTACACAGCACATTCCTCTCTTTCTCTTCGGACTCTCCTCTACCTTCTTCTCTACCTCTTCTTCTCCGATGCTCGCTCTCTTCGAACGGGTTGTCTTCGCATGCCGTCCCCCTCTCTTCTTCTCTTCGTGGGGGCATTTTATAGGTGTGCCGTTGAAGGGGCAGACCTCATGATGGCACTGCCATCCGAGGTTGACTTCGGTCTCCTCAATGCCAGGTGAGGAT
>CM040119.1:7285232-7580071 GCA_022559845.1 Amorphophallus konjac
AGTCCATTAGTAAACAGTAACCGGGAGTGCCGAGATGACCAAGTGGAGAAATATGTACACCCGATCAGCCAGGAGAACGTGGTTCGCCCGCTATTGGAGCCGGAGCTCAGGGCCTGGGCGTTGTCCATCCGTCCAAGTGTGCTGGCTTTCCGAAAAGGGGACAGTTTGTTGCTGGAGCCATATTATCCCTTTCGCTTCGGTAGGGATTTTGGATATGACCAGCATATCCCGGCACACAGTGCTCACTTTGAATTACTGGTGCGAAGTCTCCGGGGGAGTCCCACTGCCGAAGCTGCCCGAACCTGGTGGGATTTCTTTCATCGAACAGACACTGCCAGCTTCAGGGTGCCAGTCTCGGGTCGGATTCCACGGGTAACCCCCGAGTACGTGAAGTGGTGGAATGCCTGGACAGCTTTTTACCGACTATGCCGGACCGACTGTTGGGATGGGGCAGAGAGGAATTTTCTGAGCCGGCAGCCAGTGCCGGTACTAGATATTGATCCGGAGCACCTACTCCGATTGAGGCGCGGCAGGGAACAGGAAGTTGCCGCATACATGATCGCGCGCAAGGCAGCTCGCGAGACCAAGCCAGCGCCGCAGGCCAAGCTGCCTCCTGTGGCAAAGGATGATTTCAGGAAGACCTTGCGGGACCTCTGCCACATCGGGGGTGACCACCTGGAACTGATCAACTATCCATTCCCCATGGAGGAAGAAGGCACCCCGGCGAGGAGCTGGCGCCCGGTGAGGGACCCACTTTGCCCCTACCGCACATTCTTGAGGAGGGAGGAACGGAACCCAGAGAATTACAAGGACACCACGTGGCTCTACGTTCTCCTCCGAGTGCATGGGTTGAAGATTGAAGATTCAGCGGTGGTCATCTTGGGCAAGCGCCTTCACTTCGGCTATTACTATGCCGAGGGGTGGGGAATGGACCACTTCAACCTTTTCTGCCACCTGGCCGCTAAGAAGCATGCGGACCTGGCCGCCCTTGCCGATCGCTGCCAAAAGATTGAAGACGTATGCTGGCTGGTCCGGGAGGCGGCTCGTCGGGACAAGGAGCCGTCCCTCAATTATTGGCCGATAACGCTGCGGCTGTACACTGGCCCACATGGTACTTAGTGTTCTCTTCCTTCCCTTGTGTTCTTCAATGCTGCCCTTTCTTGAATACTGGACGTTGATCGGGTCCCTTGTTTTCTTTCTCCCTTTTTAATAGATCACCCCGACAGCACTCAAATGGCGACGTATCGCAACGTTCTGCGGCAGGCAGGCAAGCCGGCTTACTTTGAGGAAGCGCCAGGGGCTCCGACCACGACCCCTCTGCCGCCGCCTGCAAAAAGGTCCCGGGCGAAGTCGCCCGTGAAGAAGGCTGTAGATGCTGCCAAGGCGGATGGGCGACGGGAGGCCAAGCGAAGAAAGACAGAGGCCGCCAAAGCCACCCCAACCGCTCCCCCGGCACCCGTAATCTCCTCATTCGAGGAATTCGAAGCTGCCCGGGCCGAGCCGAGTCGGCCTGCAGGTTGGGTCCCTTCCGCTCTTCGAAACTCTTCAGAGTTTATTGAGATGTTAAGAGGGGCGCTTCTTGTGACACTTGTGTCCTTTTGTTTCAGCTGTCGTCGAGAGGCCTGCTTCTGCTTCCATCCCAGGCGTGGGTGAAGCCGTAACCCACGGGGCCGTGGAATCTGTTGACGAAGCTTTCTTCGCCCCGGCTCCTGCTGCCGAAGTCGAAGGAGGTATATTGCTTTCTTGGCCGGTCATTCTGATTAATTTTCTTCATCCCTCGAGACTTTTACGGGCATGACCGAATTCGGATCTTGCCTTGTTTGTGTAGGAGCTGATGTGGCGGTCCCAGAACCGGAGTCGGCCCCGGAGGCATCCCGGTTCGGGCAAATATATCGGAAGAAGGGGCGGCGGTCAAGGAGGTCGCGACTGCCGACCCCGGATGTTGAGGCGGGGGCTGCCTTGCCAGCAAAGGAGGTGCCCACTAGCCCTAGATCCTCGTCGGGCGAAAAGGTAGACTACGGCTACTCTTCCGACGAAGTACTTTCAACTGAGGGTGTCCCCGGGGATCCCAGATTTCAAGTTCCTGCCTGGAAAGCCCCGGTACTGTCTGTGTCTCTTAGCCTGGTGAAGCAGGCGCCTGTAAGTGCGAGCCTGTTAATTCAGGTTTGCTTTCTTCAGGCCCTCGGCTAATCTTCTTGATCTTATTATTTTTTTAGCTTTCAAAGGGACAGGCCCTGTCAGAAGATGTAGAGACCCACGTCCCGGGGGCGGGAGCTACCAGGCGAGAGACAGCTGCTGCGGCTTTGGACAAATTGGCGTTCCTAGCCGAGGCTACACGGCGAGAGGAGGCCGTGGCGAGCTCAGGTGTCGCCGTCTCGACCGCCAAGATCTCACTTCGGGAAGAAGTGGCAGTGGCTGTGAGTGCATAATTTCCTCTTCTCTCTTTCTGAACCCTCCCTCGGAGTTGTTGATTTATTCGAGGCAATACAGGCTCGTGCCTTTGAAGGAGCCGTGGAGACCACTACCCCAGCCACCGAAGCCCTGGAAGAGGGAGAGAGAGCGCCAGAAGTCGAGGTGCAGGAGCCGGTGATGCCCGAAGCCGGAATTCGGGTGGAGGAAGAGGCGGTGCCGACGACCGAGATCCGGGGGAACCAATTTCTGAAGTCGACGCCTGGGAAGAGGTAACGCCGGAGAGCAGCATAGTGCCGGTGGGCGAGGTAAGCATGAGGATCCATTCTTCTTCTTTGGGAATTCAGTGATTCACTCCGCCTTGCGAGCGGCTAACTTCTCTTCACATGGCCAGGTAACAACAACGCCCCGCGGAGCACGCGCGCCTCGGGCTCGTAAGGCTGTCCCCAGGTGGAGCTCGTCCTTCTGCGTACACGCGGCTAAGAGGCTGAAGACACTCCTAGGGCCGGACGCGGGGTCCTTGGCGTCTCTTCTCCAGATGGGAGCCGTTCCGCGGTTGGTGATCCCGCTGCCACCGATCCCGATGCCGGTGATACCCGAGGAAGCCCGGCTTCTAGGGAGGATACTGGCGATCCTCCATGAACATTCGGGGGAATTCCAGGCAGGGAGAGATGAGGACTTGTCGGGAACAGTAGCAGACCTGCCCGTCATCGACGCCCCATCTGCCGAGGTCGTCGTCCCTACGCTTCCGGTCTGCTGGGATGCCATGGACTCAGAGCCTGTTGAGGAAAAGGAGGCTGGAGCAACTTCGTCCGCGGCAGCGCTGGGTTCGGTCTCCGCGACCGCTCAGTCTTCTGACACAGTCATGGCTCTGGTTTCGACGGAGGAGGCGACCTCGTCGGACTCGGAATCTATGCATTCGATGGCGCTAGGGCAGCCGCTCATCATGGCGGAGCCGGACGCTCTTGTTGCGGTGTCTCACTCCCTTCCGACGGTGGCTGGCCAGGGGTCGTCCTTGGAGCCCGGGAGGCCCCTCCTTTCGTCCGTGGCTCTTCCACGTAGCTCGGCCGTGGTCGACACAGAGCTGTGGGCGGCTGTGGACAGCGAAGTTAGCTTCGATCCACCAGTCGTCCCTTCTATCGGCCATGTGAGTTCGGACCTGCCAGTCCGCCAGACCTTAATGGTATTGCGATCGATGGTTGTTGCCGACCCGACGCTTACATACCAGGGCGCAAAAGTTATTGTGGAGCAGCTGACCAAGGCATTGCAAATGATGGGCTGCCCGCTGGAAGAATGGTCGCGACGTGTTCTGCTGTTACTGAAATACGTAAACCGTCGTGCATTCCTTGAGACGCAAGCCCCAACTGAACTGACAGCTATCGGTGCTCAGAGGGACGAATATCTGGAGGTTCTGGCGGTGCGGAGGGACAGTCGGGAGCAACACCGAGGGGCCTTGGACAGGCACGATGCCAACATTGACGCTCTAGAGAATCGGATCGAGAAACTCCAGGGCTGGCTCACCCAGGCTAAATCTAACCTACTCGAGGCAGAGACTAGTAAGGCCCGGAAGACTGAAGAGCTAGCCATCGCCGAAGCAGCAGTAGCCTCTGTGGCGACTGAGCTGGAGCGCCTCGACGCGCAGGAAAGTCGCCTGCATGAGATGGTGAGCTTCTCTTGCGTCGGGATCCTCCCCTTCGAGGACATCTTCCGGGGGCTGGATTAACTGCCGGTTCCCCTTCTATTCTTTTCTTTGCATGTAACACCGGGGTATGCCCCGAAGCCGATGTAATTTTCTCTTAAAAAGGAATATAATGCAGTTACTCCATGTGTCTCTTGTATGCGTGTGGTGTTGGGCAGTCTCTTCCTTCGTTTTCCTTTTTTTCTTTCCTTGCTGTGCAATGGGACGCAAGTCCACACTAATAGCTTACCCGAGGAGGACCCGGTGAGGTTTGCAGAGGAGCATAGGAGAGTGCTCGCCCCTTCCAGAGGAGGGACGAGGGGACCACTCCACCATGTCCATCAAACGACTCATCCAACTGATGTCGTCGATATGCTTGACCCGACTAGGTTGATCCGACCTTGGAAAGGCGGAGAGAAGAGTTTGTTCGTTCAATGACCCCGACGGGAGGTCTTGGTCAAAAGAGGGTTGGTTATCTGTGCCGACGGAGTGCCGATGACAGGTGTGGTTTATTTGTCTCTTAGTGTGTTCGTTGGTACGGGTGAGCGCCAACGCAAGGAGGAGGGTTGATTCCCCGATTCCGGGCGAAAGGTCCGGTTGGGGTATTCTTCGTCAGTGCCGACAGAATGTCAAGGGCTGACAGGGTTGATTCGTTCATTGGAATATTCGTCGGTACGGGGGAGTGCCAACGCAAGGAGAAGGGTTGATTCCCCAATCTCGGACGAAAGGTCCGGGTGGGGTATTTTTCGTCCGTGCCGACAGAATGTCAAGGGCTGACAGGGTTGATTCGTTTATTGGAATATTCATCGGTACGGGTGAGTGCCAACGCAAGGAGATGGGTCGATTCCCCAATCTCGGACGAAAGGTCCGGGTGGGGTATTTTTCGTCAGTGCCGACAGAATGTCAAGGGCTGACAGGGTTGATTCGTTTATTGGAATATTCGTCGGTACGGGTGAGTGCCAACGCAAGGAGAAGGGTTGATTCCCCAATCTCGGACGAAAGGTCCGGGTGGGATATTTTTTGTCAACGCCGACAGAATGTCGAGGGCTGACAGAGTTGATTCGTTTATTGGAATATTCGTCGGTACGGGTGAGTGCCAACGCAAGGAGATGGGTTGATTCCCCAATCTCGGACGAAAGGTCCGGGTGGGGTATTTTTCGTCAGTGCCGACAGAATGTCAAGGGCTGACAGGGTTGATTCGTTTATTGGAATATTCGTCGGTACGGGTGAGTGCCAACGCAAGGAGATGGGTTGATTCCCCAATCTCGGACGAAAGGTCCGGGTGGGGTATTTTTCGTCAGTGCCAACAGAATGTCGAGGGCTGACAGAGTTAGTTTGTCTATTCAAAGGGGGTTGAATCCTTCTCTTCTTTTCTTTCCTCTTTCTTCTCTTTCCTTTTCTTTTCTTTCTTTTCTTTTCTCTTTTTTTCTCTTTCTTTCTTTTCTCTTCTTTTTTTTCTTTTCTTCTTCTTCTTTTCTTTTTTTTTCTTTTTTTTTCTTTTTTTTTATTCCTTTTTTCTTTTCTTGGCCTCTTCTTCTAAGATGCATAGTGAATAACGGCAAACCATCCGAACAATGATAATGCGAATTCGCCCGCGGTGGGGCGGAGAAATGTATTATTCATTGAATGGGGAAATCGGAGCGTGATACAATCTCAGATGCCTACCATTAAGGGGCGGAAACTGTACCTCCCCTCGATGGTTGACTATTACATAGGCTCCGCCCTCATAGACTTTCTGGATCACGTGGGGCCCGAGCCAGCTCTCATTCAGCTTGCCCTTGGGGTTGGAGGCCATGACTTCCCTCCTTTTGACCATAACGAGGTCACCCTTCTTGAATTCTCGCTCCTTGACGAGCTTGTCGAAAGCGCACGCTATGCGGGCCTGGTAGACCTGAATGTTCTGTTGAGCTTGGAGCCGCTTCCCCTCCAAGTTAGAGAGCTCTTCGAGCCTTCGTTCGACATTTGTCTGCTCTTCCTGGACTAATCCGTATTGGATTGCGACCCGAAGGGAGGGTATTTCCAGCTCGATGGGGACAATCGCCTCCGAGCCGTATACTAAGGAGAAGGGTGAACAACCCGTTGGAGTTTTGTATACAGTTCGATACGCCCACAGGGCCTCATACATTTTCTCTTCCCAGTCCCTCTTGTTAGAATTAACAATTTTGGAAAGGAGAGTACAAAGAGTTTTGTTGAAAGCTTCAGCCAAACCATTGGCTTGCGGGTTGTAGGGGGTTGATGTCCTCCAGTCGATCTTGTACTTCTCTGCCAGCCGGTAGATTTTCTGGTTGCGGAAGTGGCTTCCATTATCTGAGATGATTCGGTTTGGCGTGCCAAACCGGAATATGATGTTGCGCCGGACGAATCTGGCGACGATCTCCCCAGTCACTTCTCTCAAAGCAACGGCTTCTGCCCAACGGGAGAAGTAATCAGTTGTCGCCAAAATGTATTTGCACCCGGCGGATGACGCGGGCAGTGGGCCCACGACGTCTGTCCCCCACTGGGCGAACGGCCAGCTGGGCAATGTCGGATGTAGCGGCACGGGCGGCCTCCTGGGTACTGTGGCATGCTCCTGGCATTTCTGGCAAGACTTGGCGTACTTGCAGCAGTCATCAAACATGGTTGGCCAGTAGTAGCCAAGCTTCTTTATTTCAATTTTCATCTTTGGTCCCGCCTGATGTGCACCTGCTGTTCCGGCGTGGACTTCCTTCATGACCCTCCAAGCTTCTTCCGTGGACAGGCACCGCAGGAGTACTTTCCGTTTGGCATCCGCCATAATTCGGAATAGGAACCCGTTCCGGACCTCGTAAGAGTCCTTCTTTCTGATCAGCCTGATCTTTTCTTCTCTCTGATTGGGCAATTGCTGGTATTTAAACCATTGCATGAGGGAATCCCTCCAGTCCGGTAGGCCGACGGCTTCTGCTGCAGCGACCTCCAGTTCTTCTTCTTCTGGCTCTTCTATCATGCTAGGCACCTGGCGCTGATTCAACACCCAGATGCTAAGAGATCCATCAGGCGGGACTGCTAACGAGCTTGCCAGTTTCGCCAGTGCGTCGGCTTGTGCATTTTCTCCCCGGGCAACATGGCCTATCTCAATAAGGTAGAATTGTTCCATGAGCCGCTTCGCTTTAGCATGGTAAGGGAGCAGCTCAGGTTTTCGGACATCAAACTGCCCCTGGACTTGCTTGACGACTAGTAACGAATCGCCAAACACTTGCAGCATTCTAATCTCCATCTGCAGCGCAACTTGGAGACCAATAATCAGAGCTTCATACTCTGCCTCATTATTTGTGCAAGGTTTATTGATAGAGCAAGATGTATGCACCACTTCTCCCTCGGGGGATTTGAGGACGATGCCGGCCCCTGCCCGTATTTTGGTATGTCCGGACGGGGTTGTTTCTGTTCTCGAAGCTCCATCGAAGTGCAGCTGCCAAGCGATCTGCTGGACTTGGTCCACTTCCAGTGTTTCAACTTCGGGCAGCTCTGTGGCCAACGGGGAATTTTCAGGCACAGGATGTGCGGCAAAGAATTCGGCCACGGCCTGACCCTTGACGGCCTTCTGCGGCACATAGGTGATATCAAATTCCATTAGCAGTACGGCCCACTTGCCGAGACGCCCCTTCAGGACTGGCTGGGAGAGAATGTGTTTAACTGGGTCGGCCTTGGAGATCAGGCTCACTTCATGGGAGAGCATGTAATGCCTCAGCTTCTTGACTGCGAAGACCAAGGCGAGACAGACCTTCTCCATCGGGGTGTATTTTGCTTCTGCCCCCACTAGCCTTCGGTTAAGATAATAGAGGGCCTGCTCTTTTCCCTCGTCATTGTTCTGGGCGAGCATTGCCCCCAACGAACATTCGGCGGCGGCTATGTATAGAATAAGCGGCCTCCCCTTGACAGGTGCCCCCAGCACAGGCGGGGTCCTTAAGTAGCCCTTCAGCTGATCGAAGGCCTTCTGGCATTCCTGGTTCCAGTTAAAAGGTGCATTCTTCATCATCAATTTGTGGAATGGCTGACAGCGCCCCGACAAATTGGAAATAAATCTTCGGATGTAGGCCAGCCGGCCCTGCAGGGACCTTAGCTCTCCCAGATCCTTCGGAGGGGGCAACTCCCGAATGGCCTTTATTTTAAAGGGGTCGATCTCGATCCCTCTGTATCGGACAACAAAGCCGAAGAACTTCCCGCTGGAGACGCCAAAGGCACACTTCATCGGGTTCATCTTCAGCTCATACTGTCGGAGTCTCTCGAAGACGACTCTAAGGTCCTTCAGGTGATCTTCCTTTTTCTTTGTCTTGACGACCAAGTCATCAATGTAGCATTCGACTTTGTTGTATAGCAGCTCGTCGAATATTTTGGTCATCGCCCGCTGGTAGGTAGCGCGGCGTTCTTGAGGCCGAAGGGCATTCTTTTGTAATGGAATGTTCCTTTGGGCGACCGGAAGGCCGTATAAATTCGGTCGCGCTCGGCTATCCAGATTTGGTTATAGCCGGACGATCCATCCATGAAGGACAAGGCCTCATGACCAGTAGTTGCATCAATCATGACTTCAGTGATGGGCACCGGGAAATCGTCTTTTGGGCATGCTTTATTTAGGTTGCGGAAGTCAACGCAGATCCTGACCTGTCCATTATTTTTCTTCACTGGCACAATGTTGGCCAACCAGGTAGTATACTGGTTCTCAGCTACGAAATCGACATCTATGAGCTTGTCGACTTCTTTGCAAATTTGGTTTATCAACTCCGGTCTCATGCGCCGGGGAGACTGCTTCACTGGCTCAACCTTGGGGTCGATGGCAAGAATATGTTGAGTCACGCCAGGACTCAGGCCGGGCATCTCCTTATAATTCCAGGCAAAATAGTCCCGGAACTCTTGCAGCAACTTGATATACTGTTCCCTCTCCTGTAGAGGAAGAAGGGCACTTAGAAAGGTCGGCCTGGGGTCGCCTTCCGTGCCCAGGTTAATTTTGATAAGTTCGTCTACTGTGGCCTGGCCGCCATCTTCAATTTCTGGCGGTGCTGGCAATAAGTCGACGAAATCTTGATCTTCGCCGTCTTCTGCTTCAAGGACACCATAGATGTCACCCTGCTCCGCCTCGTTGGGCAGTGATGCTTTGCTAATATCCCCCTATTCCAGGCTTGCAGGTTGCGGCTCCGAGGGGTCCTCCTGTGCGGAGAGACAAAGAACCTCTCCGGGGTCTTCCTGGTAATCATCATAGACGGCTCCAGCCGGGGCCGAAGTAATTGATTGCCACACCGGGGGCCGGCTCTCTGCCGGTGACCGGGGTTGCCCGTTCTCCACCGCCTCTTCAAAAATCTGGTGCTGGACTGACACCATGTAGATATTTCTTTCGGGGTTACCTGTCGCATGAGGGCGTGGTGGAGCTACCACGTAATCTCCCATTCTGAGCTCATCTTTCTCAATCAAGTCTTGAGCAATGTCCTTGAAGACGTAGCAGTCTTCGATGGGGTGACCCAGTATTTGGTGATACGGACAAAACAGGGGGTCGCCACTTCTGCGGGCATCTTGCGGCCTCTTGGGCCTTGGGAGGGTAACCTTGCCATAGTAGCAGGCCCATTCGAAGATCCCTCGGGTTTTATTCCTCGGGAAGGAGTAGGGCCTCCGCATTCTCTCTTGTAATGTGGGATTCCGGTCGGCCGGCCGTCTGACTGGGGAAACAGTTGCGCCTCTGGCCTCCTTTCTCCAGTACATAGGGATGTTCGGGGTGGCGCTCGGGGGCAGGTGCGTGCCGATATTCTGTTGGCGGAAGATGCCCCCGATCAAGTCAGATATGAGTACGGTCACTTCGGCCAACCGAGCCTTTAGCATCTCGATTTCTCGCTGCTGTTGATAGCACAGGGCAAACAGGGCGGAGTCGCACCGAGGGAGGCCCGGAGTTCGACTTGCTTCTTCGCCTTTTGCATCAGTGTCCGACGAAGGCAATGACGGTCCGTCGCTGTAGTCGTTCGGGGCCGGTCCCTCAGAGGAGGACGGGGCCTTCCCCTTGTTCTTGCAGGGAGGCGGCTTCCATAGGAATACCTCCTCGTCCTGATCTTCACCGACTGAAGGCTTAAGATGCTGCCGACCTTGCACTTCCTGTGGGCCTTGGGCGCCTGTGAGGCTGCTGCCGTTCGGAGCCGAGACTGATATAACGTCGGCTTCGTAGGAATCTTCTAATGAGAAACCTAATCCCGGGTGCCGGGTGATTTGCAGCAATCTCCGGTCTAGGTTTGGTGGGTTCCACATCTTTCTGAACATATCCTTCCGACTGGAGAGCTGGTGAATGGGGATCCCTTGTTTTCTGGTCATTCTGACTACTCGGCCGGTTATGTCAGGCAGCCCCGTGATCGGGACGAATGGGTCATGCAGTTCGTCGGGGAGTTTACAATCATCGTCCCCTCTGACCGGGTGCTCATCAGCCACATAGAAAATAGTAGACCGTCCCCCGGGGTTAGGCACCTCAAAGGTCTTCAGTGGTTCAACCGCTTGGCAGTCAACTTCTGCGAGAGGCTTGACGATCCCAAACGGGACCCTGATGTCCTCCAGCAAGTCTTCGAGGTGTGGCAACCCCGGTGCAGGGTAGATGGAAAGGGGAGCTGCTTTGAATACTCCTTCTGCCCCAGAAACAAATGATACTTGACGGGGAGCCACATAGCCTGGCGGCGGTGGAGGGAACCAACTGTCCGGCTCCGCCTTCTTCTTTCCCTTGTCCAGGGTGACTTGGGGAGCTTGCTTCGACTTTTCTAGATACAGATTGGCGTCTGAGAGATGGCACTCGAACACCTCAAAAGGGTGGAGGTCAGCAAAGATTCTCTCCTCCTTCCCGTTGCCGGGGTACTTGATGCATTGATGCAGTGTAGACGGCACTACCCTGTTTTGGTGTAGCCAAGGCCGACCGAGCAGTGCTTTGTATGAGGTACTGGAGTTAATCACATGAAACTGGACCTTAGTCGTGAAATCGCCGAGAGAGAGGTTAAACTCGGCAATCCCCATGGGGACCTCGCACTTCTGGTTGAAGCCAGCAATCTTAACATTCTTGACCTCGACCAAGTGTACATCAAAGTAATGTTTCTGGTATATCCGGTAGGGGAGTATGTTCACTGTCGCCCCAGGGTCAATCAATACTCTGTTGATGGGATGCCCATTCAGCTGCCCCCTCATATAGAGCGGCCTGTTGTGACTGCAGGTAGGTAGGAGCATATCTTCTTCTGTGAAGGCCACAGCTACCTCGGGTGACATTTCCGCAAGGCAGGCTTCCACATATGCTGGTGTCTGGAGTGCTGCGATGACGGCCCGCCGTGTCTCTTCATCTAGGGACAGGATCTCCCAGACGGTGAACCTGGCCGAGATCTTCTTCAGGTGCTTGACTATTCTACTGCTAGCTCGGACCTCGAGCAACTTCATCTCTTCGGCCCTGCTGCGCCTGCGCCCGGTCTGGGCCTGGGGAGCCGGCTCAGCGGGTGCTTCCTCCACCGGGTCAGGTATCACTCGAGCTTGCGGGGCCTGTTGGGTTTCTACCTTCTCTTGCATGAGCTCGGCAAGGTTCGGGATGTTGTCAGGTTCTTCCCTTGACAGAGAAGGAGTTGCCACGAGTGGGGCCGAGAGGCTACTTGCTTCTTTGACCTGTCGAGACTCTCGGGGGCATGACTGCCTTCCCCCTTGAGTCGTGAGATACTCAATAAATGAAGGAATATTCTGGCCGACCGGCTCTCCGGGGTAGAGACCCGAGGGAGGGGGAATCTCCATGCCTTGGATCCTAGGTTTAGGGATATGGTATGGCTGTTCTCCCCTGAGCAGGATGTTATGGTTGGCCTGAGGAGGGCGTCCCCATTTCCTTCCCGACCTGGTGGCATGCTGGGAGGTGGATGCTTCGGCCTGGTTTACTTCCGACGACTCAATGGGCGCCTCTTGCTCTTCCTCCCCCAGGGAGAGGGCAGTGTCGAACAATGCTGAGAGGGTGTTGCAAGAAAGGACGACCCCGCTCTTCTTCTTGTTTCTGGGCCTTCTCTGCTTCTTTTTCTTTTTTTCTTCAGTGGCAGGCAACTGGCCTTCGGGGGGTTCGCCCCATAAGAGAGGCTCTTCCTTTGCGTCGGCCTCTGCCCCCGGAGCTAGCTCGAGTGACTCGAACTCCTTCCAAGGGACGTATTCCTTCAGCTCCACAGGCTGGATTTCGGGCTGTTCATAATCTTCGAGCCCGTCAATAATGGCCTGGAGTCTTTCCACTGCGGGACTGGTCTCTTTGTGCACCCGCATCGGGGTATGCTTCTTCTTGTTGTTAGTGAAGCGCCGCACGACTAGCCGGGGGGCTGTATCATGCCAAACATGCGTCACTGGTGGTGGGACTGGTCGAGGTGTGACACCCCTTATATGAACCTCCGGCGTGGGCCGGGGGGGCTTGCCTTCTTCTCCTATTCCTTGTCGGCGCAGCCTGCCAACCTCCTTGGTCTTGAGCCGGTGCCATAACGAAGGCTTCATATGTTGCAGTTGTGCTGGCCTCGGCCCATTCTTCAGGCAGCTGCTGGTAAAGAGAGGTCATGTTAACAGAAGTGCCGAGGTTTGGCATCTCGTGCGGCTGCGGAGGATCCACCTTGTGCTCCCCCATGTCCAGCTCTCCCTTCTTAATCAAGGATTCAATGACATCCTTGAAGATATAACACTCCTCGATAGTATGCCCCAACATCTGGTGGTATGGGCAGAAACAAGGATCATCCTTTCTTTTTATGTCGCCAGGCCTCTTTGGTTCTGGCAATGTGATTTTATTGTACCTGGTGGCCCATTCAAACAAGATCCGGGACTTATCTCGAGGAAAAGAATACAACTTATTCCTCATTTTCTCTCGCAGGGAAGGACCTTCCAGCCGCTCAGTAGACCTGGCTGGAGGGGAATTGGCTGCCTAAGGGGCTTTTCTCTGTCTGTTTCTCAAAAGCTTGAAAGTTCAATGTGTGGACTTCTGGTGGTATCGGCTTCTTCTCGACCTGCCTGGCCCTTTGACTTGATATAGTTGGAGCAGAAGAGTACCGAGCAAGGAACGCCTCGATCTCTGCCACTATATTGTTTAAACGGTCGAATGTCCTTACTTCGGCACCAATCATTCTCTCAAGGATTTCTTTCTTCAGGTTCTGTTTACAGATTTGCACTGCGTCCTCCTGATGCTGGGGACGTCTGCATCTCATGCTGAGGTTCCTCCACCTCTTTATGTAGTCGAGTGCCGACTCTTCATTTCTTTGCCTCGTGGCGTAGAGCTCTGCTACAGTGACCTCCCGTTCAGCTATGTAGAACCTCTCTTTAAATTTCTTCTGCATGTCGGGCCAGTCTGCAATGGACCCGGCGGACAGGCTCGAGTACCATTCAAAAGCAAGCCCGGTAAGTGTCGAGCCGAAGAATTTGAGAAGGTAGGCTTCATCTGTAGCTAGATCCCACATAACATTCACATAGTAGGCAATGTGCTCCCTAGGAGACCCTTGCCCGTTAAACTTTTCAAATTTCGGCGGCTTGGTGATGCCGACCGGGAGCCTCCTTGCGGCATAGTGTGCCGGATAAGGGACTCGATACACATCAAAGGGCGTGCAATCACTATCGCTCCTTTCTGCCAGCTTCATATCTATCATCTGTTCCAACATCCGTCTGTTCACCGTCGCCGGGTCCACCGGGTTCGGGTAAAAATGAGCCGGTTGCGCCAGTGGCGTTGTTAACACTGTCGCCTGAGGTGCAATGGTGGGTCCCTGGAATGGTAGGTTCGGCGGCGGGGCCGGAGTTGTGTGCTGTGGCTGGTGCAGGGGTATGCCCCCGGTGTAGCTGGGGATCGGCGGAGGCACCGTCGCCTGGAGAGAAGCCTCTGAGGCTTGACCGTTGCCCCCAGGGGTCTCTGGTAGTGCTTCGGTCTGCCCGGATGTCGAGGGTTGAGCAGCTCTGTCGGTCAACTGCTTCCTTAGCAACTCGATCTCTCTCTGATATTGCTGCATCATAAGTAATACAGTGGGGTCACTCATTGAGAGGCTAGGGGTGCCCCCTCTTTCTTCAGCTGGCGCCTCTTCGGACGAAGTGGATGGTCCTCCCGTGGTGCCTTCAGTAATGACATTGGCGGCCAGGGCCATCGACGATCCCCCGTGGTCAATTTCTTCAGTGTAAGCTTGTGTCTTTTCAGTTGCTGCTTTCCCTCTTCTGGTGAGAGGTCCCGGCCTTGCCACAAGTCTGGCCATTTCTTCGGGCTCGGTCGGTAAGGCCCCGTACCGGCCGAATACTCCTGCCATATTGCAAGTGTAGACCCTTAGGTCTCCGCCTCTTCTTGCTGCTCTTCTCGACGGCCTGCCTGGGAAGACCAATCTGTCAAAGACCGACCCCCGCGGCCTCACCTCTTCCCTCAGCGGGGACTGATAGCGCTCCTCAGAGCAGTTCCTCGACTCGGCACTAGGCACGGGTCGGGCTTCTTCTTCTTCAAATGCAGAGGCCACTGCCCCCAGCAGTCTTCGGCGACCCAAGGGAGTGCTCCCCGGGCCCCGCAGGTAGTTTCTCATGGCTTGCTCCACTCCTTCCCAGTCTTGATCAGGAGGAGAGGCGGGTGGTGTGGCCCTGTTGACAGCAACATGCATGTAGGCTGCAGGCTCCGCACGGGCAGCCTGGTAGTGGCGTCGATGGTGTCGGCGGCAGGTGTTCTCTGGCGGGGCCAATGTGACCAGCGCCGGTTGGTAAGCGGGGGCTAATGTCTTAGCTTGTTCTGCCTGTTGAGCCCTTGCCGGGCGAAAGGTGCTGGGTCCCGCCTGGGCTGGTGAAATAGCCCGGGCTGCCTTGGGAATCCACGCCAGCTTGCCCTTGGTCGGCTTGGGGGCCGGTCGGTGCTGTGGGACTGTGGCCGGAGCTGCGGACGTCATCCTGCCCTTCATCTGCCCCAGTGGCTGGAAGGAGTTGCGCACTGGAACGGCGGGTATGATGCGATCCGGGATCACTTCGGAGCGCTGCCCGGAAAGATGCACCCGGAACGTTCCGACGACAGTAGACTTGCCGGTGCTGGAGACCCGGCCTCGGGGTGATGTGGTTGCATGGCTCCTCCGGAGCCTTCTCTGATGGGAAGCCGAGCCTGGGCTGGATGGGCCGGCGGTTTCGTGCACATGGTGCACGTTGCAGCCCAATGTCTTCATAGGGGCAGCCTTGGGGGATTCGGCCATTGGTAGGCCGGCGGCAGCTTTGGTGGCCCCCTGGATGGAGGCGTTATTCTTGATCCCGTCAGACGTTTCCACGTCCAACAGGTGCGCGAAGGCCACTCCCAAAAAGTTGGGGAAGCCAACCGAGGGAGGGAAGCTCCCGAAGGTGAGAGGGACGGCCATGTAGCCGTTCCGCACGTGACTCTCGACGGGTTGGTGGCCGAAAGTGAGTGCCATCGGGACGTCCGTAACGCAACCTGCATTCGCAAATTAGGGAATCAGTATTACAAGAAGGGGGCCGTGGAGCCCTTGGTTCCGGCAAAAAGATGAAGGGCGATCCAGTCCCACCGGGCGTGCCAGACTTGTGGACGCACTTATTTTCACTTATTATATTTTTTATGTTTTGTTCGTTTATTAAGTGCGTGGGCGTGCCAGTCACAGAGTGACGATTTATTGTGCGCTCGATCTGACTAATCAGACGATTGTGTGGTTCGGGTCGGGACTAAGACCCGTTGTACCATGAAGGTCACAACGTCATTTACATCCCCTCGGAGAGGGGAATACCCTTGATTAATTGCCAGAAATAAGGGCTCCACGACCGAAAGAAATACTAATTAATGCAGGAAGAGAAAATGGTAGCCGGGCTTATGCAATAAGCCCATAGTGAGGGCATGAACACTCAGATTATATCGGTCGCCGATGGACCACTCCACATTTAGACAAAAGTTCATTCGGAAAACAAGACGGTAACGGGGAACGAATCCGTGCGAATGTCTGCCGAGGGACGGCAATTTTAATACAAGGAGGAAGGTCAGATCCCGGCGAGGGAGGGGATCCTGATGAGGTATTGGCCCGAGGTAAGGCCGAGCGGTCAACATGACGAGAGAGAGAACTCCCGAGGGTGAAGCCCGGCTTACAAGAGCATCATTAATGTTCCCGGGTTCGGAATCCAAGAAGGATCGACGGGGACCATGCCGTTATATTCGTGGGTTGCCTTGAGTAACATGTATCATTATCGCTCGTTTATTAGTGTTACTACCTTTTGTTATCCTCTTTGCGCTCATTGTTTGATTGGAGCCATCCCCCCTTTTTGTCTTATCATTATTATTATTACTTATTGTCCCTTTTATTATATAGCCCCCCTTTTATTACATATATATGTATTCATTGGAAAGACGGTGGAGTGTACCGCTGGTGGAGTTGGGAGTGTGCCGCTGAAGACTGGGAGAGGGTGTACCGCTGGAGGATAGAAGGTGTGACGTTGGAGGGAGAAGACTGGGGGCACCGCCGTACGGTTGGGAGGCGTAGTCAGTGCAGCTTGGAGGGGGGATGTATCGGTGCAAGGCATGTTGTATCGGTGCAGGGTAGTGGGTCTGTGCAAGGGAGGTTCAGGGTCCGGTCAAGGTCGGTGCAGAAGAGGATGAGCAAGGTCGGTGCAGACGAGGCCGTAAAGGGGACAAGGTCGGTGCAAATGTTCACCGGGTTGGGTGAAGGTCGGTGCAAGCTCTGCTTCAACCCAGGAGAGGTCAGTGCAATGCTAGGCGCAGTCGGTGCAGCCTGGGGGGGGGGGGGTTGTATCGGTGCAGGCTGTGATGAACTCAGGGACAAGGTCGGTGCAAGGGGGATTGCCTCGGTGCAATGTGGGGTGAAGTCAGTGCAGCGGTAGGGCCGGTGCGGATCCAGACTGACTCGGTGCAGGTCTAGTCAGCCAGGGGGACGAGGTCAGTGCAATGCCAGGCAGCGTTGGTGCAATGCGAGTTCATGCGAAGGGGAAAGTCAGTGCAATGTTGGGTTGCATCGGTGCAATGTGGAGAAAGAGTCAGTGCAAGGTGTTTGGGCTTAGGTCTGTGCAACACGGGTTGAGGTCGTGTCGCTGGAAGGTGATTTGGAGAGTGCCGCTGAGAGTTGGAGGTAGGCGTACCGCTAAAAGTGTATCGCTGGAGGATGAAGGAGTGTACCGCTGGAGGGAGGTGGGAGCGTACCGTTGGGAAGAATGGAGAGTAAAACCAAGCAAAGTATGCTGTTCAAAGAGTGGGCCAGGGTTCGAGAGAGGGTCCCTTGTTCAGTTCATGATGAAGCATCTTAGATGGTTAAGCTTTCAGCTTCCCGTCATGAGATTGAGTCCCAAGTTGTATTTAGCAATGCAGTTCTTGAAGTCTTATTCAGCCAATTCTTAGAGCCTTGAATCGTTCCTTTAGTTGATTATAATATTTTATTGTTACTTACTTCGTTCGTTTGTTGCTTCCTTCCACCCTTTTTTAATTTATTGTCATTCCTGACGAAAATTCGGCAGCACCTCCCCTTGACCCGGGAGGTAAAGGAATAACAAGGAACATGCCCACAAGGAGTGGCATGAACCAACAACTGAGGGGAAACTTCGGAAAACTCGGAGAAAACGTCGAACAAGGAATTGGTGGACTGGTGCAAGCTATGAGTATACCGGAGAAATGATAATCAATGTGTGCCGCTGAGGCAGCCCAAAGGGTGTGCTGCTGAGGCAGCCAGAGAGATCGTGCCGTTGGGCAGACAAATGAGAAGTGTACCGCTGAGACAGCGAAAGGAGGGTGTGCCGCTGGGCAAATCCAGGGGGGGCTGTGCCGCCAAACGAGCGAATGGGAGAGGCGTGCCGCTGGGGGCCTGAGAGGTAGGATGACTGGGAGGCTGGGATGGGTGTGGGTACACAGTGGACTTTGAAGGAAAGGCTGAGGAGCCTTCTGACTAGTAGGTGGGTGATACACGCCAAGTATAGAGGTCCACGAAACTTCGACGGGCTGTAAAGGGTGGAAGAAGGGGGATTGCATTGCAGAATGCCATCAAAAGGAGGAAGGGGTTAGCCTTGCCTTATCAAACCAAGAGCTAAACCTTTCAACCAGGTAGACACATGCCATGGGAGGGGAGATCAAGCAAGGATTCGGAGAACCGGAGACAGACGCCAAACTCACAGACCAGCAGGAAGAAGGAAACTACAAATACACGAAACGAAGGCAAGATCAAACGGTGTTTTATTCATGACAAACTCAAAATGACAAAGGCCATGGCCAGAAGACCAAGTGTAACCCAGTACATCTAAGCAAACAAAAAAAGACACAAGGGGAAAAAGAAAGAAAACGTGGGGAGAGGGGCAGGATGAGGAAGGGTGATCGCTCCCTTCACCACCACCCTTCCCTCTCCACCCTACAACGCACACTCTCTTTTCCTCTCCTTCTTCTCTTCTACCTTCTTCTTCTCTTCTTCTTCTTCTCTGGAGCTCTCTTCGGACGGGTGCCCTCGCCTCTCTCTGTGTGTCTTCCTTTCTCCTCTTCGTGAGGCTTTTTATACGTGGGCCGTTGACGGGGCCGACCTCATGATGGCACTGCCATCCGAGGTTGACTTCGGTATCTTCCTCATCAGGTGAAGATCTCCCTCCTCCAGCCAGAAGGTGACACCGAGGGGGGTGCTAGCTGGCTTTGAAGTGGCCGAACTGCGTGCCGATGGGTCTGCCTATTGACCATTGTATCTTCTGCCGGTGCGTGCCGTTCAGGGGAATTCAACGCTGTGCCGCTGGGGAAAGGGCATTGGGCGTTGAGGGCAGAACGCCTGTACCGCTGGGAGCTTGAGGCCGTGCCGCTGAAGGGCGGAAGGGTCGTGCCGCTGAAGGGCTTGATGCCGTACCGCTGAAGGGCAGAAAGCCCGTGCCGCTGGGGACTTGAGGCCGTGCCGCTGAAGGGCAGAAAGGGCCGTGCCGCTGGGGACTCGAGGCCGTGCCGCTGAAGGGCCTCAGGCCCGTGCCGCTGGAGGCACCAAAGGTGCCGTTTTGACATGGGCCTTTGCTTTTGCTTCAGGAACTTGAAGTTGTGCATTCTCTGGGATATTTCTTCACCGTTAGGGGCCCGAGGGTGGGTCCGTAGCAGTGTGTCAATTCAGGAGGGCATCCTGTGACTTCTCGGTCTCTTAATGCGCCCGTGCAAATGTGGGGATTTGCTGGACGGTAGTATCTTCCCGGAGCCCTGGATGGCCAGTCTCTCCGGGTCTTCTTCCTTTGACTTTGACATTAATGCGGGGCCCGGCGGGACATATGGACGTGCCATTTTATACGTCCACAATCTGCTAAAGCACTTGAGCATTGCTCAATGTACCTGAATGGACTTCCAATGATGTCTGATCTGTCGACCATCTTATAGAAATGTGCCTAAATGTAGTTTTATTTCATTACTTGTGATATGTTATGAGGGTTAAGACTATTTGGGAACCATGTGAACATGCAGGGAGGATCTTCTAAATTCTCTTGATGAATGATATCTATCTTGTTTTCCTAAAGCCTGTCTGCATGTGAACTAGTGTTGACTTCAGAAATATGTGTTTTGAGGGTGAAACATCACTATGTCTCTTGCACCATGCTTGACCTTTCCTTTGTTAACGTATTTCAGATGGTAATTTTGAGAGTGACTACTTTCAGCAAACAGAGGAATCAAAGCAGTTTACGCAAGAATATGAAATGCGCAGAATGAAGCAGGCAAGTCATCATCCAATATATCAGTTGAGCATTATGTTTCAGCATGAGGAAGGACATTCATCAATAAGAATAAAAAGGTTTCGAGGTGACTACTCATAGGTGACGTTAATCAATGGGCTGCCAGTGTTCGATTTCTCCTCTTCATCTTCAGGTTGCTCTATGCAAAGAGTAGCTACACATAATGCAAACTAAACTATAGGAAACCTCAAACAAATGGCTTAGCAAGACACTAAGCTTGTGAATAAAAACTATGGCTAATATTTTGGATTCTTTCCATCGTCAAGCACATGATGAGCGTTGCCCATATTTCTGCAATGGAACATAGTTATGGCCTAACTCGGCACCCTTATATCGATCTATATGTGTCATTGTCACTTTTAGCAGACAAACTTAATTTTTTTTTTCAATAATTCATATAGTCTTTGATAAGCAAAAGCTGCAAAACTTTGGCATCATTTCAGTATTAGGTAGCTGACCTAAAATTCCTGCAAATTATTTAAGCCAATAAGGGCATTGTAGAAAGTTTGACTGCTTATCCAAATACTATTCTTGAAACTTTGGATAAACACAAATGTAAAAGTAAGTCTCCATGCAGGATCAAGGCTTGGATGTTATATCAGAAGGTCTTGATACGCTGAAGAATCTGGCCCATGACATGAGTGAGGTTAGTTATTTGTCTCATGTAATTCTTTGTAAAGTAAGATGAAAAACACTACTAACCATTAGTTTATTGCAGGAATTGGACAGGCAAGTTCCTTTAATGGATGAGATTGATGCCAAGGTTACTATCTATTTTTTCTGTTCCCCCCATTAAACTTTTATCATTTATTTGCTGTCTAGAAATTTATAGCACTGTTGCAGGTGGATAGGGCAACATCTGACCTAAAAAACACTAACGTACGACTTAAGCAAACTATCAATGAGGTAACCAAAGGAGCATATATAGTTCATCAGCCAGTTGTAATTGTAAACCTCTTTTGCTGTAATCCTAATAATCACAATTGTCTCTTTTCCAGTTGAGATCCAGTCGCAACTTTTGCATTGATATCATCCTCTTATGTATTATCTTGGGAATTGTCTCATATCTGTACAAGTAAGTTATCTTTTCCCACTTGGATATTTCACATTCTTTTTATGTCCATAACTAAACCGAGTATATCCATTTCTTAACTGGGCCATGCATCTGCATCAGCTTTTTTGACTGATAAAGCTATTCAAAAGTCACATAAGTTGAATGTGATATTTGGTGGATAGTTCTATTTGCATAAGAGAGGCAGGTTAAATACTTCAAAACAAGGCAGCAGTTAGACACACATGTTGATACTCCAATTTAGGATTTCTAAGTGAGAACTTCAACAATTCATCAAAAACTCATTTGAATGATAAGGTTCAATGGTAGGATGAATATATATTTATCTTCACATTTTATACATTATCATTTCATCTTACTTTACTACATGCATCTGTAATTAGATATGAATAAGTCCACATCTATATATCTCGTATATGATGTTTGTCAGCTCAAAAGAAAAGAGTTCTCAAAAACGATGTTGACGAGAACTTGTAGAGAATGGTAGGCTTCTAAAACATGTCATCTTGGAGGAAAATATCTTGGGACACCACGAGATGCAGTACTAGCTACTCAAGCGAAGTGTTTAGGTGATCATAACACAAATACACTATCATCTTAGATGCTTCCATCTGCTGAACATCTCAATGGTATAAATAAATATCAAATTTTTTAATAGAAGTGAGTAGCAGTTCTTACTAGACCAAATTTCTCGTCAATGTAATACGTAATACAAGTCGACAAATGTATGCTAAGTTAAGGTGGTTAGACATATTGTATGAGAAGTGTCTGTGAAATTTGTATATACCACTAGGTCTCCTGTTGAGTTTTTGGCTTCCTTTTGCCAGCTCACTATCCCTTAATAATTCTCAAATTGTTTGAAATTTCTTACAAGTAGCACAAGGCACTAACACCATTATTCCATTGTCATATTAATTTGTGGACCGCATATTGGTTGTCTTCTATCTCATAGTACTGACCCTGGATGTACCTTTCTATACCCTATCATAATATTAGAAATTTAGAAGCATACTGGATTTTTTTCTACATCATTATACCTGTACTCGTACTACACCCAGTAACAAATTTTTAGCATCAGTGTTCTAGACATTTGAAGATTACCTGATTAATTACATAGAAACACATGTATATTCAGATTTCTTAAGCATAAAATCATCTTGATGGCTGCTTTCGAGGGCATCGGATGTATCATATACTGTACCGTTCATTCAATACTCCTATTACTACTTTTAGTCACAAAGTATTGGCATCTTTTACAAGCCCAGTTTCTTTTGTATGATCACTAATGTACTTGTTTCAGGAGTTTCATAATATCATCTCAAACCTTTAACATTTACTTTGCTTGGGAGCAACATAGTGAAAGTTACAGTGGAAATATTGGTTCCTACTAATTTGTATTCGATCTTAAGGTTTTTCTCCCTAGAAGTTCGATGATGGTCAATTGTGTACATAGCCCCAGAAATCTTTCATTTATCCCTATCTTTTTTTCTTTAATTTTTTTTGGGGTAAAAATGCCTGCTGCTGTATTGGCGGCAGTTTTATGTCCTACCCCACCACCTGGGTTCAAACCTGCATGCTGCACACCGCCGTGGCTCAGATACCATCCTGCCACAAAGGCTTCCGACTCTATTTTGTTTCAGTCTTAAGAGCATTGAATCTTGAGACTTGCAAGTTTTTTTATTTAAGGAAAGTATTCAGTTTGCTTCCTTTTATCCCAAAATTGCATTATGTCCATGAGTACTTGCTGGAACAGTTTTCATCTTTTGGAAGGAATATTACTTGTCAATCTCTCCATAGCTGAATGCATTGGGGGGGCGCCCCCCCCCCCCCCCCCCCCAAAAGTCACCCCAGCATAGGTAGATGTATCTTTTTCTTTTATCTAGTGAGCTTTGAATATATAGGTGCTCCAGCGCAAGGGTATAGGGCATACAATGACATGAAATAGATTTGACATTTACTTGCAGTAAGGCAGTAAAGCAGGTCCTTGATCTCAGCCATAGCAGCAAAGATAATTTTGCTAAATTTCTTTATGCATCAGCGGAAGTTCTCATATAAATGGGTTTGATGTGTAGTGGAATGGTACTCCGCCTTGTGTTTGTTTGTTTTGGATGGCCTCATTTCACTTGTTTTCTTTTCTTTTTTTCTTTTTGCAGTGCCTTGAATTGAGATAATGAAGATTCTATTCTCATCGTCCATACAACATGACAGACTTGGGATGCTCGAAGATTTCATGATGATGGTTTCCTATTTGATTTTGGCATTCACAATTGATGTATGAATTGACATATGTGGATTTTGCGGCATTACACAATTATAGTCATGTACTGTATATTGGGAAACATTCCACTGTAAAGTGGGTTCCCAGTCCCACACTGTGTGTATTTGTATGTTCATTTCATGAACCAAGAAGGCGATGGCTCATTGAGGTGGCTAGCATGACAGTCCTCTTGCTGGATGTGGATATCAACGTTTAAGTGACAAATCTGTTCAACGTTTCATCCAACTGTTGAGGGTGGCAGTCGCATTTTTTTGTCTTAATTAAAGGATGCTGGTTCCCTTTATCTAGCAGTCAAGCAACAAATAGTTGGGTTCTTGGTCCGTAGGAGGATTATGTGGATGGGAACTGTAATACGGTTCCATGCTATTGAGATCCCAACATGATCTCTGCGTTCCAAGTTTAGCCACCTATGACCAGGTGCAGGTTTTTGTCACATCCATGCCCCCCCCCCCCCCCCCGACCAACCCCTCGAATGGTGAAAAACTTAGAACAGGGGAAGACGTTGGCCGGTTATGTGTCATTCACGTCTACGTATTCACCGGTAACATTTAAAATCAGGTTTGATAATCACGGGAGTAACTAAGCGAACATACTATTTCCTTCTTATTTTGTTGTCCAATCCGAGATTTCGTATTCGAACTCGAGAGGTTGAACACGCCATCCCAGTTGAATAACAACAGGCTGTTGTTCTATCCTTTTATCAAATAGGCCTCGCTGATTACTATCCATCATCTATATGTATGGTCGCTTTTTTATCAGCTCTGGCTTTAGTTTGGATGATGGATCCGTGCAGGACTGCATTGACGTGAAATGGGTCATCTTTCCAGCCTGGTTCTAGCATGTCTTCTTCTATTTCCTCTCTTACCTTTGCCATTGCGTCATAATTAGCCAGTTCTTCGAGCTCTCCACGTCTACTGGGTGCCAAATTAATACGTGTTTTCAAATTCCTTGACTGCTCTGACCCTTCTCCCCGTAGACTTAAATTGTTTGCTCTATGACATTGACGGATTTCTTATATCAACTGTATATTTTCTGACGATGAATAATGATTATTGTAGAGACGAGAAAATGATCTCTTGATCTCGGTATCATACTTTTAATATTTATTTGTTGCAGAAGATCGTCTAATCACCCGTGGAAGCCTGTAAATATTAGAAGAACGGCGTCAGAAGAGTCCTAGGTGTTATCTCAGGAGATAACCCTTCGATGCTTAAGTTAGGATCGTATTATGTGGAGATCAAGGGAGGATGGAGGAGAGAGAGAAGAATGAGGGCAGAGCGATCAAGTCTGGAGTGAGGATTAGACTTTCGGAGGTGTTCGTTACATCCAATGGGTGCTCGGAGAGTGCTCGCTAGGCTAGAGGCGTGCTCAGAAGCAAGTCAGAGCTCTCCTTTGGAGATGACTCTCTCTGTCTGTAGGCATCTGTTGCTGTTAGCCTGTCTCTGTGTGTTTTTCTGTGTCACCGTGTCTCTGTCTTTGGTCGAAGGTTCATTTATAGAGGTTGTCATGGCGGTGGAGACATATCCCTTAATATATAGGGAAGGACGTGAGTCGTGAGGTAACGTCCCTCCACGATCGTGGGGCGTTTCTCATTGTGCGCCCATTCATCTGGGATTGGACGGTCTTCTGGTGAGTCTTACGACACCAGTGGGGCGTGCTCGCCTTTGCTAGAGTGGAGGCCAATGATGGCGGGAGTAGCGTTCGGTCGTCAGAAGATCATCCGACGTCCAATATGCTCGGGTTGATGTCCCTCGTGGGCCGATGAAGATGGCTGACCTTATTGGGCTATATGGCGTGGGCCATCGATTGTCAAGGGTCAGTTATGCGTTTTACAGACCTTAGATCGACGTGGACTTGACGTTAATGGGCCACACATGGGTCATATAGATCTTACCCTCCTCGGTTATCATGGCTTCGAGGAAACTGCAGATATCCTTCTTCCTACCCATAGTGATTACAGGAAACCGGGGAACAGGTACTAAAAAGTATCTGCAGGTGTTGGAGAACCGCGGCTCTTGATGACATTTTGTTGGTTTACCGTGTCAAGTCATGTGAGAGGCGACATCGATGCATAGGATTAAACACCCACTCCATGACGCCCCTAGTTTTTGTGGCGTTCGCCCCTAATTAAAATTTGATATTAATGGAATTTGTGAGTTCTTTTACTACCTAAAAAAATGAATTTGTGTAGATTTTAGAGTAGGAGAGAGAGATGGCCCCTATATATTATAGACTAGACCGTTCGGAAGGAAGTCCATGGCCTTTCTTTTTTTAAGTTTTTTTGGAATACTAAACAGTATCTCGAGCCATTAAGTCCACCAAATCTCACTCTCATGCAATGGACCTCCAAACAGCACAACAAAATCAAGTGGATCAATGTGTAGACCTAGCTCATGGTGAGTCACATTTGCCCTACCTTGCGATCCATGGTGAGACTCAGCCATTGAGGTCTCATGGTTTATCCGTGCACGGGGTCCTTCATCCAACTCTCTCACCCCTTGTCGACAAAGTCCACAGTTATATCATTAACAACGAATTAAAAAAAAAATCTTCAAAGTCATTCTTAGCTATTGGATTTTTTAGCACTTCTATTCTCATGAGGTAGAAACTCTTGGGGTCCTTGCGTAGGATGTTTCCTCCTTCGTGTTTCGACAGCCACTTGACGATGATTCCATGCCTTCAGGCCTTTTACTGGGATCAAACTTGTCGAACTAACATCTAAAAATCATATCTAAATTAACTGAAGAGATAAAATCTCGTGTAAAGTCATTGACCGTCAGACCTGAGATGATCGAGGGAGCAGCCACCTCAACAAAGAATTATGCAAACAATGGGGAAGAAACGATCAGGAGGCTCGGGATTATAATTCTGAGAAAAATTCTCTGATGCTTAAGTCAGTGACGGTAAGAGTCAAATGTGAGAATGAGGCAAGGGGGTTGAAGGGCACGGGACTGCTCCTCACCTGTGAAGTGGCTAGAGTTGGCTTACCTTTCTGAAGAGTTTTCCTGGATTTATATAGCTACTCGTTCTCTTTTTGTAGCAGGGGAAGTGGGAGAGCCTAGGGGGCGTTACTTCCTGGGTGAGGGCTCTTCACCGTTTGAGGACACTTTCCCTTTCCTTACCCCCTGAACTTCCTGTGGCCGATTACGCTCGGTCTCCCTTTGGGCTTTCCCTGCGCATAGGAGGTACTGCTATCCGGACTTCTCAGCAAGAAAACCAAACATGTTGTGTTGGTCCGAATGAGTTGGGCCTCCTGTTGAGTGGGCCCAATAGAGTTTTCCGTTGAGCATCTGTTTCTCTAGAGTCAGGCGGTCTTTAGGTGAGTCAGACGGCCTCCGTGGGGCGTGCTCGTCATTATTGGCGTTGAGGCCGATGATGATGATAGGAGTAACGTTCGGTCGCCGGAGGGTCCTCCGCCGCACGATATGCCCGGGTTGATGCCGTTCATGGGCTAGCTAGTCCGATGGCTGGCTCTATTGGGTTGTCTATTGTAGGCCGTGATCGTCGGGGGTCCATCATGTGTGTTACGGACTTTGGGCCGATGCGGATCTGACGTCAATGGGCCGTGCGTGGGTCATGCCGATTTTATCCTCCTCAAATCTCTTAGTAAAAAAATTATAAAAAAGGCATGAATCCGCATCTTTTTTTTTATTGTAAGATCTTTTGTCTCCTAATTCTTGTTTCCTTGGATTAGAGCAATAATATATTAGAGTGTGCACTAAAACATGTTACTCTTACTAGTTGTGTTAATCGGAAGTGGGGAGCAAAAGATTTGGACCTTCAGTGTGTCATCTTGGGCCCGAAGATGCTGATTGACCCGAACCATTTTTAAGCATTTATGGTCGGCTATTTGGAGGCTGCGGCCGCCGAGAAAAGTGGCCCTCGGCGACGTCTATTGGGCCAAACCGGGTCAACGTCGGCCCACCTTCGTCACAACCACCGATGCAGCCGGACGTCAGAGCGCCTCCGATTCTCTGAGGTGCGGCCTTTTGAGGCTGACCCAGGTTTGATTGGGCGCGGCCCAGCCACGGGTGGCTGTCACATGCTCCAATAATCACGTGGAAGGATAGGTCGGGCAACGGATTCGGATTGTTTCGGATATAGTATTTGGATCCGTTTACAATTTAACGGCACATTTGGAACATATTGAAAGTGAGAGAAGTTTTAAAACAAATTTAGAGAGAGAATAATCATATTTTGAGTAGATTTAGAGATTTTTTAATTTTCTTTTCTTTATTCCAATCTCTCTCTAAATCTTGAAATATGTCGTAAAATAAAAATTGATGGAACATTTGGAAATACTTTTGAAGGAGGAGAGATTCCAATAATTAGAAGGCCCAAAATCTATCTCCCTAATCCGTTCCAAACGCATCCTAAATCTACATTAATAGATAGTATTTGAATTTATATTTATTTTTTCAGATATAAATGAGATCCAACTTTGAGTCAGAGTAGTGTATTATTTACTTCGTAAAATGTCAACCCGTAATATCATAGATCATATGGTATGTATATTTTTTAACAATATATTCTAAAGTATAAAATGTGAAAGAAAAAATATATTTTTTAGCTATTTTTTTCTTATTATCTATCACCTTGATAAAGTTGAGAACAATCTCACGTAGAATATGTTATATTTATGGAGTATTTTAAAATTAGAGAGAATAATTCAAATAATTTTACATTTTTATTCGAATCAAATATAAATGAATAATATAATAATCTGTTAGATTGTTGATCAAAATCGAATGATTTAAATTTTAAAATAGAACGAATACGGATAATCGTACATTCGCTTTGTACCTACGAATCTATAGATGGACATAAAACATCCCGTCAATTAGTGCCAAGAAATAATTGGCCAATATGATCTTTAAGCAAGTAGATTATCAAGTGACTAATAGTCAGATGATCGATAATTAGATTGACTCGGGGAGATCCCAGATTCTACTCATTTTAATCTAAATATCTCATCCTAGTAATAAAAGTGATTAATTAGAACCCAAATAGCTGTTGGGTTAACGTAAGTATGGCATTAAAATGTTGGTTAAATGCTATCTGGATATTAAATATGACATTAATCGGTGGATGTGCATCTAAATCTATCCATAAACTCCGTGGGAGTAGTACCTGGGAATATATTTTAACTCATCATTTCTGTGTATTCCTCTCTCTCGTTAAAAAAATTATAAGAATGCGGAAGTCGAAGACTAACGGTGCATTTGATTCGACTTAAATAAATCTAATTAAACGTTATCTAAGATTCGTCGTATCGTCGGTTCATATCGTGTCGACGTACACGGTACCGTGTTGACATCAAGATTTGTCGAACCGATGATTTATATTAGATCAGAATCGCTCTGATACGATACAGTATGTCCGAATCACATGCGACTTGAGCAAGTTAGATCATTTATCACTTCACCCGATAGATCTTTCTTCACCCGCGAAAATAACATTAATCCACGTTTGTTCTTCGTCAACGGTGGGTGGACTACTGCGAGGGCGGGGGGGGGGATGGTTTGTACGGACGACATCTAGTTATTGGTTCTATTTTAAAAAAAGGCCTTAGATTATATGTAATTTAACAACACACCACCACCGGGGAGGAGGAGACCCGGGGAAGGCGACGGGCACCACCCCGCAATCCTCGCCGAGTCTCTCTCTCTCCGGTCCATTCCCCCTTTTCCCCTTCTCTCATTAGTTCTGGTCCTCTCTTCTCTCCGACCGGTCCCGTCTCAACGCACCCGGGGTGGCGAGATGACATCCTCATGATGCACTTCAGCACGTCACCGATCTCCTAAAAAGTGACATGTTTTAATGTGATTTTTTGCCCTCTTGGAAAGCATGTCCCCATATTTTTTATGTTAAGTTACCTACGTACGATCCAATTTGTTTGCCACCCTAAATAAATAATATATTAGAGTGTGTACTAAAACATGTTACTCTTACTAGTTATGTTAATCGGAAGTGGGGAGAAAAAACATTGGGCCTTCAGTTTGTCATAATGGGCCCGAAGCTTCTGATTGGAGGCCCGAACCATTTTGTAACCATTATGATCCGGCCATTCCGAGGCTGTGTCCGCCAAGAAAAGTGGCCCTCACCGAGGTCTATTGGGCCAGACCGGGTCAACGTCAGCCCACCTTCGTCACAACCGATGCAGCGAACGGGGAAGGGAGCTTGTAAAAAAGGAATAAAAGGAAACGTGGGAAAACGCTTCCACCGATGCAGCCGGACGTCAGAGCGCCTCTGGTTCTGTGACGGGCGGCCTTTTGACGCTGACCCAGGGTTGATTGGGCCAGCAGCGGCCCAGCCAGGAGTGGCTGTCACATGCTCCAATCGGCTATGCAATATATATATATATATACACACACAAGGTTATTTGTATGAAAATTATTTTGAAATGAAAAATTATAAAATAATATTTATATTAGGAAACATATCACCATGTAAATTTGAATCGTGTAAAAATATCATTTATTTACGTACATATTATTTTTTCAAAAATTTATAAAAAATGACGCTTAAATAATATTTATACACTACTTGAATTGATATAGTGATACTTTTTTAAGAATATTTTTTATAAATTTTTATTTAATAATAACTTTTATGTAAAAATATTAAACGTATATATAAATTATATATATATATATATAATGATAGGTGGAAGATGCTGTCGGGTGCAGGCAGCACTGGGTGCTTTCCTTTGCTGTCTTGCTAGGTTCGCCTATGGAAACTACTGCTATTAGTGTGAGGAGGGGCAGAGAGAGACTTGTAGGGGAGGACTTTAAGGGGTGGGATGGGGAAGGAAAGAGGCAGAGAACTGGGGGAGTAATAACATAGATGGGACAGCCTGCAAGTCAAAAATTGATTTTTTTTTTTTTTAAATGGGGTTTCCCCCTGGCAGGCCCGGCGATTGAGATTCCACCGTCCCATTTGGCTGTGTGGTACAGACAGATGCTGATGGGAAATGGGTAGTTGGGAGTCTCTCTCTCTCTCTCTCTACTATGTTACGGAGTTGATTATGACTGAGGTATTTCTCTCAGTGTTATCAGAATCAAATTGGATCGGGCGGTCGGATCAATCCGATCATCAATCGATTCAGAACCGGTCCGACTAAGACCGGTCCGAATTAATGTTAAAAAATCGGATGAATTAGATGAACCGTGATTAGATCAGTGAACCGATCCAGATCGATCCGCCCCGATTCAGTATTTAAATAAAAAAATAAACATAAAAATATTTAGATATTCAAAATGATATTTACGTGTGAACAAAATCATCTTACTATTATTGATTTGTTGTTATTTATCATTTTATTTTAAATATATTTAAAATTTAAAAATTTTAAAGAGTATAGATGTCAATTGTGAAGAGTGAAGACTAATAGAGTATTATAAAATTTTAAGGTCAGTTTATTACTTTGATTAATCATTATTACTATTTTTTTACTTAATAATTATATAATCATGACTAATAACTATGTACGTATGTTTTTTTCATTTTGATCATTATATCTTATATCTTATTATCTTTGGACTATATAATCGAGTCGAATCATATATCAATATTACGATGATGTCACGGTTCAAACCGGTTTGATTGAACGGTCCAATCGATTCGAATCTAACTAACTTATTGGCCGATCCAGACACCGATTCGATTACGATAACATTGCTCCCTATTAAACTGGGAGATGTGACCTCCTAGAAAATTTGATCATCTCACATGAAATTTGTTTAGAAGAAATCCGTAAAGATCTTCTCAACGTTAAAAAAAACAAATCAGATGGTACCGAAGAATAGAGAATGGGAGGTGGCCTCTCCTCCACAACACTATGCAGAAGCTCACAAAAATTACAGTGATCACAGTTTAAAAAAAGTCCCACTTAAAGAATATATAGAAGCTAGTGATGAAAGCTTTGAACTTTAATTCCCTTTCCAGTGTTTTCAAACCCAATCTCCCAGATGAATGGGCAGTACCCCAAGTTTCATGTTCTCTGGTCACACACCTCTGGACGCCACTCCCATCATATCTTGCACTTATGGGAGACCCTTCTTTTCTTCGTTTTTCATTGCTTATGGGTTTTCTCTTCTCGCGGTCATTCCCTCGTCCTTCCTGGGGAGGGGGGGGGCATACGTACGTAATGGAGGACGAGGAGGAATGGGAAGTTATCTTTCACCACAAGTGAAGAACTAATTATGAGCGTTGCATGAGCCCATTGAATGATCACGGGGAAGTGAGTGAATGATCGAGCAGGAAGGTCTGCTTGCTCCTGCCATGTTCACGACTCTCCCAGCCGTCACTCACCACACAGCGCGCCCTCACACATACACGCACACACACACACACAGAGGAGGCGCAGACGGCAGGTTCTGCATGGCCTTCCACCCCCGGCCGCAGCTCCCCTGCGCGGTCCTCTGCCTACTTGCCCAGTTGTTCCCACCACCACCATCACGAGCAGAGCCACGGAGAGATGAAGGCGGTCACTGAGGGCGCATGCTGGCCGGCTCACAGACTGGCCCTGGTAATGAGTATCCCCGTCTCTCTCTATTCCGCCCAACTTACAGCCCATCTTCTAAGGTTGAAAGAGGAGGACAATGGACAAATCTAACTGGTCTTCTCATTGGCCTTGTTTACGGAGATCATAACGGGTGTTAGGATATATCAAAAAATAAATAATATAATTTTAACAGTATTTCGGTTAACTTATTTCATCTTTTTAATAGAACAGATTTAATTCGAGTATTAGTCCGTAACTCGGATATAGATCAGAATACTAGATCCGCACAAACAAACAGAATGGGAGGAATAAGGTGTTGATATCCGGATTACCAGCGTCTTATTCTGCAAATAAACAGGCCCATTGAGACAAGAAATACGGACACATCCAACTGCGCTTCTCACTGAGAAGGGAAAAATGATTAGAGATGTCAAGATGAGTGTAGATCTACTAATGTACCCATTAAAGATCCTCTAATTTTTGAATTTATCTAACAGGAGACCTGTTTTTTTTTTTTATTTGTGTTGGGTGAAAATATGATCAGTTTTCTATGAATTCGGATGTTAAACCAAGTTCATTTGCCAACTATGTTAAAATTCAAGAGAACACTTGCATTTCAATGTCAAACAAATAAGAAAGTAGATTTGAAATCCTATACCCATTTATCCATTTAACTCAAACGGTTAGGACGTGTTTGCATGATAACGGGGTGGGGTGAGTTGTTCGCCCCCCCGCTAATTAGGGTGGGATGAGTTATTCGCACCCAGGGGATGGGTGTGAGGAGAAATTGTGAGGTCCACAATTTTCTCTCACGTCTGTTTGCTATCCCGTCTTTCCTATTCGGAAATCAAACACGGCCTCGTCAAATTTGATACAGAATCCAAGTTTACTCATTTTGAGTGTTGGTCTACTCTGAGCCACACCATTTACAACCTTATAGGGTGTTTGGTTACGTTTTTTTTACCTCTTTCTCTCTCAAATTTAAAAAAGAGAGATAGAACTCACTTGTGGGGTGTTTGGTACGACTCTCCTAAATTTTAGGGAGATAATCCAATCCTATACAAATCTTCCTCAAAAAAAATAACGCATGACCAATTTTTTTTTTGAAACAACTCTCGTTCTCCCCCCGTGTGTCTCCCTCCTCTGGCTCGCCCCCCCTCCCCTCCCCCGACCGTTCCCCCTCCCCCGACCTCCCCGGCGGATCCCCCTCCGCTCCCCGACGGATCGCGCCCCCCCTCCCCCGACCGTTCCCCCTCCCCCTCCCTCCCCAGCCGATCGCGCCCCCAACCCCCTCCCCCTCCGGCTCCGGCGCCCCCGCGTGCAACCCCAACCCCCTCCGGCTCCGGCTCCGGCCCCAACCCCCTCCCTCCCTCCGGTTCCCCCCTCCGGCAGCGCAGCCCCCTCCCCCTCCCCCCCCTCCGGCTCCGGCGCCCCCGCGCGCAGCCCCTCCCCCTTCCCCCTTCCGGTTCCCCCCCTCCGGCTCTGGCGGCCCCCGCGCGTGCCGCCAGCCCCTCCCCCCTCCGGCTCCGGCGGCCCCCGCCCAGCCCCTCCCCCTCCCCCCCTCCGTCTCCGGCGGACCCTGCGCAGCCCCCTCCCCCTCCCCTCCCTCCGGCTCCAGTTCCAGCTCTCCCCTTCCAAACAATACTATATAAATTTTAAAAAATATATCATTTTTACCAAACAGATGTTATCAATTTTTATCAATTTTAAAATTTAAGTTAAAAATTAACATAACATAATTTTTGAGATAAAAATAGTTCTAAAAAAAAAGTGCTCCCAAACACCCCATTAACCACTTGAATGCTCTCCCAAGATACTCTTCTTCACATCTTTACCATCACCTTATCGTTTCTTATCCATTCGCATGCAGAATTCATGACTTGTGAACAGAGGACTATCTCATCTATATGACACTACTTAATGTGGGTAAGAAGAGCCATTGGCGAGGGTACTTTCTCAATTACCACCAAGACTCATTAATTAGTTCTCCATGCATCTAGGTAAGAAAAATTGGAGAATATGTATGCATGTTACTCTCTTGGGAGGCAGGCGGCTAGGTATTTACCCGTGGACTTGAATGCCGGCCAGCCCGGCCGGGACTGCATGCAGGGACGAGCGGCAGCCATGGGCGCATGTGAAGCCGACATGCTGCATGTTCCAACAGTCGGTGGCTCCAACGTCCCACAGCGATCGATGTCCTACTCCACATAACATGACATTTAGGTGCGTACGGATTGTCTCCATCGTTGGATCCCCGACGAGATGGGAGCAACGCAGCTGGGGTCCCTCTGAAAGGAGAGCCTCTGCATGGTGAGGATGGGTTGTGGGGGTGGGGGGGGGGGGGGGGGGAGTGCGGGTGTCTCATACCACCATGTCCTCGAGTGCAGCTACTACACAAAATCTGAGTGAAATTTAGGAGGGGTTGTCAAATCAAATGCCCATGAAACAAATCATGCAGTCCGGGAGGACAGATTGAGAAGTGGGTTTCATTTTAACATGGCCATGTCTTTTTTTTAAAAAAAACATAAATTTATTCAAGAAAATGAAGAGAGATGATTTGGAGGGAGACATCTCACCTTAGTTACCTCCAGAGATTACAAAGAAAACAATGTTAATTACCCATTCTAGAGAAACTCTCCCCCCTCTCCAAAAAAAAAAAACCTAGATCAGTGTCACACAGTGAAACTGCAAGTATATATATGAGTCTTTGAGTCTTCATTCCTGTAGTTTTAAGGCGAGTATACTTATCTACAGATTTCATCCATCTCTTTCCTATCAGTGTCATCACTAATTGACTGATGAATAGGTATCATTGAGACATTCTCGGACTATTTATCTTCAAATCCCGAGAAAAGATGACGATCCATGGACTCAAAACTGTAAGTAGTCTGGATAACATGGCCATGTCCTTTTGCCTGGTATAGACTCATGTGGGTGTAGGGCCCCAAAGATCGACCTGCCTAGATCTTCTTGCGTACTTATGTTCCTTGTTCCTGACTAGCTTTCCTCTTTCATGGCGCCTATTATTTTAATATTTAGCAAAAGATAAGGTTGCCATTTGCCCAGGAGAGTTTCATTAGAGACAGCAAGGATCAAAGTAAGGCTTCTCTTTAGTTGGTGCCCCGGGAATTGAAACATCAAGTGATGGGCTCTGTTCTAAGCACAAAGTCACACAGTGAAAGTCTATCCCTTCTGCATGTGGTTACCCAGATTCTCTGGTAAGCCATTACAAATGAGACTCAAATGTCGGTTTCTTCTCTAAAGATGAGAATCGAAAAAAAAAAAAACGTTGTGCCCATGAACAGCGTAAGATGCTTTCTTTGGAAAATCACATTCATTTCTTTATCCATGTGATGAAAAAGGAGAATCGATTAGATGGTCGAGTGAAGTTCACAATTCAGTAATCATTTTTTTTTGAGTCACGACACTCGGGAAGGGGAGACAAGGAAGGGGGAGAGAAATAAATTATATGAATCAGACGGGATGTCCGAATGTCGTTTCTCTCCATCTCAATGCCTCTGGAAGTCGTTACCACCTGCGCACATCACATCCATGTGAAATAATAACACTCTAAGGGCCTGTTTGATAACGAGTTAGGGTGGAGGAGCAGATGAGAGAGAGTCGGTGAACCCCACCGCTCTCCTCACACATAGGGAAGTTAACCGGGGTCAGTCAGCGCAACCTACCCTTAGGGGTCACTTGTGTTAACCCTACCTGGTTAGCAAAGCGGCCCCAAATAATGACTCACTCCCACTAAGGCGACCAACACTCAAATGATCGAAACTCCCTCGTAAAGAGACCCCAAGATCAAACCTGGGACCCCTCCCATGCATGTTGGGAGGGGTTTCATATCGATCATAAGATTTGATCCTCGATACTAAACCTTCTGATCTTTTGTCAAGACCAACGAGTGAATCTAAAAATCGAGCTGATCTAGCCTGATCCCATGCAAAAGCCACCATCCGCAGTCTCCTAGGGGCCCAAGCGATTGGTGGCCAATCACCACATGACGTCGCACTGAGATCCCTGGCCTTTTATTTAGAGCCCATGTGGATTGATGTCTCAATATATAGTCTTTGTCAGGGAGCGCTCACAGAGAGCTTTGCTTCCCAGTGCAAACTGAGTGGAGGCTAGGGCTTCGATCTCGACGTCACCACAGCATGGGCACTGTGTCCCCCCCACTAGCTGCCGCGTGACACAGATTAGGATCCACTGTGGGTGTCTGCCTCGGATCAGGTGGTTGACAGTGCTAACAAGTCTCCACTCAAAAAAATATGTCCAAGAAGTACATTTCGTAAAGAGCATCACCGACTGTGCATTTTGCCTCTACTGATTCATGGTTTCAGTCAGTACTGGGGTGGGCATCATTATTGGATGAAGGATCCAAACATATAGTTATATGAGCTGATGATCAAAGATTAGATCAAGAGCCTGAAGTCTCAATACTTTGGGAGATCTAACCAAAGGTGCATATACAAAGAAAAAAGAGTCTTCCTAGATCTTACATGTAAAGAGGAAAAACGACGAAAAAAATAATTCCTTTTACCACCGAAGATAACATTCATAAAAAGAGTTTCTTTTTAGTCTAGGGAGATCTCGGGGGATTGGACATATATATGCACGCTCCAACACCTCTAGAAAGTGCTGGGGGGTGCCTACACGTGCACCCACCTCTCTTTAAATGCGCGACAGTTGAATCTATAAAATCGCGGTGTTGAGATACAAGGTCCAAGGGTCGTCATAAGCACTGAACCACAACGGCCAAGATTGGCCGTGGAGATGGCAATATATAGAGTTGGGTCCATGACCCGCTCTGATATCATGTTGAATCCACAAACCAACAATGTTGAAATACACATGCTCATAGTCATAAGCACATGAACCACATCTCATTTAATCAGTATGAGACTATTGCGTAGGGGACTATGCCCAAATTCCAACCAGGACTAGTCGAGTCACAATCGAAGGTCTTGCACTCTCTCAAGTAATGGGAGAGACAAAATTTAAACTCGGGATCTCATAATTCTCCATGATATAATGAACCAACTGGACTACCCGGCAAGCTAGTTCCATGAAAAGAGTATCAATGAAGTGTGTAAAGAAGAGTAAAGATAGCTGAGAACCATAGCCATGTAAATCATGATGTGTGATTGCCAGGAAAGGCGATATATAGGGATGAAGAGGTAGCTAGGGTGACAATAGAATCGACAACAGAAGCATCAACTTTCATCGATCAGTCGATAAAGATGAATAGTCCTTCGATGGTAAACAATAGGTAATTAGCTTCTCTACCAAATAGTCACAAGCGGCATGCATGTTCCTACATGTGGGGGTATGATGCAGCCGTAGAATCTAATGATCGGTGGGGGCCTTGTAACAATGAAATGCCTATATAAAAATACAACTGTACCTATATCCTTATTCTTTAATATCTGGCAATGAGAATCTTTGTCCCTATGTAAAAGTGTACAAAAGAGGGTATTCCTACCCTTCCTTCTGAGGGTCACTTCAGTTCGGATGGTGGGAGGGGATTTTGAGATTTCAATATTTATTGAAATCACATTCTCACTATCTCAACCAAAGGAAAGATAAATGAACCGCAGAGAGTTGTTCTACATCGGACAGGGGGCTTAACTCGATCCGTTTGATCTCTTTCGGTGCCGGCAAGTCTTGACTCATGAGATGACATGGACCAAAGATTATAAATACAATTCTAAAACTTGGAATTATGTGGAATTCACATGCATGTTGGGCGAGTCTGCGCACTGCACTGTTCCCATCAGCTCAAGTGTCTCGCATTGCATGGGGAATGGGGGAGGAGTTCCCCTGCATTGAGCTGGCCCTCTTTCTCTCTAACAGACGGGGCAATCCCTCGAGAGATCAGGTCGGAGAAGAGGCAACAGTAGGTAATTAAGAGGCAACAGTAGATAAAATTACATCCACCTCAAGGCCGATCCAAACTTTCACACTGCATAAGGCACACACACACACACACACACACACACACACACACACACACACACACACACACACACATTGTTCTTTAAGATCAGCCCCGAGAAAATTAAAGAGAAGTACTCGTGCTGTATCGTGAGAAGTGAGAACTAGATGAATGCATTGGGAGTCCACTTTTAATTCAAGAGCAGTGCTGAGTTCTGAAATCTTCCTAGATGCTCTCGCATCCAAATTAAGATGACCATTTCCATGGCAACCATAGAGAATTATATCTAATGCATCTGTTATGTCCTATCTTGATAAACTTGCCGTGTCTGACAACAGTGTCTGTATATATGAACACTACTGATCATGGACTCTCACTGGCCCAGAGCTCGCCGCAGGAAGTCTCTCACGCCCCCGTCGCACTGCTCATCCGTCTATAATTAAGATCCAAGAGGAGGATCGACAACGCCAGGAGTACCCCCCATCGGGCATGGGGGTCGAGCTGATCGACCCCCCCTGTACGTACGTAGCAGCAGCCGTCCTCCCCTTCCCCGGCCAGGCGCACGTTGCAGGCCGCCCATTGGATACATGCAACTGCTAATTAGGCGAACGGTGTGCGGCACTGTGCCCACGTGCTGTGCCTCTTCCTCCCTATCCCTATAATTATTCTTATGATGATAGTGGTGGTGGGGGTGGGGGGTGCGATTCTTCTCCGCCTTCCAGTTCCCTTCTCCACTAGCTATATCCCCAAGTACAAATTCTTTCCCGACGGCCATCTCTCCTTCCCCCACACGCACACAGGGAGATAGAGCTTTGCGCATGCCCACCACCCGGGAACATGTGGGGAGGGGCCGGGACGGCGGCCGGAGAGCCGCTGACAGCGGCAGCCAACCTCCCTTCCAACACCCAGCAGCAGGTGTGCAGCTAGCGAAGCATGCATGGATCCTTCCTCACCGCACCCACCACCATCCCTTTTAAAGCAAAAGGCGAGAACCCAGCACAAAGGCGCGCGATCATATCCCAAGGCCAACGTCACGAAGCATACTACCCACTAGCGCCAGGACAGCATCCCACCTCACATGCCCGGGGGGGGGGGGGAGGGGAAGTAGCTTCCATGGGGACCAGCTCGTGCTGCCGGCCCTCTTCTCCTCCCTCCTTTTTCTCACTTTGTCTGTCCCTGTTAACCTTTTTCTCTCGTTTGACAGGTGATGAGATGAGGAATGTTAAAAGCTGGAGGGGTGGGATGAGGAAAAGAGGAGAGCAGGGAAAAGAAAGGGTGAGATAGAGATGGGTGACCACACTGCACTGCCATGAAAGGACAACTGCATGTAGGGGGAGGAAGAAGAACGTCACAAAGTAAACCCACCATCTCTCTCTCTCAGTCTCTCCCCCTCCTCTCTCTCTCTCTCTCTCTCTCTCTCGTGGGCTCTCAGGTACGGGTTCTTGTTCAGGATCGCTGTGCGGTGGTGCAAGTGTGTTTAATGTAGGCCGGATTGGGTCTGGGGGGAACGGCCCATCTTCGGCGGAGGACATGGCGAGTGGGTGCGGAGTGGACCGTGGGGAGAGCGGGTGGGAGCACAAGACGCCCAAGTCAATTGCGTGGGGTCCACCGGAAGGACAGCCGTGATTCCACGAGAGTTGGGGGGGGGGGGCCCAAACGGGGAGGGCTCAGCCCAACTTGCTTGAAATGTGAATAGAGGTCACGGCCTCTCGACTCCGCCCTCCGCCCTTTTTCCCGCATCTGGCAGTTGTCATCCACTGTGAATCTCCGGACGATGACGCGGGCCCCACCCCCGCACTGGATCACCGCCCACCTGGTGGGCCCCGGTTCGTCAAAACGCCGCATAATTTCAAGTGGGTCCAGCCCGGTCAATATTTATTACTAAAACCTGGATGTTGGTTTTTCGTAAGGTTAATACTATTTTTTTTAAAAAAATTATGAATATGTACATAAGTAAGAATATAATTTATTTTCGAAGGAGTGCTGGTCGAATTTAACTTTGAAGTTAGAAGTATCATATGATTTATTTATATTCGAGGGGGGGGGGGTGTAATGCGATCTAGATAGAATGGACGCGGTTAGACGCATCGCGGGCGTCACATCGGTGTTTGGAATCTGCGTCTCGTTCGCAGACGTGTCGCCCCGCGGTGTTGGAATGAGGCGGCCACTGATTGGGTTTCTTTTGAAAAATCTTGCTCGTCGCTGCACGTCCATCGGGGATGTTAACGGGTCCCCCCGGCCCCGACGGTCTCACGGGTATGGCTGAGCGTCTGTATGATTGGGATTATTTAAGTAGATTTTTTAGAACTATTTTAATAAGATAAATATTGAAGTGTCGTAGATTTTAACTCTCGAAATTTAATTTAAATTTTCATAAGAATAATTTTTATATATTATTTAACATCTCTTCTTTGATGTCTCTCTCTCTATATTTTAAAAAATCTACCTGGAACAAAAATTGTGATAATTTTGGACAATTTAGTTGGGATGAGTTTATACCGGAGATTCTAATCGTTGAAATCTCCTAAAAATTCGTGGGTCGAGTCGTCGAGTCTATTTTGATACGTGAGTTTTTAGTCAGATTTAAAAATTTGATTTAATTAAATCTCTCGAGTCAGGTCTAAGTTGTAAGTTTGACGATCAATCGACTCATTTTTTTATTTTTATTTAATTTAATAAAAAATAAAAAATTTATTTTATTTAAATAGTTAGAATTAAAAAAATTTATTTTTAAATAAATTAATATTTAAAATTTCAATTATTTTAATAAAATGATTGATTTTATATTATTATTATATATATTATGTTTATTTAATTTATCAATTTAAATAAACCCGAGCGAGATTTGACCGAAATCTGATATTTGAAAAAATTGAATACGATGTGACTCGATTCAATAAAATTTAGATTAAAATTAAATTCAGATTTTAATGTTAACGAGTCAAACTCGAATCCGACTGACCTAAATTTGATCCGAACCCGGATCATTGAGAGCCCTAAATGCAACGTGCGGAGGACACGTACGGCTCGTCACGGTGCTGATCAGATCTCTGTGTGGAACCTTTGTTTCCTTGTTTTCTTTCTGAATGGATCAGATTTTCTGAGTTAGAGGATTATTCTTGGGAGGATAACCGTACTCTCTCTCTCTCTCTCTCTCTCACTCTCTCAGGTAATTATTCCCATGCATTCAGCCACCATTTACTTCCATCTGTGTGATTTGAGGACATCTCCGGATTGTTCCGAGGAGATTGCAGGATTAGGTCTAATCCGAACTAAATCATTATACCTCCGGGTTAACCCCCTCCACAACTCGAACAAATCTAACTCAGAAGGTAATCCATCTAGTACTGTCAAAGCCAGAGGCCTCCCATGCCGAGACAGACTGTCTCACAAAGATAACCCGAGTTATCCCCGTTCCCGAGTCAAGGAGGTACTTCAACTAGAGCTCCCCAATCTCCACAGCCAGCTGGTTTTACCGATCACCATCGTCACTTACCGGCATTGATATGTGGTCGCACGGCAAGCACTGAATAGTGCCCGTCTGGGGCTCTACATTTGTCCCAACTCCTGCTAGGGCATACGGCAGCTACGTGTACGTACGCATGGCCTTTGAAATGGTACCACCCAGATGTACGTGTCTCCGCTGGGGAGTCTGAGGGTGCGCGGATGGAGGAAACCTCGCAGAACGTACCTCTCAGTCCCGCAAACGACATATGTCATTAGAGCCACCACCGTCTTCAAGAACCAGGATCTTCCCCTGTTTGGTTGGTCCCTGAAACCGTCCATTTTCCTGTCATGAGACTGTCCTCCCTGCATCTTTCAAGGCCCCGCTTGTTTCGCGGTTAGGATAGAAGATAGATGAGAGAGAGCGATTTAGGTCTCACCAACTATTCTCACACATAAATGCGTTAACTAAAACTGGTTAGGGCATTCGACTCCACAAGAGGACAAGACGTTGCAAAGATGTGTGTGGAGCAAATTGGGTTCTCTGCATGCTTGAAGTTGCATAGGGTTCTGTCAGTACCCTACATACGTATGGAGGACCAATGGTAGTTTATCTCTACTTAAGGGGGTGTTTGGCTGTACTATTTAGTTCAATATACTTTAATTTGAGCTTCCATGTCATATTTTTTGTTGTTTGATTTGAAGGGGGGGGGGAAGACATAGAGTAACAGGAGTAGGGATGTTTTTGGGCCATGCTTTTTTAAGTCATCTTGAGCTCACTCTAAGGTACTCTTTTAGGTCTATTTTGATAACGGAATAAACACGGTTAAGATGATTTAACTGAGATCGGATGAGTCGTCCTAGTTTGATCGATTTCTTCTTACTCGAAATCAGATAAAAATTAAGGTGAATTTTCTCATTCTCGTAAAAGACGTGAAATGACTAATCCGGAGTGAATTAGGATAGAGGGCGGATACACCACCCGAGATAAGTCACTCGTCCCTATCCTAATCCATCATCAAATTAGCCCTTAATCTAATTGAGGACTAGCGAGGCTACAAAGAGGGGGGGAGAGAGAGAGAGGTAGGGATGTTGTTTTTGGGCCATGCTTTTTTAAGTCATCTTCAGCTCACTCTAAAGGTACTCTTAATCAATGATTGAGGATTAGAGAGACTACAAAGAGGGGGGAGAGAGAGAGGGAGGGAGAGGGAGAGAGGTGGGTTGGATATATCTCATCACTGCCCACTTGCTGACGCTGCCGTTCCCATGCTACAAATGTTACTTGTTAAAGTCTCACACTGAGCACATTGATCGTGCAGGGATGAGTCTTGAGTTTACAAGGGAAATGGAAGTCTCCATTCATTGCTAATTGATCTTAAACTAGCTACTACTCTAATACAAACCAGAATGAACTCACATCCAATATCATATTTTTGTCATCCATTCTGTCGATAACCTCTGGGTGTCTTCAAAGGTGGTAAGAGGGAGTTGGGTGGTTTAGGCGCCCCATTCTATGACTTCTCGGAAGAGTTGTTGGCGTCGTGGAAGGAGGTGGGGGGGTGGGGAAGACGAGGGCTTTGAAGATGAGAGAGAGACACGCCTGAGCCCAACCCTAACAACTCTGAAAAATCTTCGAATCCGGGCCATCTTCTCCTCCAAACTTTGATTTCAAAAGATGGGATGTGCCTCGTGATTTCAGAGGGCCAACTGGAGCACACCACACTGCAGTTTGACTGGAGGCTTCTATTCTGGAAAGTGGGCAATCGGAATGAAGGCATCGTCGAATATGTGCCCCAAATCTTGACCATTAGTGCCAACCGGCTGCTCGATCGGCAAGTGGTAGGACATTATAGAAATTCAGATGCCTTCGAATGGCGTACAGACGGAGTTCCCCCGGTGAAAGAGGCGTGAAGTACCCGAAATGCACAAATAAAGATGTGGACGGTCCATTGGCCTGGCAACGGATTCGGATTGATTCGAATAATATTTAGATTAGTTTCAAAGTTTAAGGGAGCGTTTGGAACGGATGGAAGGTGAGATGATTTTTTCAAAATTCTTTAGAGAGAGAATAAGCATATTTTGAATAAATTTTAGAGATTTTTTAATTTTATTTTCTTTCTTTCTATATCTGTCTAAACCTCGAAATCTAACATAAAATAAAAATTGACGAGACATTAGGACGTTTGAAAATATTTTTGAGGAGTAGAGATTCCAATAATTGGAGCGTCCAAAATATCTCTTCTCAATCCGTATTAGGCGCATCCTAAGCTTACATTAATAGATAATATTCGAATTCATATTTAATTTTTCAGATATAAATGAGATCCAAATTTGAATCCGAGTAGATACGGATATCATATAATCTGTTTCGTAAAATATCAATCGGTAATATCATAGATCATATGGTATGTATATTTTTTAACAATATACTCTGAAGTGTAAAATGTGGAAGAAAATATTTTTTTAGTTATTTTTTTCTTCTTATCTATCGTCTTAATAAAGTTGAGAATAATCTCGTGTAGAATATGTTATATTTATGAAGTGTAACTAAAGGTGCTGCTAGACTAGATAAGTTAAGCATGCCTAGCATTAGAGTGATGTAAGTTTTATTCTTTTTATGATCACTAAAATTCCCCCCGGTTGTGATTTAGACTGTGGGTTCCGAATTGGATCCACATTCTAAATCACCATTAGGCAGGGCTTTCTATATCAAAAAAATATATATTTATGAAGCATTTTAAAATCGGAGCGATTAATTTAAATAATTTTAAATTTTTGTTCGAATCAAATACAGATGAATAATATAATAATTTAATAGATCGCAGATCAAAATCGAATAATTTAAATTTTCAAATCATATATTCGCTTTGTATCTACTCCGTCGACGTACTTATGGATGGACATAAAACATCCCGCCAATTAGTACCGAGAAATAATTGGCCAATATGACGTTTAGGCAAGTAGATAATCAAGTGACTAAGAGTGAGACGATTGATAATTAGATTGACTCGTGTGACGGGGAGATCCCAGATTCTACTCATTTTAATCCAAATATTTCATCCTAGTAATTAATAAAAGTGATTAATGAGAACCCAAATAGCTGTGGATAACTGTGGGGTGTACACCACAAGCAGCTGTTTAATCTGATGATATTCCGACATTAACCCATATTCAGCACAAATTAAATTACCACCTATTTTACTTCGATTAACAGAATGAGTTGACCTAGGTAACTATAGGTTAACCAGGTTGTGCATGCCCCAAATGAGGGTTAACGTGAAACTTGTATTAGGATATCTGAGAGATGAAATCTAGCTATATAATCTTAATTTATCTGATTAGGTTAGTTCGTTGACTATGAAAAGAAGATTCCACATTCAATTTGGCATAACTTAAGAATAAAACATCCCAATCATCTAATTGGATAAACAACATAGAAAAACACAAACAATCTTTTCTCGATAAAAAAAAACATGAGACAAATCCTCCAAATGGTGTGGCATCCTCTCGAGCATTAAGGATCAACTATCATAATATTAAAAAACAACCATACTCTAAGTCCCAGTTTGTTATTAGAACTGTCGGGTGAATTATTTATACGATGAGAGAGAATCGATGTGGATCCACACCTCTCTCTCACACTCAATGCCTTTTATTTCACCTGACAAATTTTATTCGACTCAAAAGGGTGAACGATTTATTCTAACCTAAAAACAAACAGGGCCTAAATTTCTCAACAAACGATCCCATTATTTGCAACAAGATGTCTCGAACTCCTAGGTCGCCTAGAGCGGACGACTAGTCCTATCTAAGGCCGTGTTTGGTACAGATGATCACGATGAGATTTTTTTTTTAAAATCCTTTCACCGTATGTGTTAGAGGATTTTACATAAAAAAATTACATTTGAGACACCTTCTGAAGTTCGCCTCCCACAACCTTGTCCACTATCATAAATCCTTTTCATCTCACTTTTTAAATGTTGGGTTAACATAAATACAACATTAAAATGTTGATTAAATACTATATGGATATTAAACATGACATTAATCGATGGATGTGCATCTAAATCTATCCATAAATTTCACGGGAGTAGTTTCTGAGAATATTTTTTAACTCATCTTTTCACGTGTATTTCTCTCTCTCGTTAAAAAATCTATAAAATGCGGAAGGCGAAGACGGATGATGTATTTGATTCGACTTAAATAAACCCAACTAAATATTCTCTAAGATTCGTCGTACTGTCGGTTCACATCGTGTCGACATGCATGGTACCGTGCTGACACCAAGGTTTGTCGACTCGATGATCCGTATCGGATCGAAATCGCTCTGATCTGGTACGGTATGTCCGAGTCGCATGGGACTTGGGCTGACTCGGTCGTCTCGCACCCCACCCGGCAGACCTTTCTTCTCCTATTCCAACGCCCTCCCACCCCAGCGGCGGTTTATTCCCCCACACCGGCACCCCCTCCACCCCGGTAGCCCACCTTGACACTCCCGCCCCACCCCCGACAATCGCCCACCGTGGTTGACAATGTCCCTTTTGGCCGAATCATCGTCGACGCCACCACTGGATCTCGTCTACCACCACCGAATTCTTGCACGTCGCCACCGTCGGATCCTCGATGGAGCACGTCTAGAAGATCGCAGAGAAGGATAGAGAGGGAGAGATCGGAGCGACTCGGTCCGGGTCGTCTGCATCATGTCTCAAATTTTTGTAAATCCGAGTAAATTCGCACCAGCCATCCCGACTCAGACCGAGTCCACGAGTCATGACCGGCACACAAAGATTTTCTCTCTTTTTTTTCATCGTACAAAACAAAATATGTTTTATTAAAGATAGTGATATCAGATGGAGGACACACTGATACGCCGTCGTCGTCGTTTCAATCTATGCCCGGCATAATCCTACAACCGCGAGACACACACCGATTCAAAAATGAGGCACGACAAATTAACAGTGCCCCCCTGAACAGTGGCAACCAACCACCTTAGAAATTTGCTCATGCAAATAGCGTTTGTTCTTCATCAACGGTGGGTGGAGTCGGAGGACTACTGTGAGGGGGCGCGCGCAGGGGGGGGAGGACATCGTTTGTACGGACGCCATCTAGTTCTCGGTTCTATTTAAAAAAAAACCTTCGATTAGATGTAATTTAACGACACACCGCCACCGGGGAGCTGAGGGGAGGAGACCCGCGGAATGCGACAAGCACCACCCCGCAATCCTCGCCGAGGCCCCCCCCCCCCCCCAATCGCTCAATAATAACATCTCTTATTCCTCCTTTTTTTTTCCTTCTCTTATTAGTTCGGATCCTCTCTTTTCTCCAACCAGTCCCGTCTCAACGTTCTCGTGTCAGGGGTGGGGGGGGGGGAGATGACATCCTCATGATGCACTTCTGCACGTCACCAACCTCCTAAAAGTGACATGTTTTAATGTGATTTTTTGCCCTTTTGAAAAGCATGCCCCCATATTTTTTATGTGAACGATCCAATTTGCTTTCCACCCACATTTTTTTTAGTCGCGCTCTTCTTGAGCAATTTTCCATGTTAAACGATCCACTTCCACACTATTATCGGTGGGGGTGAGGGGGGGGGGGGGGGGTAATAGGTAATACTAAAGAGTTCACCAACTGCGGATGGGGATATAAAGAGTAATATTTTATTCATAGAATTCGATACATAAAGTCATGTCAAAGTATAACGTTTCATCTCATTGATCAAAAAAAATATGAAAAGATTCATTCTGCACGTAAAAGAACGTCTGCATCAGACCTGTACGACGCATATTTTAAAACATTAAATATTTTATTTTTATATTTTCTCGTTGAGCATACTCCACATTGACAGAGTAGAGAAATTTAGATATTTTATAGTTATATTTTAATTTAAAATTTATTTTATATATTTTGACATTTTATAATTATATTTTATATACTTTTAATATTTTATAATTATAATTATATACTTTTAAATTTGAATCGGATAATTCAGATTTTAAAACGGAGCGAATACGGATAGTCAGATATTCGCTTCGTATCCGAGTCAAATCGGAGCGGATCAAAATCAGATAATTCGAATCGAAAAACAGAGCGGATACGGATAATCATATATTCGCTTCGTATCCGCTCCGTTGACAGGCCTGTAAATATGATTATACGTTGACAAATCGGCCTCACTCCACCTGGAAGAGCTTCTATGTCAATGCGGTGAGTTTTCCCCCTTGTTCGATTCTCTTGTTATCTATTTGATGACTTTTTCTAGAATCATGGGGCTTTACCATAGGATTTTATTGAAAGCATTTGTTTGAGAGCTTTGATTTTATCTTTCTGTTTAATTCTTGCTTGGTGTATTCCCAATCACCGGCATTTTGCATACCTCAAATCCTCAATAATTTAACCTAGTTCTTCCCCTCAGTTATTCATGTTTGTGATTTTTTATTTCGATAATATAACATAGAGTTAGCTCTCGCTCGTCGGAAACCGTGTCCCTAATTTTAAAATTGAAATAATTTTTGACTAGGAGTTCATCACGGTATATGAGTGATCCGAGTGGATCTGATGTTTCTTTTATCTCCGAAGTTTTTTGGGAACAACTTTTTATCTTGAGTCATTCTATATTTTTTTATCATTTTTCTATATGCGACATTTAATTTATTCACCGCTAATAATGCAACGCTTTCAGAATATTAAGACTCACCGTAGATAACTCACTTGTAAAATACCTTCTACTTCTACTTGAATGAAAATAAATAATTTTTATTATATTAATTTTATTTTACCCCCTCTTCTAAATATTCCTGACTCCGCCACTAGTACTCCATATTTAATATTCAAAAATACGCGCCGCACGAGTCTGACGGGGACATCCTTTTATGTGCAGAATAGGTCTTTTCACCTTTTTTTTTTGCCAATGAGATGAAATGTTACACTTTGACGTGACTTTGTACACCGAATTCGATGCACAAAATATTACTCGAATATAAATGAAGGGCACAAATTAGAATTTATATCATCGCATTTTGATGATGATAGGCCCATAAAAATGATTCTAATAAGAAGAAAAGGCAAATGTACTAAAGCTAGCACAAGTCATATATATATATATATATATATATATATATATGGCCAAATATATGGCCAAATGTTGAAGAATTTGTAGATTATCTTCCTCATTATTTTCGAGGTTGTAAACTTGGACGGGCCCCCTTCCTCTTAAAGTCCCCCCCCCCTCTTTGTGAGTGGCCTTTACAAGTCTAATTCTTTGATTTGCCGATCTTGAATAACCCCATTCCACAAAAATCTCACTTTGTCATGTTTTGTTTTTTTTTTTCATTTTTTTTCTTCTACTACCTGAGAAGAAAAGGGCAAAAGGCCTGAATCTAGTCAAACAACGACCCACCAACTATTTTAAACACACTCAAAGATTATACTAGCCATGTGAAAGCAATTTGACCTAGAGAAACCTAACATTTTTCAATTGCTTACAAATGTCACATAATAGCAAGCAAGTCAATATTCCCCACAAACTAGAGTATGCCAGGCAGTGTTCCCAATTTGTGCATCCAGTATCATCACCCACCCAAACCTCAAACTCAACATTAAAAAAGAGTACTGCATGCTGGGAGAAGTTAGAAGACTCCATCCAGTCTGAACAACCAATTCGTCAAATCTAAACATAAACAAACCTCCCCCCATCGCTGTCCATGACCAAGTTCTGTTCGAGGGAGGAACAATGATTTGATGCCACCCTTGTTAGGCACCAGCTAAAGAAAAACCTTGATTTGTCTCCATACATGGTGTGGCTTCCTCGGCTGCTTCCTTTGCACCGTATTGGAAGCTTTAACCGGATCCCCATGGCTTCCAGTGGCATGCATTGACTCCGCATTATTCTCTGCACCCCCCCCCCCCAAAACAACAACAAGGTTAGTTCGTGATTAGCTGTGCGTAATTAATACAGATGAGTCACTTACGTCCAAGTTTACTCCATGGTGGCATCACGGCCGCTGCTGAGCCATCTGACGGTGGTGGCATGAGGGGGGTACGCCTCGGTAACATGCGATACTTGTTTTCTTTACAGCTCTGTGGCTCCATCACGCAGTGAGATGGCTGCACCAGATGAGTACCAACAGTGGTCCTCGTATCAGTAGTTAGAGTGATGCCATTCCCAGTATCTTAGTTCGGGATTTAGTTAAGGGGGACTTTGATAACCGTGTTCGATTAGGGGATAGCTTACGTTAATCGAGTCTCGAGTTAACCTAACCCGTTCTCAAACACGTCCTAAGACCCGATTTGTTTCTCGAATTGTCGGAGGATTTGTTACCAGATGACAGAGAGTGGGGGGTGAGGCCTACGCTCTCCCCTCACACACAAAGCCCTTGTTCGACCTCGGATGCGATATTGGACCTCGGAGGGTCGAACATCGTATCCCGCCCGAGAAATAAATCAACCCTAATAGATTCCTAAAACTTAGAGTGGTGGGGGGGGGGTTGAGCATGTTGAGAGGGGGACTGATACCATGACCCTCTCAGTGGGTGTGTGTGAAGAGCTGAAATAGAAAGGAGGAATGGAGTTAGTTACATTATTCTCAGCTCCTCTTTGGTAGAATGATAGAAATAACTTGGGTTATCTTTGTGGGATAGTCTGATCCGGATGGAGAGATCTTTGGCTTTGGTAGGAAATGGGTTAAAATGGGGTTAAGTTGCTCCAACACGAGAGATGAGTTAAAATGGGAGGGGTTAAGTGGGGGTAGTTATCTCTCATTTATTCCGAATTAACTAACTCCCTCTATTAAAACACATTTTATGCTAATCCAAAAATATCCAACACACAAGTGAAAGATTTCTCTCTACCAAAGCGGTGCTTAAAGTTTATGGTGAGAATATATATATATCTGTAGTCCAACCGTGTATTATCACCGCTAGCTGGCAGGTTCTATATGTGCGGCAACATTTACACAATGAAGCTGAAGAAGTCAATAAATAAGGGCATGTTAGAAATAGGAATGGGAGAGAGGGATAACTAACTGATGAGAGAGAAAATGTGTAAGTCTCACATTTTCTTCTTACAAACATTCGTCATTAATCAGGGTGGGGTGACTTATTCGCTCTCAGGGACAAATAAGTCATCCCACCCCGTTTTTAAATAGATCTTAGGGGTCACTTTGATAAAAGAGTTAGTCCGATTAGGTTAAGTTAACCGGAGTGAGATGAGTTGTTCTTATTTAATTTTTTTTTCTTAACTGGAGTCAATTAGGGATAAAGTTGAGTTTTGTGAATCTATAAAAAGGGATAGAATAAGTCACCTAAAGTGAGTTAATTAGGGATGAGTCACACAGGATGACGTATCGCCCCGCACCCACTCCAGAAACGAACAGGGCCCGAGAGAAAGCACTTTTGTCTCAGCTCCTGTGATTTTCCTGGACAAGGGCTTTCATTTGTAAAATCGCTTGCAGAACACTTGAGACAACCTAACCCTTGTTTAGTCAGTTGGAATCTAACAAGAATACAGAAGTACACTTTGCAGGCCATAGATGGGGAGGCCTGGTTATATCATTTGTGGTGAGACTAAACTGATTCACTCAATTCTTTTGTGGCATTTATTATGGGAAAAGCAAAGAACAAGATCAACAGTAATGACTTGAGGTTTCTCTCTTTTTCTTCTCCTCTGCTTTCTTTGTCTGCCTCTTTCTTCGTCATATCTTTGTTTTTAGCACTGGAAAACCTTAATTTTGCGCTTATAGAGCAGTGTCCAATTGTCCATTTTTGTAGGGTTTTGGATCTGCCATCGTCCAAACTTACCAACCTTAGCAAACGTCCAAACTTACCAACCTTAGCAAACAACCATATACTAATACAATTAATCCACCCAAAGTTTGGCTGATCATTAATGAGAATGACCCACAACTGCATGCCCCCCGGTATCAGAAAGTGCCCACCAAACCGTCCGGGTCCTAATTAAGATGGTGTGCCGTCTCCCATCTACTGGTGTGGTGTCAAGTTTGGTACCAAAGGGAGGTGCTAACAAACTCTAGTTTTCAAGATGATTTGGGTGGGTGGTCTCTAAATTTGGATCCTCTCAACATCGGTTGATAACTTATAATAATTAGTAAACTATAGGAGTGGCAAACTACACTTCAGGAACAACGGTTAACTAGGGGCCTTCTAATTTGTTCCTGTTCCCTCCTTTCTTCGACAGTAGGCAATATGGCAAAAGAGTAAAACTATGTGTAATACTCCGAGTAATTACACTCTTAGATGTTGCACGTGTAATATATTTTTTATTTTTTTATTAATCTTCCTATCAAATTAATTTGATCTATCGACTACGTAATCAGATGACGCGACGTAGAAATCACGTAAATAAAATTTATCTTGTAGAGGTGAGAAAATAGTTTTTCGATCCCCGTATCACACTTTTAATATTTATTTATTAGGGAAGATCATCTGGTCATCCGTGGAAGCCTGCAAACACCAAGAAAATGACGTCAGAAGGAGCCCTTGTGCTACCCCAGAGGACAACCCTCCGATGCTTAAGTCAGAACTTTGCTGAGGAAAAACAAGAGGAATTAGAGAAGAGAGAGAGAGATGAGAGTCTTTTTGGTTGAGCTTAGAGCAGTGGTCGGGCCTCCGGAAGGGTGCTCACCACGTATGGCTGGTGCTCGGAAGCTGACCGCGGGGCCGGAGAAATGCTCGGAAGTAGGTCAGAGCTCCCCCCTGAACGGTGAGGGGGCTTTTTAACGGTGCAAAGAGTGGAGTAGCCTGGCTCACTATGTCTCTCACTTGGTGTGTCTGTTCGAGTACGCATGTCTCCCTCCTCCCCGTCCCTGATAGGAGGTTTATTTATAAGCGTTGTCCTGGCGATGGAGACTTATCCCTTACTAGAGAAAGGCGTGAGTCGTGAGATAACATCTCCCCGTGATCGTGGAGAATTTTCCGTTGGACGTCTGTTCCTCCGGAGTCGGGCGACCTTTACACAAGTCTTACGGCACCCGTAGGACATGCTCGCCTTTACTGGAGTCATGGCCAATGATGGCGGGAGTAACGTTAGGTCCTCGGAGGGTCATCCGGTGTCCGGTATGCCCGGGTCGATGTCCTTCGTGGGCTGGCGAATCCGATGGCCAGCCCTATTAAGTTATCTATCGCGGGCCGTGACTGTCGAGGACCCGTCGTACGCGTTATAGATCTCGGGTTGACGTGAGCCTGGCATTAATGTGTTGCACTTGGGTCAAGCCGATTTTACCCTCCTCATATCTCATTTTCACTATTCACAAGATTAGACTTTTAATTTTACACGTAAAAAAAGAATGTTGTACGTGCAACATCCCGAGACGTAATTACCCGGGGTACGTGTTGCACCAAACTTTACTCAACTATGCATATTCCATGGTATAGCCATATCCATCTCCCCCCATAATTCTTCCCTGGGTCTGTTTCCTGCCCAAGTTGCAAAGGGTAGACCACGAGAAACACGACCATTAAATATCCTTGCAACAAGCAAAGGGAAAATGGTCCAGGATTACATATGTCGATGGCCTACCCTCAACGCTCATTGAATCCCCCCCTCCCCTCGTACCGTACACAACCCAACGCCAGAAGAGAGGGAAAGCCCTCCTTCCCTCTTGTGAGAGTAGTGCCTTGTCCCGTAGGTCACGCCACTTATAATTATACCCTGCGCCATGCATCATCATGCGTGGTAACATTTAAAGAACGTTCTTACATTACATCTACTACATCCCTGTGTGGTGAAGCCGGCCATCTTGTGCATGCGGCGTATGATCCAGTTAATGCAGGGTACATCGAGAAGAAGGTTAAAGAAGACGGAGGAGTATGTATCTTGGAAGAGGAGACGTTCGCCCACCTTGCTCGATCAAAGGCTGTGTCGTACGTACAGCAAATTAAAGACCCCCTTGGAATGGGAGGTGGGGAAGTTTGCATCGATATTATATGTGATGTACTAACGTCGTAGGATACAGGAAGCTTTATTCGTTGTTGTGAGACGGTGTTAAAGAAGGGGATCATGATCTTCTTGTACGCAGTTGTGAGTCTTGTGAGGGGCCGGGAGCGTGTCGTTGAGAGGGAGGGGGGCAAGGGCCGGGAGCGTGTCGTTGAGAGGGAGGGGGGCAAGAGGGGGAACATGCCAGTTCGCGTGGGACATGAAAGCGTTCTCTGTTCTTCTCTTTTATATGTAATTCTTCGTAGCTTTCCCTTGCCAGCAGAACTCCACAGTTCACGTGATCAGACGGTCGAGCGAGAGAGAGAGAGAGAGGGTTAGGGTTAGCAAAGTTGCATGGGGGTGGGGATCAGAGTAGGGATGGGGCCTGGTGGCGAGCCCACATGCACGCACCAAACCACCAACCCCGAGCCCACTGGCAGCCGTCGTACCGAAAAGAAAGAGGACCACCCGGGCAGTCGAGAGGCTCGACTCGATAGACGATGCCTTGGTCTTGATTTGATTGGGGATCGAGCTGCTGGTTTTCAGACAGGGACGCTTCGTGTAGACCCCGCCCTCATGGAGGCCACCCACACTCTCTCCGACAGCCCACCATGTGATGGCAACCAGCTGATCTCATCCCCCAAGTTTTAATCCTTCTAGCTCTCTCTATCTCAGACAAATCTTTGTTGCTTTCATTTTAAATACCAGTTTCAGTCACGCTAGATCCTCCCGAATTGCAATGGTCTTATGTTAATTAACATGTGTTGACGAGTGTTACGTATGCATAAGATAGGTAAGAGAGAGTCCGGCAAGGCCATCTTTCCTTTCTCTACTGCACGAATATATTGCAGTTAAGAGTTAAAGCATTTTGGATTACCGAGGAGGGCGAAACTCGTCGTGGCACAATTAGGCCCAATATAAGGATCGACCCGTAGCCCACGACGTTGTTTGCTAAAGTCCAACAAGGACTGACCTAAGATCCAAATCTGTGCTCCATGCATGTACTCTTTGTCTCACGTCTCACTTGACGTAGTACCAGATGGTCATTATCGCAATAATGGTGAGAATTATCCCACAGATAAATGGGCGTTGGGTTATCACCCACGTCCCCTCACGTGCAGGGCGAGAATCTAGGATAATGACTTCGCTCTTTTACCTCCTGTAAGGTGAGCGGACGGGTAACCGATGACTCCACAATTAAGATAACCATAATTAACTCCACGACCCCACTAAGTCAGAAGGCGAAAGAAACGGGACGAGCTCGAGGAGGACTCTATAAATAGGACCCTGACCAGATGACTAGGGAGGTACACTTCCGATGCTCACGACGCCTCTCACACTCAACTCGACCTTCATTCTACTTGTCTCCTAATCTCCACGAAGCTCCGGAGTGCTCGCCACCTCCACTAAACCGTCCGACCACTGTCCCCCTCCTTCCACTCACCTCTCTCCCTGTCTAAGCACTCTGACTCTAGATCTGAGCACTCTTCCGCTTACTTAGCACTTGCGTGACTTAAGCATCCAGAGGGTGTCCCCTGGGATCTTTCCCAGGGCTCCTTCTGACGTGGTTTCTATGTTTGTATGTTTTCTCTTTTTTCATCAAACAAATCTTAGAGAAGTAGCACGTGACTCGAGATATCATATTTCATTCTCTACACTTTTTGACGTTGTCTGTGGAAGAAACAAGAAAACTATGGCACCCAGAGGGAACTATCGCAACATGAGTAACTATCGGGGTGCAGTCGGTTCTCGACAGGCATCCCAGAATGGTCCGGCGAGTGACCTCCATTCTCAAGGGAACCATCCGCAACACTTGGCCAACCTTGCAACTGAGAAGCTGACCGAGATCCGTTGGCAATTTCAAATGCTGACATAGGCCTATTGTGGGAATAGAATTTTATTTTAGTTTAGGTTTGTTATGTTTATTTGTTTATTGCATAGGCGTGCCAGTCACATTCGTAACAAATTTTATTGTGTGCTCCGTCTGACTGATCAGACAAAGGTGGGTGACCGTGTCAGGACCCGAAGTCCGTCATACCGTAAAGACTATGACGTTAATTACATCCTTCCGAAAGAATGAAAATCCTTGATTAATAATCACCAAGATAGAGTGCCGCCGGGGTTAAGCAAATATGCGCGGATGCACAAGGTAAAAAATGTATTATGCAATGCAAGATATACATGTACTCAAGCACGCAATATCGTAACATTTTTTTATTAAATCGACCTCTGATACATGGCAGAGAACTTAGATCTGAAGATCACCTCACGCTTAGTGAGTGCTTCCAACCAGACTTAATCTGGCCTTCCGTAGATCACCGTTTGATATATCAAAGAACCGAGGCATGCAAGCACACGATGAAGTAAATATGTATTTATATGAGTACATGAGATAATATGTTCAAATTTTATTCTAACACGGCTATTATTCACGTTGCCACCATCTCTTTCCCTTTTTATTCGTCCCCTTTTTTATTAATTCATCATTTTTTATCTCCCACATGTGTGTAGTATCCACATCTTGGTAAAGGGGGCAGAAAGCTAAGGAGATGTGGAGTGAGTCGGCGCAGAGATGAAGGAAGGAGGTGAATGGGCACATAAGGGGAAGGTAAAGAAAGGGACAATGGATCGGCGCAATAGGAAAGGGGAGAAATGTGGAGAAGAGAGTGAATCGACACCTAAAGAAGAGAGGAGGGTGTGGAGAGGAGAGTGAACCGGCGCAAAAGGGAAACTCCCTTGCACCGATTCACCTATTTGGGCGATACTAGCGTCGATTCATGTTCTATTCCATCGTGAGACCCTATTTAGCCAAATGGGGAGATCATAAATCAAGATAAGCCCTTCCTTGAGTCATTAACCATCGTTTTTGAAGGAAGAACCATGAGGATCATTCATGTAACGACCCAAGATCCAGATACCGGGTCATACCCGATATCACTCGGATCCTAGGTCGCCACCCATGAGCCGGGGGCTCAGAAGGGTTAAAGGGATGGTGTTGTTATACATTGAAATTCTAAACAAAGTAGGACAAAATTAATAATTAACCGACAGAAATAAAATCAACATTTTGTAACAGTTAAACATTACTATAAAGTCCAGTCAACAAGTACAGTCTAAAAGAAAAGAAACGTACACTGTCTCGGGGCATACCCCGGTACTGGCGAGCTGGCTGTTAAGAGATCTCCAACCGAGACGCACCTCCTCGAGGAGAACTACTGCACCTAAAAAAGTAGGGAGTAAGCCTCATCTCATTGGCTCAGTAGGGGTCCCGCGGATCCCTACCACAACGAAAACGATAAACAAGGCAGCAACAGAAATAATAACAGTAAAGGAAAGCAGTAAAAACAACAACAACAAGAGCAACTGTAGTGGCAAAGCCACAGAAGCGGCAACAATAACACATCGGCGGCTAACAGAATATAACGGTAAAAACAGCAGAACTGCAGAGTCTCAACGCTACTCCTACCCTTACCAGGGAACCTCTAACTCGAGTCAGAACCACCGATCTAAGAAAGGTTGCAGTCACACTGCCGGAAGAACCTACGACATCTCTAACGTAAGAAAGTCCTTACGGACGGGAGCCACTACAAAATCACACCGCCGAAACACCCTATCCCAGCTACCAGAAGAACTTTGACTACGCTGTCGGGAAAACTCAGCCTCGCAGGCGAGAAAACACGCTAAAGGCACCAGGTCAAAACACACTACCCCTACCCCGGAGAACCACGGCTCACGGTTGGAAACTAAACCCACGGTGATTGAAGTACTCTGCCACTAGCAACGGCTAGATGCATCCCCCGACAACTTACACCACGCCGACACTCCCTAACCTGGCCACCTCTCCCAAAGAGTGAGGAAAAGGGACAAGGTCGGATGCGTCCCAGACGCCTTACACCGCCCACTACGCTCACGCCTAACGGCCTCTCTCAGAGAGTGAGGCGGAGTCGTAATGACACAAGGACTAGTTGGGGTCACGCCCGTCGGCGTGGGTCCATTGCCCCCAACCACGTGTGCACACACAGACCACACCCTCAAGGTCAGGTCCTCTAACTGGTTTTCCCCTCAGCTAGACTCAAAACGCCAAGGCGAGGGGTCCTACGATAGCCAGCCTAAAAACTATCACATCGGGTACAGCTCTCGACCACACGGTCGGAACGTGTCGACACTCAGTAAGAAACCGCTCTCAGCTTAGCCGGTACGTGCACGACACTCAGTAAGTTGAGACTAGTGGAGTACTACTCAAGAGAAGGTCCAACTCACGCACACCTAAAACCACGACACAGCACAGCACAGCTCGGTACAGGTACACTCCCTAAGGCCTGTAACGAGAACCAACAGACACCGGCCTACTAACTCACATAGGTACGGATCTCGGTCAATGACAACCTTAATGGGGAAGAACACTTCCCACTAACACATTTTCCACATGGATGGCCCATAAAGGACATTCACAGACGCGCGTCCTGGATCACGAAAAATCATGCGGACACCTCTTCCCGCGAAACTGTATCACATAGGGACACCTCGGGGAAACGAAACACAAAACATAGCACCTTGGAGGCCATAAGGGCTGGGCGGGCAAACTCTTGGCCGCCAAGAGGCCTGGGCTCCCTGTGGCCTGGGCGGCCACACCTTGGGCCGCCCAGAGGGCTGGGTGGCCACCTCTTGGGCCGCCCAGACCAGGGCCAAATGGGGGTGGGCGGCCAGACCCTTGGCCGCCCAGTGAGCTGGGCGGCCAGAGTCATGGCCGCCCAGCTCAGGGTGCAGATGACCACCTATGTGGCAGTCTCCTGCTGGTTTTCGAAAACGGACCGAGCTCCACCAGGAGCTCGATTGCACGCCCCATTCGCCTCGCAACGAAGGGGAAATAAGGGAAAATCATCCCCGGGCATTCCTACCACCGTAAAACTAAATCCAAACAACAATCGGGGCCCAAATCGGCCAAAAACCACCGCATTCCGACCATCGGACACTCGGACCTCTTCAGATGCCCTACCAGTCGAATATTTCCTCCCGAGCACCGAGCATTCTCACTGCTCAGGAGTGGGGGGCTGGTGAGGAGGGGGAAACTTGCTAGGGCCCAATTAGGCCCAATAAGGATCGGCATGTAGTCCATAGCATTGCCTGCCACGACCCAACAAGGACTGGCCCAAGATCCAAGTATGTGCTTTGCTCACGTCCTTGCCCCACGTCCCACGTGGCGCACTACCAGGTGGCCATTATCGAAATAATTGTGGGAATTATCCTAATGATTAATGGGCGTCAGCTATCACCTACGTCCTCTCACGTACAAGGCGAGAATCTACGATGGCTCTGCCCTCTCACCTCCTGTAAGACGAGCGGAAGGATAACCAATGACTCTACGATCAAGGTAACCATAACTCCATGACTCCACTAAGTCAAAAGGCGAAAAGAATGAGATGAGCTTAAGGAAGACTCTATAAATAGTACCATGGCCAGAAAGTAAGAGAGGTACGCTTCTGACTCTCACGACATCTCTGACACTCAACTCGACCTCCACTATATTTGTCTCCTAGTCTCCACGAAGCTCCAGAGCGCTCGCCACCTCCACTAAACCGTCCGACCACTCTCCACCTCCTTCCACTCACCCTCTCTCCTTGTCCGTACACTCTTCACTTACTCAAGCACTTGCCCGACTTAAGCATCGTAAGGTTATCCCCTTAGATTTCTCACAAGACTCCTTCTGACGTGATTTCTCTATTTGTAATTTTTCTCTTGGGTGGTTTTCTCCTTCTCCATCAAATAAATCCTAAAGGTGTAGCACATGGTTTAAGATACTATATTTTAATCTCTACATATGATTTGGTAAAAAAATAGAAAATGTTTAACATCGAGGAGTTTAAGGTTATTAGTTGGGTCATGGGTGACCTAGTAACTCCAACAAGTATCATAATTTACAGTATACTCTTGTGCCTCACAAAATTTGTATTCATCGCTATCCATGTGATAAATTCAACAAGAACGAGCATAAATCATCTTTTTTGTTCGTTCATATGGGAAAAAACCCCTTTTAAGGCCATGTTTCTCTGCATAATAAGGTTGTGTTAATCTGGATACCTCACTCTTATCCATTCTAGTTGATTTGATTGTGCGGATCTCATATTCAAGTCGGTATCCATGTTAAGGGGCGGTATCCGGGTTAAGGGTCGATTAAGCTGTTCGAGAGAAAAGTCAGAATATGTCAACTCCAGTTACGATATATCTCTCTCTCTCTCTCGATCGAAATAAAATTACTTATTCTTTGAAATAAGTTAATCCCAGTCACGTTATGCAACTTAAAGTTACTCTTCAAACAAAGAGGGTCTAAGGAAATTATTTTCAACTTGAAATGAGAATACAAATTTTTAATGATCTAAATTAATTAAACTTACGTGGGATCATCTCTACCATGGGTACACATGTTAGTAATATTTCAAAAGAGGGTTATTAATATAAAAAAGCCTTCTAACACTAATATTCTTGTTACTTTTTTATTTGTATTTTTGTCCTTTTCAGATTGAGAGAAATGAGATCTCATGAAGCAAAAGCAAACTAGATCCTCCAATCCATAGGAAGGGGGAGACCATGCCAAATCACACTCTCTTTTCTTTGGGTTGGGTTGGGGTGTTGTGAGACCTCAGACTGTTTCTGTCACTTTCACATCATCCCCTTTGTTTGTTTATGCTTTACAGCTAACTTATCTTAACATGAATCGACTTAAAAAAAAGAAGAAGAAAAAGAGAGTAAGATTTCCTTCTTGCAAACCCTCAGACCTTACTTGCTGCAGTATCTCCCTGTGGCTTCTTTGTGCTTCATAGTTGTTATATGCTTTAGTTAATTATCTCGCAGCACAATATAAAACAAAGTCATTACTGCGTTAATTATCTTACTAATTAAGATCAAATAACAAGTGAGGGGTAGAAACAAAATTGTCTCCGTTGGTCGGTTATTCCGCGGTTTTTAATAATAACACGAACGCCTGGATCCGGACCGAAGCTTCTGTTAACGGCGCGGCCGTGCGCCCGAACGCGGTGCGCCGAACGGCGGCCCTCCGTCTTCGAGATCCCGTCACCGCTAACGAGATCACCACCAGCGACTCCTCTCGGGTGTTTCGTGAACAAATGCGCACGGCCGGCCTTTGGAGGAACTCTATATATATAAATAGTAAATCGTGCCATTAGAGGGGGAACAAATCACAGCATAAGGTCTTCTTCAGCTTCTGTTACTGAGAACAGAGCCCGGAGGGTGGGAAACGGATCCCACGCGGCCGCGCCCATACACGGGGATTCCTTCTCGCCCAATCACATACATGAATGTGCTACCATGGAAGGCATTTACGCGCACGCCCCGCCAAGGTGGGGCTGGGGGGGGGGGAGGGGAGGGGAGGTGAGAGGAGGGGGCCGGGTGAGGGGATACCAACGGCTGGTCTGCACCCTCGCGCGCCAGTTCGCCAGTTGCCATGCAGCAGCAGCGGCGTTGTCCCCCTCGCCAACAGTAAAATTCATATATACATATATATATATATAATTATATATTAAATTAGAGAGGAAAAAGGATACCGAAAAAGCACCGTTAACCAGGAATAAATTGCGGGGGAGGGGGGGCCTACACCGGATAGCGGACAGACGGGGGGTGCTTTATGTTTCCTTTATGTTTCCTTTATCCTTTTATCATGTGTGTGTGTGGGGGGGGGGATGGCGTTCTCCTACCGTTCATCGTTCAAGCAAGTTCCGGTGACACCGCATGCGCCTTCCTCTCTCTCTCTCTCTCTCAAACGGTTCTCTCAGCACCTTTTCCTCCATTCCATCTCTCTCTCTCTCTCTCTCTCTCTCTCTGTGCTACACACAAGACACACTTCACAGTTCACACTCTCCTCACAACCCTCAGCTCGCCTTTCTATCTCTCCGTCGCTGCTCTCGCCGCCTCCTTTTTGCTCGCCCGACCCCGCTTCTTCTTCTTCTTCCTCCTCCTCCTCCTCCCTCATAACAGCCGGTCTCAGCGCACGACATTTCGTCCGTCTCTCTCTCTCTCTCTCTCTCCCTCTCCTCTCTGTGTCTGTCTCTCTAGCTCTGTGAACAAAACCGGGGGGGGGAGGAAAGAGGGAAAGACGCCAAAGGGGGGGAGGAGCAAGAAAAGGAAAGTGCCGATTGGTCCCAAAAACCCACCAGCCGCCCCATGCCTTCTTCCCCCGCCTCCTTCTCCGCCGCCGGCCTCCGCCAGCGCCACGACGTCGGTTTCTCTCTCTAGTCCTTCTTCGTCCCCCAGCGGCCCCTTTTTGCTCTCTGTGCGAGCTGTGGCCTTTTCCGGGGGTGTCCATTGGAGGGGAGCTCAAAAAGGAGAGGGCTTGTTTTGGGGTGTTCCTCACTTCCTCCTGCCGTTTAAGGTCCGTGGGGTTTCCTTGGGATGGAGAAGAGGCAAGGGTTCTTCTCGGCGCTGAAGGAGGAGGTGGTGAGGGGGCTGTCCCCGGCCAGGTCCAGGGCCCGGAGCCCCGCCCGCAGCGCCTCCCCCATTGCCGGCCTCCTCCGCCGCCGCGGCAGCAAGGGCAGCACCCAGCAGATGCTCCCCCAGAACCTCCCCGAGCCGCTCATCGCGAGATCCGGCAGCCTGCGGCCCATCGGCGAGGCCCTGGCGCCGCTCATGGAGGGGCCGCCCGACCCGGACTCCTTCGACGGGGACGCCCGGAAGGAGGGCTGGGGCAACTGGATGAAGGGGCAGTTCTCCCGGGCCCCCTCCGTGTCCTCCTCCGCCGCCCCGTCCTCCTACCGGCGCTCCGATCTGCGACTCCTCCTCGGGGTCATGGGCGCGCCGCTCGCCCCCATCACGTCTCCTCCGCCGAGCCGCTGCCCCATCTCAGCATCAAGGACACCCCCATTGTGAGGCTTCCCCCCCCCCTTTCCTCTCCTTTTCCTGTTGACGGCTTTGCGATTTTGTGGCGCTGGTGGTAGCAGGCACCATCCCTCTTCTCCTTGTTCTTCCTTGGGATTTCTGCACGTCTCTTCAAATCGCTCCTGCAGATAGATCCTTGGGTATTAGGCTGGGGAGAACCCACTGTAAGCTTCCTTTGTAACCCCCTTTCTGTTCTTTCTGCCGCAGGAGACCTCGTCCGCGCAGTACATACTGCAGCAGTACACGGCGGCGTCCGGCGGGCAGAAGCTGCAGAACTCGATCCGCAACGCGTACGCCATGGGGAAGGTGAAGATGCTCGCCTCCGAGTTCGAGACGGCCACCAAGGTGATGAAGAATCGCAACTCGGCGCGCGCCGCCGAGTCGGGCGGGTTCGTCCTCTGGCAGATGAGCCCCGACATGTGGTACGTGGAGCTCGCCGTCGGCGGCAGCAAGGTCCACGCCGGCTGCAACGGCAAGCTCGTGTGGCGCCACACGCCCTGGCTCGGCGCCCACGCCGCCAAGGGCCCCGTCCGCCCCCTCCGCCGCGCCCTCCAGGTACCCAGCATCTCCCTTCCAACACCATGCTACATGGGTCACTCGGAAAAAAGTCGGAATCTTCGAAACACCCCCTCTTGCTTGCAGAGCAAACTGGCGCTCCCCGCTGCATTTTTAGTTTAATTGCGCCATTTCCCCTCTTCCTGGGAGCAGGGTCTCGATCCGAGGACCACGGCCAGCATGTTTGCCAATGCGCGGTGCATTGGCGAGAAGAAGGTGAGCGGGGAGGATTGCTTCATCCTCAAGCTCTGCGGGGACCCGCAGACGCTGAAGGCCAGGAGCGAAGGCCCCGCCGAGATCATCCGCCACGTCCTGTTCGGCTACTTCAGCCAGCGGACGGGCCTCCTTGTGCACATGGAGGACTCCCACCTCACCCGGATCCAGTCCAACACCGGCGGCGACGCCGTCTACTGGGAGACCACCATCAATTCCTTCTTGGATGACTACCGCCCCGTGGACGGCATCATGATCGCGCACTCCGGCCGCTCCGTGGTGACCCTCTTCAGGTTCGGGGAGATGGCCATGAGCCACACCAAGACGAGGATGGAGGAGGCCTGGACCATCGAGGAGGTAGCCTTCAACGTGCCCGGCCTGTCCATGGACTGCTTCATCCCCCCGGCCGACATCCGGTGCGGCTCCATCAGCGAGACCTGCGAGCTGCCTCAGGGGGAGAGGGGCAAGGCCGGCGGCCTGGGCATGGGGGCGCACCGGGCGAAGGTCGCAGCAGTGGGAAAGTCTCCGGAGAACGTCGACAACATCGTGTGGCGGGTGGAGGTTTAGAAGCTTAGAGGAGGAGGAGGAGCAGGGGGGGTGGCTGACAACCACTTCAGAGCAGGGATCCCACCGAATTGTTCATACTGGTAGTCCTTTTAATTGACTGACCCAGCAGGAAATGTAGGTTAGATAGGAAGAAGGAGAAGGAAAAAAAAAGATCAAAAAAAGGGCTGATCTTGAGGGATTTTGGGGCTGTCTGGTAAGAGTGTTCTGTACATAGGAGCATAATTGTTCACAGGTCTTCCTCCTCCTCAAAGGGCCTTGGTGAATCTTTTATACTCTGAATGCAGAATTGTTGGTAGGTGAAATTGTTTCCTTCTTTTTCTTTCTTTTTTTTTCTCTTAACCTTTCATGGGGTGGATTGGGGGTTTCTTTGTTCTTTCTTCTTTTTTTTTTCACAGGGTGCTCTGCCTTCCATGCCAGGAGGATCGTGTGGGTGGTGGTGGTGATGATGCTTTGCTTCTAATACTAATTCCCTCTTGCCGGGGCAGCAGCAGCAACAAAGGAGCTGGCTGCCGGCAAGTGACCCAGTCAGATGGTTCTGATTTTTATGTTTTCCCATTTTGTGTGTTATGTTTGTAGATGGGGGGGGGTGTCAAAGCTTTCATTGTCGTTATGAAAGATTAATCCGGATCTTGAGAAAGGGGTTACAAGAGTAGAGGCCATGGAAGAGCTTGCTGTCCCTCACCCAAAATGCCCTCAACAAAATGTGAATTTTTGTTATCATAAAAACTGAGGGTTCTTATGGGTTGTGGAGATGTTCCCCACTTCTTGCTGCAGAAAACTGATGTAAAACTGAAGACTTTGTTCCACCATCAGATATCAAAAAGGATTTCAAGGGTAAACTCTGTTCTGTTGTAATCTCCTTCCCCCCCCCCCTTTATTTTGTGCCCCTTGTGGGATGGGATGTTGTCCACTTCAATATTCTCCTACTCCTTGGATGCTGGAGTCTGATATCATCTCTCCCCTGTGGGATGTTGTTGTCCATTTCAGTGCTCCCCCTCCTTGGATGCTGAATACTGATATCATCTCTCCCCCCCCTTGGTGGCTTCTTTTCTCTTTTCCTTTTGTTGCATGACAGCATCTTAGGGTTAGTTACTGGATTTGGGTCCACAGCCCACACTCAGGTGAGGAAGGGGGGTATGTCTTGGGGTGCTGGTGGCTTCTTTTTTGCTTGGAAAACCTGCCTTTGTTGACCAAGGCCCCCAAAGCCACTGCTTTAGGACTCAGTTCACTGTGCTGGATGGAGAGAGAGAGAGAGAGAGAGCAACTCCACTGCGCTGCCTTGGGGGTAGCGGATTTGGAAAACACCATCAGAGCAAGGGCATGGGGGGGACTGAGAGCCACCCCCTCCCCCCCTCCATGTGGTCTCTCCTCTCCCATTCATTGCCCTTTGTGTGTTCCCTTTTGTTTAGTTTTTCACTGTATATATAATAATGCTAGATGTGTGTGTATGTGTGTACATCGTTTCTTTCTTGACCCGTCTCTACGGACACATTGCCATCCCCACCCCCTCCCTGCCACTGTCAAGTGTGGGTAGGGGGGGGGGTTTCCATTTATGTCACCTGGAAGCTTCCTGATCATGATGGCTCCAAGTCAAGGCCCTTCCCTCATGAACAACCTTCCCCATTAGTTTAACCCCCGTTTTATTTTAGTGGAATCAAGAACAAGATGAAAGAAATGCCTATATATATATATATGGATATTGGTAAACTCCAACGACCCCTCCCTTTGTGTTTCCCCAAGGCAACCTCTCGCTGCCATCAAGGTGGAAGGTGTAGCACGAGGACAGCGCATTTCTTTTGTTATCCTCTCACATATTGGCTTCACATTCTTCAGATGTGCACGATTATGTTCTCAAACCTGTGGCAGCACCAGAGGTAAGCGTGTGCACGGGCACGTTTGTGTGCTATCAAAGTGTCGTCTAAGCAACCTCTCTCTCTCTCTCTATCTAGGGATCATATCGTCCATAGATGATCTTGTACTAAGATTTTACAAATCGATCCGGTACATGGTGAATTACATGTATCGGATCATATTGGTACGTATTTATATATTATATATTTTATTTTATATTTAATACATTTGGATGGGTAAGTTGATTAGAGATAAACGTTTCTCACTGTAGAGTTTGAAACTAGGGGAGTGTCGCATTTTTTTCCTTTTTTTGTAACTTTTACTATTTCAAAGGTAAAAAAATCAAAATTCAAGAGACAACTATGAGATTCGAACTGTCCACCTCACACAGGTTGAATAAAAAATATCTTAATTAACTCTGTTACATAAGATTTCATGTTAATATTTATCATAATAAATATATATTATATTTTTTTCTTGATATATTACAGTATAATACGGTACGGTGTCGTAGTGTACCGTGTCAGTACAAAATTGATACGATCGATACAACCAGATTATCAAATCTTGCCGTGTAGGAGTCATTTGGCATGCTTCCCCCACCGCCTTTCTTGATTAGAATATTAATCTTAGGTGTTTGACAGAGGAAAATAACGTCGCGATCAGATGTAATAATGTTCGACCATCTGATTACCCGGGTAAGAACTCATAGGATGAGAGACTGCAACATGCTGATATGTGCAGTAAGAATTTCTCCTATTTTATGATCTTTGATCAGAGTATTAGCCTTGGATTTCTGATGCACGATACTGTGGGGGGGGGGGGGGGGGGGGCACTGCCAGTACCGTCGGGGTTCTCATGCCCTATCAGCTTCCATGCCCTGAGGAGCCATTTATCCCTGACCCAGCATTCCAGCCTTTTTGAAGAGGAATGATGAGAAGTCCCTCCACTGTAGTTGATGGTCCATGGTTTTTCTTCCCCGGTGAGCAGCTTCGCCGAGGACCATTTCAACAAGAGCAGGCCCCACCCGTGTGTAAGTTTCTGAAGTTTTTTTTTTTTGCTCTGCCTTGTTCTTTTCCCCAGGTTGGGTTACGTAAAAACGTTTTTACTGCAGAAGTGTGCATGTCCTCAGTATTCTCCAGGTTCCGCAGCAGTTTTTTTGGGGAGTAATTATCACTTAAGCAGGATTCAGAGGATTGTTCACTGCCATGGTCCGAAGGTTTTTGGAATCGATCTAATGACTTAAATGCATGGAATGTCGTGCAGATCTCAGATGGGTGCATCCTCTCTGAGAAGAAGGGGGAAACTCGTTAGAGCCCAGTGAGACTCAATAAAAGATCGACCCAAAGTTTATGGTGTTGCTTGCTCAGGCCCAACAAGGATCGGTCCAAGATCTAAGTCCGTCTTCCGCACACGTTCTTGTCCCACGTCTCACGTGGCGCACTATCACGTGGCGTCGGGATATCGTCTACGTCTCCATGTTATATGCAGGGTGAGAATCTAGGGAGACTCCGCTCTCTCATCTCTTGTAAGGCGAGCGGATGAGTAACCGACAACTCTATGATCAGGGGAGTCATAACTCCACTCTCACGATCTGACTAAGTCAGGAAACAAAGCGCCCTCAAAGAGGGCACTATAAGAAGGACCCTAGCCAGACGGTTAGGGAGATACGCTTTTGATTCTCACGACGCTCTCGTACTCAATTCGACCTCTATTCTACTCGTCTCCTAGTCTCCACAAAGCTCTAGGACGCCCACTGTCTCTATAGATCCATCCAATCACTTTCCACCTTCTTTCGTTCATCTTCTCTCTTTGTACGAACACTTTGTTTCTATATTAATTGAGCGCTCTTCCCCTTTGCTCAACAAGTTCCTGACTTAAATATCGGAGAGTTGTCACCTAAAATATCTCTCCCAAGACTCCTTATGACATGATTTCTCTATTTGCAGATTTCCTCTTGGGTGTCATTCTCCTTTCCCTCGAACAACTTTTAGAGATGTAACACGTGTTTCGAGATATCATATTTATACCTCCCTCCCATTTTCCGGGGCAATCTTAATTTTGATTGTTTGATCAAAGGAAAACAAAAAAAGGGGGAGACAAGTTTTCATCTGATTTCATTACCAACGGATATTCCAATCAATCGACGAACAATTAAGCACAGTTTTTAGACGATTACATAAAAAACGCAGGTGCTGTAGATGCAAGCAGCATGCCTGTCCATCCCAGGTGCTTTAATTAGATAGGCTTTGTAATCACAGTACGACAAAAAATTTCCTCTTGCTCGGAGCCAACAAAGTTATATATATAGAGAGAGAGGAAACTTGATGCTTGCAAAGGACGAGGCTGCAAGGGTTGGACTGAAACCAGCAGATGAGCAGAGCAGAGAATCCGGGAAGACGATGGATGGCTCCGCCACGTGATGCCTTTAAAACCCGATATCAAATCCGCAAGAGCATGCGCATTTCCCAATTGTGGATTCGTAATGAGACGAAGGTGCGTCCCCAATAAAGACAAGGAGGATGCACCTGAACCTGGCCCCCAGAACTTGATCTGGGGAGGACACTCAATAAAGCGCGGTGGCTGTGCTATCTAGCTACGTGGTTGTCTCCCTCTGGGAACAAACAAGCCATGGCTGCTAAGAGGAAGCACGCCCATTCATCACGGTGCTGAACGATCTGCAGCCTGCATACGGTTGGCCTGCCCCTCTGCCACCACCCCCTCCATTCTAGTGAATGGCCACTTCAATGCCCATTGAAGAGGCTAGAGAGACTAACTACATGGGCATTCAGATGATCATGTGTGTGTGTGTGTGTGGTAGTCAGCGAAGTCGAAGCATTTCAACTTGTCTCTCTATGTGCCTTGTTTCCATTCTCCTCTTTGAAAAATGAGCAGGGTAGCGTATTCACGACCCTGGGCGCGAACATGCTACCCGCCCCGGGTTAGCGCTCGCCCTTTCTATTTATTTGCGAGATAAATTAGAATACTCCCTATTCACTTTAGTTGCTCATATTAGGCCTTGTTTGATCGGCGAATACCAATGAATAGGGTAACGTATTCGCCAGTCACGAGCCTTATTCGCCGGTGATACCCTGTTCTCACTTTGATGGAATGTGGAATTAACGTGAGGAAGAATATTAAATGCTCTTATTTTTGTTGCAACAACGTCACTTTATCTGAGTTACGTATTCCACCGAAACGAAGGAATACACTAACCGTGCTAACCATGTAAATAAGCAACCGGCGAATATCCGTAGATTTTGTATCAAACAGGGTCATAAGATATTTCAGTTGAGGTAAGATATATAGACTCCTATCCTAATTTATCTCGGGATAAACTGTTCTACCAAAAAATAGAATAAAGAGAGTTAATTTTTTTTACAATTCTCGAGAAGATATCTCATATTACCATATCTCTCATTCAAAATATTTTGATATATTTTATGGAATACTCTACCTGTGATTAATTAACTTATTCGCTTAACCCATTCCGCAATCAAAATAAGACTTTTGTGAATAAGTCACCTGTGTGCTCCATTTTCTTTCTCATTATTTAGCTATTCCCAACTATCCTATTCCGTTTTCTAAAAAATCCTTAGTGTGTGCAAACAAATTCACCTGTGGCGAAGTAGTCGAATAGGAGAAGGCATGTCGAATTCTGTTCATGTATCGCATGGTTGTTGATGATGTTGATGTTGAGGACTTGGACTAATGATGGCTACATTAATACTACACTAATTAGTGAGATTAATTTTCTCTCAATTTGTGGGTCTTTGTCCCGCTTATACATACATACGGCCTAATGTTTCAATCTTATTATAATGAAGTGCTCTATCCATATTTGATGCGGCAGATCGATATATGCCTTGAGTGCAGAGAAAGTATCGATTTAGTGAGCCCTAAGAAATGTGCAACATATATGGAGGTTGCTGTGACAGATCAATCATGTCACGTTTGATTCTCAGAGGACTTGAATTCGTGGTTTGCAGTTGCTAAGGCAGCTTAATTAGTACAGGATGAAGGAGGACAGTGTCCCCTCTCTCCCTCTAACAGTACACTGCCCTTTCTGTTCATCGGGAGGTCCCAAACTAGCCCTCCCATGTGTGTGCAGTGCAATAAACCTGTGGTCAAGTAGTCCAAGAGGAGAAGGCGTGTTCAAATTTATCTATATTAGGTTTTCTCCATTCCATCTATCGATCACATTTTTGAGTGGAATATTCTGATACACACTTTTAGTTTAGTTGATGGATGAATATTAATTAAAATCACATTGTTCTGGCTGCATTACAAACGAGGTTCGCTGTCCCGTGAATCTGACTCGTATCAGGTCTATGCTTATCCGGTATGAGTCGGTCTGACTTAAGCCCGACTCTGACAGTTGATCGCCCAGGCCGGCAAACCATCGTTACAAATGCTACTACAGATATATATATATATATATATATATATATATATATATATATATATATATATATGGAGAGGGAAAGATTCACGGCCTACCATGTACATAGTCCAAATAGTCCATCTAGACTTGCCAGGTCTAACAAGTGGCAGCCTCTGCAGGACCCACTTACTATGGGACATCATTCCCTCAGGGTCAGCATAGCCCATCGAGTCTTGGCTCAGTTGCTCGATCGACAGGCCTCCCTAAAGCTCTGGAAAAGCCTACAGGCGATCGGCCGAGCGATCATAAGGCAGAGGAATGCTCCCTTACGGGTGCCCAAAATCTCGGCCCCCCCGGCGTAGGCAAGGGATACCTCTTATCTTTTATGGATCATCCGGTCATCAGGACTCCGCGGTAAGCCAGGATGAAGTCCTCGCGACTGGGAGCTTATTCAAGCGGGTGTTAAGCTGTTATATGGGAGAGGGAAGCTCAAGATGATAAGGGGAGGGCGAGAGTTCTTGAACGGTAAAAATCTCCCCTGTGGACGTAACATACCCCAGGCCCTCAGACTTCCTTTATCCAGGGAAGGGAGCCGACATCTATATAAATCCAGAGAATCCCTCAAGAAAGGTAAGTCAATTCTTAGCCACTTCAACTGGTGGAGAGTTGTCTCGTGCCCTTCGCCTCTCTTGCCCCCTTTTCATATCTCGCTCATGTGACTCGCTGACTTGAGCATCGGAGGGTTATCCCTAAATTTATAACCCCGGGTCCTCTGATCGCTCTCTTCTCTTTTTACAGAATCATGTTCTGAAGTGACTACGTCCCGCGAACATTCTAGATCGGACGACTCACGACTTGACACGAGATCTAATCACCTCGGGAAGTAAATTCGTACCTTGCAATTGCTAAATATGTTGCTTAGAACACCAAAAATCAAAGGGCAGAACAGTTGTTCTTTTCCTAACAGTGGCCTAGCTCTCTGAACACCAAATTTGGACACCAACAAAACTGCACCAGGACTCACTTACCAGATCATTTTGGTGATCACTAACTTACGTGTGCCATGCTTCTATATATGTGCCGGTGAGAAATTTAAAATTCGAACCTTTAAGAGTTGCATGCGCTGCCAAAGTTAAAGTTCCTTTCAACCCCATCCTGCAGTTCCTTACCTTCTAAGATGAAGCCTTGTAACCACGTTGCTGATGAGAGATATTAACTGTACGTACGTCCCATTGCATGGGGCATCCTTTTCGTTTAGATATGGAATGCCCTCTTCGTAGATGCTGTCGTCAAACTGTTCTTGGCATGTCCCGTGGAATGTTTCACTCGGGAACGACACCAAGATCCAGGCTATAACATAATAGACCCTCTCATGCATCAATCAGCTAATACAAATGATTAACCAGCCCTCCCCATCCCTCCTTGGCCGTGTGTTTCTCGCCCTCCACGTTATATTCTCTCTCTCTCTCTCTCTCTCTCTCTCTCTCTCTCTCTCTCTCTCTCTCACTCTCATGTCCTTTCGCTTTTCAGGGAGAGCCCATGCTCATCGTTCAAATGTTTTGGACGTGCATGCATACGTCTCCATTCTAAACAGTGACCCCTTTCATTATTGTTCTCCCTTGACATGTACATGACAGGGTCTCGTTCTGTGGCTGTGGAGAGAACTTTTGCGAAGGTCTGTCGGTGGCAGCCGTAGGATTCATATGTGGCGTTTGTTTCGGCTTGAACAGGGTGGAGATTTATTAAGAATCACTGTGCCGTACAACTGTCATGTGTGAGATAGATCGTAAAAAAAGTCGCAATTTCATTTGATTTTGCATTTGCATAAAGACATCGTCACCCGTGCCTAATGTTTACAAGTTCATTCTTATCTTGTGAGGTGAAAGTCTCATTCTAGGGTTGAGGTCTTATCGTACAGAGTTTACAAGGATGGAATCATACTTGGTGTCCATCAAATTTAGTTCTTCAGCGTGACGGAGAGGAGTAAAATCGAACCCTGCTAAATTTGCCACCAGTTGAAGGGCTTCTTTATACATATCACAAGACTCTTTCACATTTGACTCTGTGTCCTTGATTATTTTTAGATTATACGTGAGGAGGGATAAAGTCGCCAGGGCCCGACAAAGATTGGCCCATAGTCCAGTATGCCATCTGTCAAGACTCGCTAAGGATTGACTGAAAGTCTAGACCCATACGCTATGCACGTTCTAGTCCCACGAAGCATGCGGTGCACGATCGATCAGGTGGCCGTTACCATAATAATGATAGAAATTATCTTAGAAAGTGATGGGCGTCAGGTTAATTAACACCCACATCCCCTCACCTCCTATAAGACGAGTGGACGAGTAAGTGACGAGCCCACGATTAGAATAACCACAACTCCATTAAGTCAGAAGACTAAGAGAATGAGACGAGCTCGAAGAGAGCTCTATAAGAAAGACCCTGGCTAGACAGTCAGGGAGGTACACTTTACACGATTCTTATGCTCTACTAAACCTCAACCTTTCTTGTCTCCCCATCCTCACGACATATCTCTACACCTAGAAGCCTCACACTTGAGCTCTCAACATCTGCCTTGCTTTGTTGAACCTTCCGAGAACTCCCAACCTCCCTCCATGCTCTTACCCACTCTATCCGAGCGCTTTGTCTCTTCCTCGAGCACACTTCCCTTTATTTAAGCGTTCATCTGACTTAAACATCGGAGGGTTGTCCCTTGAGATTTCTTCCGCAGCTTCTTTTGACGTGACTGCTATACTTACAGGTTTTCCTCCTGGGAGACTTCCTTCCTCCACGTCAAATAAATCTCAGAGGTGTAGCGCATACTGTTCAAGATATCACATTTCGATTTCTACACATTTTGGCTCTATCATTGGAAAGAAAACAGAAAGTCATAGCACCCCGAGGAAACAACCGCAAGATGAACAATGACTATAGTGCGGTTGCTTCCTGGTGGGCATCCCAAAGTGGCCCGACAGACGACCACCCATCCCATGGGGATCATCCGCAACCCCCTGCCAACCTGCGGCTGAGGACCTGGGCGAAATGCGTCGACAACTCCGAATGCTGACCGAGGCCTATCAGGGTCTCTTGACTCGGCGGGCAGAGTAGGATCGCGCCACGGCCACGTCTCCACCTAATGGCAAGGGACAGTCAGTGGCTGGGTCCCATAGCGACTGGGGGTCGTCAGTTCCATCTCCAGTACACACCCCATGCCCGCGTGATAAATCCCCTCATTGCCTAGGAAATCTACTCCATTCAACCCAGGAATGGCTAGGCCGGCGTCTGCGGCAGTACGACGATGTCGAGCATGAACTGGAGGGGAAGGTTTGCTATCTAGACAATATTATCCAGGCCATCAAAACAAAGGGTCTGGTCGACGACGAGGCCGACTTCCAAGCATCCTTCTCACGAGAGATTTGGAGAGGACTATATATCCCTCCAAAGCTACAGGTGACGGTGTTCACACTGTACAGCGGCAACACCGACCCCGTTGGCCACTTGGACAACTTCGAGTCCAACTTGGTCTTCCACCGAGTCTCAAATGCTGTGAACTATCTGACCTTCTCTAAGGACCCAAGATCTGAATACCGAGAAGGACCCCAATATTATTGGATCCTGGCCTGCCACCCATGAGCCGGGGGCTCAGAAGGGTTAAAGGGATGGAGTGGCAGTGTATAAGAATCTAAATCATTGAAATATAATAATAATTGGCATTAGTAATTAAAAAAAATAAACATTGATGCCATTTAATGATTATACAATTCGACAATTATAAAGTCCAGAGTCCACATGTCCATACATAAGTGCAGTAAACTAGAAAAGTACAAGACCAGGGGACATACCCCGTCTCTGGCAAACTGGTGCTACTACCGACCACCGACTCCATGAGACACCTCCGAAGCACAACGTGCAAGCCGCGCCTCACTTGAAAACAAAGGAGGTGAGCCTCATCTCATCGGCTCAGTAGGGGTCCCACGGATTCCCACCTCACACGGCAAGCACGCGAAACTATAAACAACAATTTAGAACAATAACAATAACACAAGAATAGGAATTGATAATTAAAGAAAATTAACTTAATCACACATGTACCACGGCCATTCATAATAAATCACAAATCGAGGTTAAACATTCAAATACCCTCGGCTGCCCCAAACACTAAACCGCCACGGTAAGAAAACTAGAGTCGCTACACTCGAGTGACAGGAGCATTGTCCACTAGAAGTAAGGCTGGATGCGTCCATTGACGACTTAGTTCACAGCCTCATGTGTCTCCCCACACGCCCCAGGCGGACATTGAGACATTGTACACGGAACACAAGACAAAGGTCTAGTCGGGATCATGCTCGTCAGCACGCGTCTGAAGTACCCAACCACGTGTGCACACATTGACTGAATGCGCTATGTCAAGCTCTCTAGCTGGTTTTCCTCCTGGCCCGGACTCAAGCTGACACAGTGGGAGACCCTACGGAAACCAGCCTAAAATTGTCTCTCTCGGGTCTAGCTCTCCATCACTCCCAAGTGGGTAGGCACACACGTGCCTAGGTAAGTTACGACTATTGAGAAATGTCATTCTAAGTAAGGACCCGCTGTAAAACTACCAACGTGTCACCGACTGCGGACACACGCTTGTCGCACGGAACACGAGATCAACCTGCAAGACACAAGGCCACCGAGGTTGCTATCTCAGAAAACCGTACACTAACCACATTTTCCCGCCATGGGGTATACCTACATGTTCTTGAATGAGGATCTAGAGGGAGTGACCACTCCCCATACTGACACTCTAGTCATTTCTACAATTGTAAATCAATGTAATGTGTGTCGTATCCTAATTGATAATGGAAGTGGTCCGGATGTAATTTATTACGACTCTCTTCTTCTAATGGGTGTGGACTCCTCTCACCTCACCTTGTTGCACACCCCCCTATTTGGATTCTTTGGGTCCACTATTCACCCCGAAGGTCAGATCTCTATGCCAAACACATTGGAAATGGCTCCGCGACAGATCACCTTCGTCACTAACTTCACAGTCATAAAGTGAATGTTCGGATATAACATCATCATTAGCTATGGAATTCTAGGAGTACTTAAGGGAGTCCCCTCGTCATATCACCAAAAACTCAAATTTCCCACTTCACACTGATTCTTTGACCAGGGCTTCACTCGAGCCATCTTCAAAGTTGGCCTTTCATTGCTGACTGTGACGAACATCTCTCAAGGGGACAATGTGTACATCTTGAACTTAGATGTCCCCACCACGCCCTACCCACCAATGGGAGAGGAAGCTGACCTGGATGAGTTGGAAGACCCTGATGAGCCCGCCCCTACCCCTGTTGCCGAAGTGGTGGAAGAGGTCATGCCGCTGCCTTCCGATGCTCCGTCTATTGCAAAAAAAATGAAGGAGATGCATTGTTATAGTGTTGTGTTGTTGCAATTTCATTCTTTCTCTTCCCTCTATTTCTTCTCTCTCTCTCTTTTTAATGTACTAGTGTGCTTTTGAGCCAATGGAAAATATTTTGAAAGGAGAGGGTACGAGTGCCATAGGTCTAATTCACATGAGCATCGCTAGAGGCATGTAGCTTAGCAATGGTACAATCTGAGTGTTTTAATGTTCCATGTTTGTGAGACTTCCTCCCTGTGCATGGTTGCTTATTTATAATCACTCCTCCCAAGGATCTCGGTCACTCGGTAGGGACCTTCCCAGTTGGGTGCGAACTTGCCAGTAGCTTGTAGAGTTGAGAGGCTTTTGACTTTCGCAAGACAAGATCTCATGAGAAGAATTGCCTCTCCTAGACCCAGAAATTGTAGTGTCAGGCCATGCATCTTTGGTATTCCACAACCCTGAGTCTTGGTGCTTCTTGGGTCTCCTCTATAAGATTCAAGTTTTCTCACAAGGCTTCTTATTGGCCTACTCTTGGTAGTAGGAGACACGAAGAAAGGGGCTACCTAGTTCTAATGGAATGACGGCCTCCACCCCATACGCTAGTTGGAAAGAAGATTCTCCAGTAGCTGCCCTAGGGGTCATCTTGTGGGCCCACATGACGCTCTGGAGTACGTTGATCCACCTTCCCCTAGCTACTTCCAACCGAGTATTGAGTGCCTTAAGGATGATTTTGTTGGCATTTTGGCTAGGCCATTGGCCTGCAGATGGGCCACAAACGTGAAGCGATTCTGAAAGCGGAATGCAATGCATTAATTTTCTCTTGAAGAGGGAATAGTTGAACTACCTCCCATTGTCGCTGACAATGACTCTCGAGATACCAAATCAACAAATGATGTTTTGCCAGACAAACCTCCACGCGTCCTCATCTGTTATTCGAGTTGTTGGCTCGACTTTGATCCACTTGGTGAAGTAATCCACTTCTATGAGGAGAAACTTTTTTTGGACTTGAGCTTGAAAAAACGGGCCCAATATGTTCGCTCCTCATCGGGCGAAATGGTGCGGCTCGACAAGAGAGGTTAAGGTGGTGACTGGCTAATGGATAAGGTTGGCGTACCTTTGACAATGGTCCCACTTCTTGGTGTAGTCCCCACAGTTCGTCTATAAGGTGAGCCACCATTATCGTTGTCGCAAGAGGATGCGTGCTATCGACCGTCCCCCCAATATGAGAGCCATATCAACCTCTGTATACTTGTTTGATCGCCCGGAGCGCCTTGGCCGGATCCAAGCATTTTAGTAGCGGTGCCTAGTAGGAGTGACGAAATAGCTGCTTGTCCAGGATGACAAACCTCTGGGCTTGGTACTTGAGTCTCCGAGCTTCTTTTTGGTCTTTTAGGATGTGACCACCTAGGGGACATATGGCGTCATCTAGCTATTGGCGATTTTGACCATGTTGATAGGCACCTCTGTAAGGTTTCGCACAGCACCTACGGGCGACGCAGCGGATAAAAAAAATTTCATTTGCCCGATCCCGGTGTTATGGAAAGCTTAATCTGTGCTCTAATCGGTGTTTCTAATACCCTAATTACGGGTTGCGTGTTTCACCTTGCGCGGAACGACGCTGTCCGCGATGCCCGATGCAGAATAACGAGCCGCACAGCTGTACGGCCTCTAGAACAGATCCACACGGACCCTTGCGCAGCGACGGTACCTCCCCGGCACAACTTTCCCTGGCTCTAACACCTTCTGGAGAGAGAGAGAGAGAGAGCAAGGGGGAGAAAGGGGGAGGCTAATCCTCCTCTCTTAACCCTTAATGCTTGGTTAAGCTAAGAGAGGTTGGAAGAGTTCGAGAGTTCAAATGAACTCACGTAGGTGCCATATATATAGGATTTGGACCCTTTTCTAAAGACCTCCAAAGGACCAAAATTGTATATATGACCTTTCCATTATTATACATATGTATTAAGTCCCATTTACACTCCTTTCCAAAAGGAATTAAATAGAAATAATACATACATTTATATAATAATTATCCGTCACCCAAGAATCCATTGTGTGTGATCCTCTAGGCCCATAGTCACTCTAGTTTAAGGCCCATTAACTTCTAATTCCCAATTAGAAGTAAATTAAACGTATTATTCGCTTCTACAAGAGCCGAATAATGGTTTAATTCATTCCGAACCTACAATGACGTTGGGTCAAGTAAATCCGCGTGATCCTAGAGGACGCCGGGTTTAAACCAGCCTGTCTGGTACCTGTAAGTCCACAGTTACCGCATCGATATAATCCCTCGCTCCTTCTATGAGTCTGGTACGATTGAGGGTACGGTATCTGTCAAACCCCATGATCGTGCCATTTGACTATGACCTCCTTAAAGTGTATGACGTCCGTTCTAAACGAACTCACACGACCCTAGCCAGGGATTTAACGGAGCGTCAATGTCATGACCCATTAACTGTCTGATATATACCCGATAGTGAGCGATTCCCTCTTGACCATTGATGATCTTTACACGTATCCTGGAGTGGTTAATGACTCCGCAACTCATGACTTATGGTTAAAGTCACTTAGCCAAGCAATTAAACCAATCCAGTCCTCGTGTAAGATCCGATCAATGCCTCAGGTCAAAGGACCAACGATGCTACTGAGACAGTTAGATCTTCAGTTGACATTAGGTATAATCAACCATCTGAAGATCCAATAGCGGATCAGTTCAGTGTACATCCTCCAAGGACATACACCTACACATATGTGTTGGTGCCCCGCACCAATGACCATGAGACTGGTCACTGACACATCATGTGTACTGGTTTAATAGGTAATCAAAGTCCTCGAGTGATTACCCTCCAACCAGGAACAGTTTAAGGTATGTGTACATGTAAAGTCAATCTCATGTTCGAGATCCCATCTCGAGCTGACTTTACAACCACATATCCTAGGGACAACGTAAAGTAACACAATTGCATATTTACGCTCAATCACCACTTTATTAATAATGAACAAGATCGTACAACTATTGGGCCTACCCGACCCGAAATTAGCCTGTAGCACACCAACACTAACAATCTCCCACTTGAACTACAGCCAATTGTCCACAACTTTGAGGCCCATCTTATCCCGATGACGCTCAAATACAGTCTGTGTCAAAGGCTTAGTCAGTGGATCTGCTATGTTGTCTTCTGACGGTACATGCTCTACCATCACATCTCCACGATCAACAATCTCCCGAATAAGGTGAAAGCGTCTGAGAATATGCTTTGACCTTTGGTGAGATCTCGGTTCCTTCGCCTGGGCGATGGCCCCATTATTATCATAAAATAATGTGATGGGAGCTGTTATCTCGGGAACTACGCCAAGTTCCAAGATGAATTTCTTCATCCAGACGGCTTCCTTAGCAGCTTCTGCTGCAGCAATATATTCTGCCTCCGTCGTCGAGTCTGCAGTCGTGTCTTGCTTGGAGCTTCTCCAACTGACTGCCCCTCCATTCAACATGAATACAAATCCAGACATGGATTTGCAGTCATCTGGATCTGACTGGAAACTAGAATCTGTGTAAGCTCTAAGCTGTAAGTCCTCTCCTCCATAAAGCAGAAAAAGATCCTTAGCCCTTCGCAGGTACTTAAGGATGCCCTTTACTGCCTTCCAGTGCTCTTCGCCTGGATTTGCCTGATATCTACTGACAATGCTCAAAGCATTGGCAACATCCGGCCGTGTACATAGCATTGCATACATGATTGACCCTATCGCCGAAGCATAGGGTACCTTATTCATGTGTGCCACCTCCTCAGAAGTTTTAGGACTCATCCCCTTGGATAGGCAAATTCCATGTCTCATGGGAATGAGACCTCTCTTGGAATTTTCCATCCTAAACCTTTTGAGGATGGTATCTATGTACATGGATTGGGATAATCCTAGCATCCTTTTAGATCTATCTCGATAGATCCTTATGCCCAGCACATAGGATGATTCTCCCAAATCCTTCATGGAGAAAGTCTTGGACAACCAAGACTTAGTTGTTGTCAACATCCCTACATCATTCCCAATGAGTAAGATGTCATCAACATAAAGGACTAAGAAGGTCACTGAGATCCCACTGACCTTCTTGTAAACACAAGGTTCATCTTCATTCCAAATGAAGTTGAAAGATTTGACAGCCTCGTCAAATCATAAGTTCCAGCTTCTAGATGCCTGCTTTAATCCATAAATGGACCTTTGAAGTTTACATACCTTATTAGGATGTAGTTTGGAGGTGAATCCTTCAGGCTGTACCATGTACACCTCTTCTGACAGATTTCCATTAAGAAAAGCTGTCTTCACATCCATTTGCCAGATTTCATAATCCAGGTATGCAGCAATGGCAAGGAGGATTCTGATTGACTTAACCATGGCTACCGGCGAAAATGTCTCGTCATAGTCAATGCCTTGCCTTTGACGATATCCTTTCGCCACTAGTCTAGCCTTGTATGTGTCAATCTGTCCATCTGCACCGATTTTCCTTTTGAAAATCTATTTGCAGCCGATAGGGACCTTCCCTTCGGGTACATCAACTAAGTTCCAAACTTTATTGGTGTACATGGACTGGATCTCTGAATCCATTGCCTCTTGCCATTTCTCGGAGTCTACACTACGGATCGCCTCCTGGTACGACTGAGGATCATCATCCTCATCGATACATACCTTAGAGGACCCCTCTGAGACATGTCCAACATATCTCTCAGGTTCTCTCGGTAGTCTACCAGATCTCCGTAGTGTTAGTGTTTCACCTTGAATAGGATCAACCGATACAGTCTCATCTAATGAGTTTGTGTTTATGGGTTGTGGTTTTTGGACCTCGTCCAGTTCTATCTGGCTCCCACTGTTTTTCTAGAGTAGATATTCTCTTTCCAGAAATACAGCTCTCTTGGCCACTAAGACCACTTGCTCAGAAGGGTGATAGAAATAATATCCAAACGTCTCCTTTGGATATCCCACAAACCTACACTTATCGGTTCTTGACTCAAGCTTATCACTCTCGTTCTTCTTTACATGAGCAGGACACCCCCAAATTTTAATGTGATTAAAATTTGGTTTCCTGCCCTTCCATATCTCATATGGAATAGAAGGAACTGATTTACTTGATATCATATTCAATAAATAAGCCGCAGTCTCTAACGTATAGCCCCAGAGAGACAAGGGTAGTCCTGACATAGACATCATGGATCGGACCATGTCTAACAAGGTCCTGTTTCTCCTCTCGGATACACCATTGTGATGTGGTGTATACGGTGGTGTCCACTGAGAAACTATTCCATGGTCTTTAAGATAAGAAGTGAATTCATGGCTTAAGTATTCACCTCCTCGATCCGATCGAAGAGCCTTATTACTTTTACCAGTCTGTTTCTCTACTTCATTCTTGTATTCCTTAAACTTCTCAAAGGCTTGTGACTTATGTCTCATTAAATACACATAGCCATATCTAGAGAAGTCATCAATAAAAGAAATGAAATAGAGATAACCTCCTTTTACTTCTATGGACATGGGTCCACACACATCCGAGTGTATGAGCTCGAGAAGGTCAACAGCCCTCTCACCATGTCCACTAAAGGGAGCCTTGGTCATTTTCCACATGAGACACGACTCACAGGTATCAAATGGCTTGTATTCGAACGAATTCAAATACCCATTTGAGTGTAAGTGAGAGACTCTTTTCTCACCTACATGACCAAGTCTGCAATGCCATAGATATGCAGAATTCACTTCATCAGCATTGGAAATTTGCATAACATTAGAACGTGTATCTAATACATAAAGACCATTGACTAATGAACCATTGGCTATAATCAAACCATTATTCATTATAGAGCATCCAGTGCTATTAAAAACCAATGTATATCCAATGTTATACAAGGCAGAGATTGAAATAATGTTCTTAATAATATTAGGAATATAATAACAGTCATTCAGCTCCAGAATGACTCCTGAAGGTAAACTGAGGCGTGCAGTCCCGACAGCTTTGGCAGAAACCAAAGCTCCATTGCCCATCCTCAGTTCAATCTCTTTTTTGTCCAATCGCCTTCTATTTACCAGCACCTGCACAAAATTACAGATATGAGATGCACATCCAGTATCCAATACCCATGATGTGGATTCCATATATAATAAATTAAGGTCTATGACAAAAATACCTTCATTTAGAATTGTCTTGCAATTCCTTTTCCAATGCCCAGTTTCCCCGCATCGAAAACATTTGTCTTCCTTTTCATTCTTCTTGCCCTTCCCTTTGTCAACTTTGGCGAGTTACTTACCCGTGGCCTTTTTCTTTCCCTTCCCTTTGTTACTCGTGGTGGATATTTGAGAGGCCTTCCTTTTCTTATTGGCCCGGCCAATAACCATTACAGACGAAGATGGTTTATCTTTCTGCATGGTTCCTTCAGCACTCTTTAACATATTGAGCAGCTCTGGGAGAGTTGCTTCAATCCTGTTCATGTTAAAGTTCATGATGAAGGAAGAAAAGGAATCGGGCAATGACTAGAGTATAAGATCAATGCATAGTTCAAGATCCAACTTGAACCCCAATGTATTGAGTCTTTCAATCCACTCCATCATTTTCAGTACATGGGCCTGCACTGATGAACCCTCAGACATCCGTGTCCTGAAAAGCCTTTTTGAGATGTCATACCTCTCAATCCTACCCTGCTCCCCGAAGAGCTGGCGTAGATTGAGAAGTATACTTCTACAATCAGTCTTTTCAAATTGCCTCTGTAGCTCGGGAGCCATAGAGGCCAACATGTAACATTGGGCAAGGGAGGAGTCCTCAGACCACTTGGCATAAGCCAGTAACTCGCCCTCGTCGGCATCAGGAGCTGGCTCAGAATGAACCGTGTCCAACACGTACGCAATCTTTTCGGCGGTAAGGACTATGCGTAGATTACGCAGCCAATCCGAGTAGTTCGGTCCAGTTAAGCGATTTGCATCCAAGATGCCACGGAGGGGGTTGGACGACGACATTGTAATCTGGATAAGAAATAAAAGACAACTTAGCATGTGTTCAAATTCTAACTTAGATGTGATTTTCTATCTTAGTTAGTCCCACTATTTTTTGATCGGACTATATAACCCTCAGTATATAGAACGGGAGATCAGCGAGATCTACCTAGTGGGTCGGAATCCCAACGAGACTGATGTACGACCTTGTGGAAAGCACAACAAGCCATACACCATCTCAAGGGCAGTCAACAGGCACTTGCATCCAATGCAATATCCGATATTCGGCCTCCGAGAAATCATCCCCTTGTGGAAAGCACAACAAAAGATATTCTCGGTTAGATCTAACCATCATTACTTCATAGCAATGAGTTCATGATCCGACCCTTGTGGAAAGCACAACAAAGCCGAGTTCAATTCCTCACCCCATTGAGGCCGAGCCTTGGAGTTTAATCCCGCCCCCAAACTCATGGACCTTGTGGAAAGCACAACAAATCCATGAAATGAAGACGTTCATTCACTACATAATGATGGAGGGCCATGACGACTCCTAGAGCCACGCTTACCAGATCTAAAATTTAAGCGCGAGGGAATTTAATTTTATCTTGATCTCACCCTAGGTGGTAATATAAATATATCCAATATATTTACCGTACCTAGTAGTTTGCACAAAAATAAATGCATCCAATGCAAATTAAACGCAAGTGATCATGGACTTTAACCCGAATGTAAACAAGACATCCGGCCCGCTTCCGAAGCAGCTGGATCGTCCTCGTCGGGTGTGCTCCACACTTTCAAACTCCGACGCCGCATTAATTACAACTTTTACACGGCTCGCAGGCCGAAAAAATTAAATTACATGTGACTCAAATTCCAGCAGCCCTTAGGGCGAGTACAACAATGGAGGAAGATAGAAGTACATTGGAATTTTAACAGAGAGAGAAAGGAGGTTCGCAGACCCCAATTAATTACATTAATCCAAGTCTATGATCACTTGCCAACCCATTCAAATAAAATCAATCAAGGGTTATTTTCTGAAAATAATCCTTACTTTTGAATTTAAAAATGGGATGTGCAAATAAAAATAGGCTAGCTTTGTTTAATTTTAAAAATCAAAGCATGATTAACTAAAACTAAACACACAAGCATGCCAATACAAGGTAAATAAAGTAAAGCACATAAAGAACCATCATTTGCTATAGGGGCATCTAATTGAGATAATTAATTAAAATTAAATTTAAATTTAATTATCTAATAATCAAATTTAAATTCAAAATTTAAACATGCCAATAATTTAAATTTAAATTCAAACTAATTATCCAATAATTTTTGTTTGAAAATAAATTTAAAATAATGCAATTATCCTTAATTAGTAATTTTTTAAAATTCAAAATTTGAATTTAACAATTATCTAATAATTAAAAATTCAAATAATTAAAATTTTCACAATTAACTTCAATAAAATTCAAAATTTGAATTTTATAATTATCTAATAATTAAAAATTCAAAAATTAGAATTTACTGAAGTAACTTCATTTATTACCATTTTATCCCAAGATAAATAGTAATTATCTCACCTCCGTAAATTCAAATCGGTTAAATAAAATTTACCATTCGACATTTACTTTTGAGATAACACTATTTAACTTAATAGATAAAATTTTAATTAATTTACTGAGCATTTTAATATATATATCTAATATATATATTAATATATGCACCAATAAATTAAAAATAAGCAAATTTTTTTTAATAAAAAAATAAAAAAAACCCCCGCAAGGGGGGGGGGGCGCGGCCGCCCCCCGCGGATGGCGTGGGCGGGCCCGCCCGCGCCCGCACGCGGGCGCCCGCGTGGCGGGCGCCGCCCCGCCCGCCCCCGCGGTCAGCGCCCACGGGCGCTGACCGCGGGTGCCGCGTGCGCCGCCACGCGGCGCACGCGGCAGGCGCACTGCGCCCAGGGCGCAGTGCGCCCAAACGGGTCTGCGAATTTTTTATTATTATTATTTTTTCAAAAAATTTGCTGCTTGGATGCCCAGCATCCTTGAAGAACAGAGACACCTAGATCTCTTTCAACAAATAATAATTGAAGATTTTATTACCCCTAAAGTATGGTACTAAACGACGCTAAAACACCGACCAGAGCGCGAACCTGGCTCTGATACCACTGTAAGGTTTCGCACAGCACCTACGGGCGACGCAGCGGATAACAAAAATTTCATTTGCCCGATCCCGGTGTTATGGAAAGCTTAATCTGTGCTCTAATCGGTGTTTCTAATACCCTAATTACGGGTTACGTGTTTCACCTTGCGCGGAACGACGCTGTCCGCGATGCCCGATGCAGAATAACTAGCCGCACAGATGTACGGCCTCTAGAGCAGATCCACACGGACCCTTGCGCAGCGACGGTACCTCCCCGGCACAACTTTCCCCGGCTCTAACACCTTCTGGAGAGAGAGAGAGAGAGCAAGGGGGAGAAAGGGGGGAGGCTAATCCTCCTCTCTTAACCCTTAATGCTTGGTTAAGCTAAGAGAGGTTGGAAGAGTTCGAGAGTTCAAATGAACTCACGTAGGTGCCATATATATAGGATTTGGACCCTTTTCTAAAGACCTCCAAAGGACCAAAATTGTATATATGACCTTTCCATTATTATACATATGTATTAAGTCCCATTTACACTCCTTTCCAAAAGGAATTAAATAGAAATAATACATACATTTGTATAATAATTATCCGTCACCCAAGAATCCATTGTGTGTGATCCTCTAGGCCCATAGTCACTCTAGTTTAAGGCCCATTAACTTCTAATTCTCAATTAGAAGTAAATTAAACGTATTATTCGCTTCTACAAGAGCCGAATAATGGTTTAATTCATTCCGAACCTACAATCACGTTGGGTCAAGTAAATCCGCGTGATCCTAGAGGACGCCAGGTTTAAACCAGCCTGTCTGGTACCTGTAAGTCCACAGTTGCCGCATCGATATAATCCCTCGCTCCTTCTATGAGTCTGGTACGATCGAGGGTACGGTATCTGTCAAACCCCATGATCGTGCCATTTGACTATGACCTCCTTAAAGTGTATGACGTCCGTTCTAAACGAACTCACACGACCCTGGCCAGGGATTTAACGGAGCGTCAATGTCATGACCCATTAACTGTCTGATATATACCCGACAGTGAGCGATCCCCTCTTGACCATTGATGATCTTTACACGTATCCTGGAGTGGTTAATGACTCGACAACTCATGACTTATGGTTAAAGTCACTTAGCCAAGCAATTAAACCAATCCAGTCCTCGTGTAAGATCCGATCAATGCCTTAGGTCAAAGGACCAATGATGCTACTGAGACAGTTATATCTTCAGTTGACATTAGGTATAATCAACCATCTGAAGATCCAATAGCGGATCAGTTCAGTGTACACCCTCCAAGGACATACACCTACACATATGTGTTGGTGTCCCGCACCAATGACCATGAGACTGGTCACTGACACATCATGTGTACTGGTTTAATAGGTAATCAAAGTCCCCGAGTGATTACCATCCAACCAGGAACAATTTAAGGTGTGTGTACATGTAAAGTCAATCTCATGTTCGAGATCCCATCTCGAGCTGACTTTACAACCACATATCCTAGGGACAACGTAAAGTAACACAATCGCATATTTACGCTCAATCACCACTTTATTAATAATGAACAAGATCGTACAACTATTGGGCCTACCCGACCCGAAATTGGCATGTAGCACACCAACACTAACAACCTCTGTGCTATGTACTTGGAGTTCCTCCAGTAGCATTGAGCGAGCGAGAGCAAGAGATGCGGATGAAGTGAGGCGAGACACTACATCTTCTCGGGTGTTAGATTCTCGTGCTATCTGCACTATCTCGAATACTTCAAAGTTCTGGGATAAGGTTCTAAGCAGTTGGAGATACCAGATCATCCGTGGTTCTCTGTGCTTGAACCAACCATTGACTTGGCTGGCTACGAGCTGAGAATCGATGAAGATCCTAATTTGGTCTCCCCCAAATTGCTTGACTATGCGTGCCCTCGAGACAATGACTTCATACTCAGACGCATTGTTGGAGGCGGGGAAACAAAAGCACATGGCATTTTGGAGCTTGATCCCCTTGAGGGACGTCAGGATAATTCCCTCCCCATTGCCCGTGGAGCAGGACTAGCCGTCGATGTAGACCTCCCAAGTGTGGTTGGGGTGTATGGAAGAAGGCTCCTGAGGGGGCACTGTGCACTCAGCAATGAAGTAGGCCAAGACCTGCCCTTTGGTTGCTGTCCTTGGCTAGTAGGATATGGCGAATGCCCCAAGTGAGCCCGCCTACTTCAACAACTGTTGAGAAGCTTTAGGGTTAGCCAATATCTACCTCAGGGGGTTGTCAGTCAGTCAGGACAATGATACGATGCACTTTGAAGTACGGTCGGAGCCACTTGGCCATGGTCATCAAGGATAGGGCTAGCTTCTTGGTGATGGAGCATCTCCCCTTTGCATCGGAGAGGACCTTGCTAGTGTAGTACACCGGTTTCTGTACTCCAACATCTTCTCGAGCAAGCACGAAGCTCACCGTGCTCGATGTGGCAGAGAGGTATAGGTAGAGGGGCTCTCCGTCCACAAGCTTGGATAGCACTCATGAGGAGGTGAGATAAGCCTTCAGGTCAGCGAAGGCTTTGCCACATTTTTCATCCCAATGTATCTTTCCTGCAATATCCTTTCGTCCCTGTAGGAGTTTGAAGAAGTGGAGACATTGTTCCGTCGCTCTGGACATGAAACAGTTGAGGGCCACCACTCGTCTGGTTAGTCACTGTATGTCCCGAATCTTGGTGGGCCTCCGCATATCCAAGATGGCCTAGATTTTTCTCAAGTTGGCTTCAATGTCCTCATGGATTCCAAGAAATCTAGGAATTTCCCGGATTGGACGCCAAAGGCAAACTTGGTTGGGTTACTGATGAGGGCATCCCTTGCCCCTCCACATTTTCTCCGGACTCGGATTGTTCGTCAGCAAGCGCCATTATGTTAGTCATGTATTTTTGAGTCTAGTCATGTAATCTTCACATTTTCTTTGAGTCAATATCATGTAATTTTCCCTTCATTTGAGTCATGTACCTAGGTTGTTGAGTCATTTTCTTAAGTATTGAGTCATTATGTTGGTTTGATAGGTTAATGGGCCCAATTCATTGGGCTAGGCCCAGGGGCGCCCCTCCCTTAGACTGTTTGGTCATTAGTTAGTTTGTCAGGGTCAGTTTGGTCTTAGGAAAAGTGTGGAGTCTATAAATAGTCCCACCCCTCTCTCATTTGTAACAACTTATGCTTGAATAATGAATCCATAAAATTTCCACACCTTCTAGTTCCCTCTCAATATCTCCCTCTCTCTCTCTCTCTCTCTTACTATCACTCTCTCTAAGTGGGTTGTGCCCCCCCTCTCTCCCCTCCCCACCCCAATTTCGAAATTCATTCTCTCTCCTCCCCATTCACCCCTCATTAAGGCCCCTTCCCCTTCCCCATGCACTCATTCAATTCCCCCTCCAACCCCTAGGTGGAAACCCCTTCTCCTAGGCACCTTTCCACTCTCCCAAGCAACCCTTCCTCTCCCCAAGGTTGAAGGGGCTCTTCCCTAAGCCCAAATTCAAATTTCCCTCTCCCTAGGACTGTGCCCTTCCATCTCCCCACCTCCTAAATCACCCTAGGTCGAATTCCATCTCCCCCCAACAGCCAAGTACGCCCCCCACCTCCTCTCCTACTCACCATCTCTCTTGTGCACCTCCATCTTCCCCCCACCACCCTTTGCAGCTCTAGCTCTTCCTCCACCCATCCCTGCCCCCCTAGACCTCTTGGAAGATCCTAGCCACGTCCCTCCCCCCCTCCACAAACCATCAGCCATCACTCCCAAGCTATGCTACCCTCTCTCCCATTCCCTTAATCTTGCTGGTTTGCAGTTTCAGATAGCAGGTCGCAGGCAGCAGAGTTGGGTCCTGAAAGTTTCATCGGATCCGGCCTCTCCCTGGTTTTTATGGTGTCAAGGCCTACATCTCTGGAAAGGTCGTCCAGAGAGCTTTCAAGGCGAGGTGGTTTCGTTGACATCTGAGTTCCGAGCTGCCGGTAGGAGTGATTCTCCCTCGACTGCGCAGGACCTCTCAGGCAGGGAACCAGAGCGAGAGTGGAAGCTCGACCACGACGAACCTTTTAGGATTCAGATCAAGTATTCTTCAGAAACAATCTTCCCTCTCAAGTTCTCTTTCATCCTCAAGAAGCAGAGCTGCATTTGGACATCGGCATCTAAAGTTACGAATTTTCTAATCCAAGTGTGTCAGGTCAGTTTACAGAAGCCAGAACCGACACCCCTCTACTCATCTGAGCGTCCCGGTCTTCTCCAACATCTTCCGACCACGCCGTTGGTGCCGACAGAAAGAAGACTCGACCACGGTTCCAACGGTTCATGTCTCGTCTCAATCAGAGCTTGGTAGAGATCGTGGCGCCCTCTGCAACTAGCCACATTGTTCTGCACCAGACAGAGGCAGAACCAATCAGTCTGGTTCCAGACTCTGCCCCGGCCAGCAACGACTTTACCAAGCACAGTAAAAATTTAGAGGTTATCCTTGGTCCGTTGGCAAGCTTTTGGCGCAAGTCTCATCAAGTTCTGAGCTCTGTGGAATTTTTGGCAGCATCATCACCTCCCTACTGTCCAGCAACTCTGAAGATTGGCAGAACCGGCAACGATCCGAACGTCGGGTTTTCTTCATAACTCTCCCACCCCGCTTGGCCGGCTGAAGGCCCCTCCCTGCGTGGAGGTAGTATTGGATGTAATAAGATTAATCCCCACCCTAAGATCACCCCTCCTGCGAGAGGCGTAGTGGTGTAATCTTGCCATTTCAGGTTGAAGCGACACCGACGCGGCGTGCGGGTGTATACCCTCGCCTCCCCGCTCGCCCCCGTCTCCGGCCGGAGTCGGCGTCTTCACGCCGGCTAGGTGAGCTCCTGAACATCTCTCATTGCTGTAATGAACTTGCTTAGCTTAGTATTGCTATAGTTACTTCGTCGGCGGTAAGAGAGTGCCCGATCTTAAATTGCCACCAAATTGAGTGACCACCGCAGGCGAGTTGTGAGAGCATCCACTTAACCCACACCCTTGGTGTGTTGGCCGCTCATGATTTGGGCATCCTAGGTCCATTTGGGGTTCTCCCCAAGTTAGCCAACCATTGGAGTCTCAAGGTCCCGCCTCGGACCCTCTCCAACATCGCCTAGTCGCCATCGGGCACTAAGTGTGCGCCATACGGGTGAGCTCGCTAGTGTGAGTCCGTTGCTCAAAACTTGAATGCTTGCAAAATAGGTCCATAGGTCGGTGTCACATCAAGTGGTATCAGAGCAAGTTCACAACTTGTCTCTATCAAGTTGGTCCTAGGGCATGTCTATGCATTTAGAGTCTTCAAGTGCATCACTCTTGTCCCCTAGTATAGCCACCTCATATCGACCTTACCAATCGGCCCACTCCATAAGTCCAAGCCACCAAGAGATGCCTACCACTAACACCCATAACTTCCCTGGCCATGTCAACTACTTCATGAAAGCCTTGACCTATGCCAATGAGCGGCTTGATAACATATCGGGCCGACTCAACCAACTTGGAGAAAATTGGCCCGCCCCAAGGACGGACGATAGGATGGTCCCTTTCCCACTTCCCACCTTTGATGGAACCTCTCCTAGAGAATATTTAGATTGGGAAGTTACAATGGACCAATACTTCACTTGGTATCCTATGTCCGAGGATGAAAAGGCATAGGTTGCCAAAATGCAACTTACCAAACGGGCAGAAACTTATTGGATGCAAATTGTTGGGCTAAAGGTACTTAGAATGGAAACTCCCATCACCACTTGGAAGGACATGAAGGAGCAACTTAGGGTAAAATATATGTCCCCTTCCTACCCGGGTTATCAAAGCCCAAGGAGCACTCCCACTCCCTCAACCCCACCCGTCCAAAACCTCACCCCTAAAACCCAAGTATCTAAAGCCTCCACCTCCTCACCCAATCCCATAAGGTCCCCCGCACCCCAACCAAAACCCCCTCCCCTAACCTACACTAGTCAAGCCCCTTTAACCCCCACCTCCACCCCAAACGATCCCAAGGGCAAGAGACCCTTAACCGGCCCGATTCCCTCCATAAGGACCACCACTCATCCAACATTCATCACTCAAACTCAAGTGGACCCCATGACCACCCCTCCACCTAGGCCCATAATGGCCATCACCCCCCAACCCAAAACCCCTCACCCAACCCACCTCCCGCTTCTTACACCAATCTTTCCCCAACCTAGGCCTCCTCTACTTCCCCTTCCTATCCAAATCCAAGTCCACCCTTGCCCACCACCCCAAGTGCACCATGCTCCAGCTATCACCAATTCTCCCGCATTAGACCTACCCAACCCATTAACACTAGGAATTGAAACCCACACACCCATCCACATGGAAATAGATGCTAGTCCCGAACAAAAACCTACCCTAGAGGAAATCCAAGAACCTCCACTTCCACCCACCTCTCCTAGTCCGAATCATCAAAAGCCACACACCTTCACCATGAATGAAGTCATACTCCAATGGCTCAAACAAGGACCCACCCTTCCTAGCTCACCCCCACCTCCCTCACCGTTGGGATACCCATCCCAAATTGCCCTCCTCTACTCCTATCACACCACAATACAATCCTACTATGAGGTAGAAGGTTGGGATGATCTCCTCAAGGGTTTAGAATGGAAACTAGGGTTAACTTACTTATTGACCTTAAGAAAGGCCCACCCAAAAAGTCTTGGTCTAATCCACTCATGTGATGGTTCTATCACCTCGGTCTTCACCATTGGTTGCTACACTAGTGACCTCCTTCTCATTCTCCCTATGGATGAAAAACCCATCATGATCCACCCCACTTCCATTGAGATCCCAAGTACCTTGATCGACTGGCCCACTAACGACCTTGGTACCTTGAGGGAGGAGGACCCACCGTGTGAAGACCATGTGGGCATAGAGTCTCTTCTTCTAGAAAACCCAGTCCATGACCCCTTTGATCCCTTCCTTTGGGAGTATGGGTACCCACGTGACCCACCCACATCACCCACCACCCACCCTTTCCTACCCCCACACACCATGTTGGGCCAAACCCACCTCATCCATGACCCAGGTTACACCATAGAAATCATGACCTTAGGCAACACCCGCCTAGAGATCAAGAAAGTGCTCCACCCCATATCCACCTATCTAGATCTCTTTGACCCTTTTGAGTGGAAGCTCAAAGGCCACCCCACCATCCCACATGAGGAAGTCATCTTTGGGAAAGGAATTCATATGTCTTGGCACATCACACCGCTTGGCATGATTAGTCCGTCGGGTACATTCATCCACATCACCCACATGTCAAGTAGGAAGCATAAGTGGACCATATTTGGATGTAATGGTCCACCCTCTTTCATCATGAGTCATAAGCATGAAAGGAGCATACATGGATGTCCGGGTCCCCCATCATTTGTCACCACCATGCCTACCTATGGATGCCCCGGTCCTCCCAAATCATTCAACGTCCTTATAACATCAATGCATGATAGGTCTATATGTGGTTGTCCTGGACCACCTTTGCATACCATACATTGTCAACTCACATCGCATCATAGTACATGGCATATGCATTCAAGCAAGTATCAAGCAACAAGCGGTGGGATTCACAAGAAGCGAGCACAAACTCCTAAGCACCACTTTGAGTTCCAAGTTGACAACTTGGTGATGATGGCTTTGGAGTGGCTCTACTTTAGGGTCACCTCCAATCTGAGGGCACGATGACTTGGACCTTGCCAAGATCTGAGTGGCTTTGGCAACCCAGCATATGGGTTGGACTTTCAAATGGGTTTTGGGATTCACCCCACTTCCCATGTGGCGGATCCGGCACCCTCTAAGGGCACCGCGGTGGATCCTAGTGAGTGCCTCGAGCTTACACCTACCCTTGTGAGAGACACCCTCGGAGTGCCACCACAAATAGCTTGAGAGCCCGACGTGAGCACACGGCGGCAATACCAGGCAAGCAAGATCCTATCGCCAGCATGAGGGTATGACCGAGCCACTTTGTCGAGCTGAAGCGCCGTTCCCCGACTATGGTCGCGGGTTGAGTATGGAGATCGTGGATCGCCCAGAGCCGCAGTTCGATGTACTACTTCCTTGGTGGACCCATACTCGACGAGGTCGAGTTTTCCCCACCCCGGGGGTATGATGAGGGCATCCCTTGCCCCTCCACATTTTCTCCAGACTCGGATTGTTCGTCAGCAAGCGCCATTATGTTAGTCATGTATTTTTGAGTCTAGTCATGTAATCTTCACATTTTCTTTAAGTCAATATCATGTAATTTTCCCTTTATTTGAGTCATGTACCTAGGTTGTTGAGTCATTTTCCTAAGTATTGAGTCATTATGTTGGTTTGATAGGTTAATGGGCCCAATTCATTGGGCTAGGCCCAGGGGCGACCCTCCCTTAGACTGTTTGGTCATTAGTTAGTTTGTCAGGGTCAGTTTGGTCTTAAGAAAAATGTGGAGTCTATAAATAGTCCCACCCCTCTCTCATTTGTAACAACTTATGCTTGAATAATGAATCTAGAAAATTTCCACACCTTCTAGTTCCCTCTCAATATCTCCCTCTCTCTCTCTCTCTTACTATCACTCTCTCTAAGTGGGTTGTGCCCCCTCTCTCTCTCCTCCCCACCCCAATTTCAAAATTTATTCTCTCTCCTCCCCATTCACCCCTCATTAAGGCCCCTTCCCCTTCCCCATGCACTCATTCAATTCCCCCTCCAACCCCTAGGTGAAAACCCCTTCTCCTAGGCACCTTTCCACTCTCCCAAGCAACCCTTCCTCTCCCCAAGGTTGAAGGGGCTCTTCCCTAAGCCCAAATTCGAATTTCCCTCTCCCTAGGGCTGTGCCCTTCCATCTCCCCACCTCCTAAACCACCCTAGGTCGAATTCCATCTCCCCCCAACAGCCAAGTTCGCCCCCCACCTCCTCTCCTACTCACCATCTCTCTTGTGCACCTCCATCTTCCCCCCACCACCCTTTGCAGCTCCAGCTCTTCCTCCACCCATCCCTGCCCCCCTAGACCTCTTGGAAGATCCTAGCCACGTCCCTCCCCCCCTCCACAAACCATCAGCCATCACTCCCAAGCTATGCTACCCTCTCTCCCATTCCCTTAATCTTGCTGGTTTGCAGTTTCAGATAGCACGTCGCAGGCAGCAGAGTTGGGTCCTGAAAGTTGCATCGGATCCGGCCTCTCCCTGGTCCTTCTGGTGTCAAGGCCTACATCTCTGGAAAGGTCGTCCAGAGAGCTTTCAAGGCGAGGTGTTTTCGTCGACATCTGAGCTCCGAGCTGCCGGTAGGAGCGATTCTCCCTCGACTGCGCAGGACCTCTCAGGCAGGGAACCAGAGCAATAGTGGAAGCTCGACCACGACGAACTTTTTGGGATTCAGATCAAGTGTTCTTTAGCAAAAATCTTCCCTCTCAAGTTCTCTTTCATCCTCAAGAAGCAGAGCTGCATTTGGACATCGGCATCTAAAGTTACGAATTTTTTACTCTAAGTGTGTCAGGTCAGTTTACAGAAGCCAGAACCGACACCCCTCTACTCATCTGATCGTCCCGGTCTTCTCCAACATCTGCCGACCATGCTGTTGGTGCCGACAGAAAGAAGACTCGACCACGGTTCCAACGGTTCATGTCTCGTCTCAATCAGAGCTTGGTAGAGATCGTGGCACCCTCTGCAACCAGCCACATTGTTCTGCACCAGATAGAGGCAGAACCAATCAGTCCGGTTCCAGACTCTGCCCCGGCCAGCAACGACTTTACCAAGCACAGCAAAAATTCAGAGGTCATCCTTGGTCCGTTGGCAAGCTTTTGAATCAAGTCTCATCAAGTTCTGAGCTCTGTGGAATTTTTGGCAGCATCATCACCGCCCTACTGTCCAGCAACTCTGAAGATTGGCAGAACCGGCAACGATCCGAACGTCGGGTTTTCTTCATAACTCTCCCACCCCGCTTGGCCGGCTGAAGGCCCCTCCCTGCGTGGAGGTAGTATTGGATGTAATAATATTAATCCCCACCCTAAGATCACCCCTCCTGCGAGAGGCGTAGTGGTGTAATCTTGCCATTTCAAGTTGAAGCGACACCGATGCGGCGTGCGGGTGTATACCCTCGCCTCCCCGCTCGCCCCCATCTCCGGCCGGAGTCGGCGTCTTCACGCCGGCTAGGTGAGCTCCTGAACATCTCTCATTTCTGTAATGGACTTGCTTAGCTTAGTATTGCTATAGTTACTTCGTCGGCGGTAAGAGAGTGTCCGATCTTAAATTGCCACCAAATTGAGTGACCACCGCGGGCGAGTTGTGAGAGCATCCACTTAACCCACACCCTTGGTGTGTTGGCCGCTCATGATTTGGGCATCCTAGGTCCATTTGGGGTTCTCCCCAAGCTAGCCAACCATTGGAGTCTCAAGGTCCCACCTCGGACCCTCTCCAACATCGCCTAGTCGCCATCGGGCACTAAGTGTGCGCCATACGGGTGAGCTCGCTAGTGTGAGTCCGCTGCTCAAAACTTGAATGCTTGCAAAATAGGTCCATAGGTCGGTGTCACATCAGTTACGTTTCATGTTATACCTACGAAGCTCGCCAAAGGTTTCGACAAGATAGGAGAAGTGGTCGCTGGCCTTGAGGGAGTGGACCAACGTGTGCTTTTAAACTCATAGTTCATGAGTTGTGCGGCCATGAGTAACTATTGAGATCATAGTCCATAGCCTATGTGGTCACGATCTTTTTCCCATTTTGTTAGTGGCAAGTAGTCAAAACTTGTGTTGATATTTCCAACATTCGTATATTCTTTTTCATATATACAAATTCATTTACAATTACCTACCCAAAAAAAATTATGGCTTTATTTTATAGATTATGCATTAATGGGGTGTTTGGGAACACTTTTAAACAAAAAAATTCTTTCTATCTTAAAAATTATGACATATCAATTTTCTACTTAATTTTTAAAATTAATAAAAAGAGTCTTTTGGTGTTTGGTAAAAATGTTATAATTTTAAAAAAAAACATGTCAACTTGTTTGGGAATCTTCCTCCCAGCTTCGTTTCTGCCGTCGTGGGGAGGGGGGACCGGCGGGAGAGGGGGGAGAGGCGGGAGAGGGGAGGGGACGTCGGTGCAGGGGGAGGGAGAGGCCGGCGGGTGGCCAGCGAACGGGGCCAGCAGACCGCGATGGGAAGCCGGGGCCTTCGCCTCCTCCTCCTCCAGCTACTGCTCGTTTCTGCCGTCGTGCTGGCGGCCCTGTCCGACACGCGCGTCGGGGAGCAGCCCCTGGTGGACCAGTTGTCGGCGTGCAAGGGGACGATCGCAGAGTGCCTGGCCGGGGAAGATCGCAGAGTGCCTGGCCGGGGACGATCGCAGAGTGCCTGGCCGGTGGTGCTCGGCGAGGGCGTCGGTGCCGCCAGGGGAGCCAGAGGGGGGAGGGGGCTGCGGCTGGAGGGCGGCGGGCGCAAGGGGGAGCCGGAGGGGGGGAGGTGGGCGGAGGGGGGCCGCAGCGGCCGCCGGGGAGGGGAGGGGGGATCCACCAGGGAGGGAGGGGGAGAGGGGGGATCCGCCGGGGAGGGAGAGGGGGGCCGCGGGGGAGGGAGAGGGGAACGGCCGGGGGAGGGAGCGGGGACGAGCCAGGGGAGGGAGGGGGAGGGGACGTCGGCTGTGGGGGAGAGGGGAGGGGACGCACGGGGGGAGAACGAGACGAGAGACTACGGTTTCAAAAAAAAATTGGTCGGGAGTTTTTTTTTTTTTTAGGAAGATTTGTAGGGAAGTAGATTCTCTCCCTAAAATTTAGGAGATGCATACCAAACAGGGTTATAAGATCTCCTTCTCTTTTTTTAAAAAATTGAGAGAAAAAAAGATAAAAAAGAGCAACCAAAACACCCTATGAAGGTAATAGTTGAAAAGCTTGGGTTTAACTGAAAAAGGTGGTGAAAGGTCATTAAAATCTTAAGGAGTGTGGACGGAAAGTCTAACATAGTTAGGCTTACCTATGCATTCTTACGTTAAGGATTAGGTTTTAAAATTAAAGGTTGAAAATCTTAGTTCAAGTTGAGAAACATGGTGACAAAAACTTATTGGGAAGTTAAAGAAAGTGATAGAAAAGTCCAACATTGATTAAACCTATCGATCTCTACATGGAGAATTTTTATTTACATACAAATTTCACATCCATCCATTGTTATAACTTGGCATAAGCATAATGGATATAGAGTTTTAAATACGCCATTAGCATTGCTGGGCTGAGTTCTGAGTCCAATAGTCTTGGATGCTATGCAATGGCTTCAAGTATTGGGCTTTTGGTGTGGGCTTCCAAGGCTTAGGTTCACTTGCATGAACTTATTGTTGTTATTGGATTCCTAATATTGGATTTGTTGATATGGATCCATGAACATTGGATCATCTACCTGTATATGAGAGAGAGAGAGAGAGAGAGAGAGAGAGAGAGGTGCTCAGGTTAAGGTTTTGCCCGAGTTTGTGCCAGAAACTGAGGTTTTGCAAGTGTCAAGGTGAAGCTCAAGTCCGACGAGGATGGCTTGTCTGAGTTGCAGTCCTACTTATTGGTACTTAAAGTTGAATTCAAGAATGGACTCCCTCTGACCAAGCAACTACTGGGCCATTTCTAATGGATGCGGCCCATGTAACCGAGAAAGAATAGACGGCCCGCTCCAGCAAACTTTGGGCCTACCATGCTTTCTCCAGCCCAGTCTGAATTCAGCCTATTATTACCTCTGTTAATTTGGTGTGAGGAGGCTGGAAGGATACTTTCAAGGGAATTCTTAATTATTATTCATCATCATCATCATCAAAGCCTTATCCTAATTAATTGGGGTCGGCTATATGAATCATGTTCTGCCAAAGATTTCTATCAAGTACAATATTCGTATTTAAACCCAAGAAACTAATGTCCTTCCTAATAACATCGCACCATCTCATTTTAGACCTTCCCCGAGCTATTTTACTAGTATCCACTAAGATTTGGTCACATCTTTTAACCGACGCTGAGTTAGGGCGATGACACACATGTCTAAACCACTTGAGTCTATTTTCTCTCATTTTACTATCAATTGAAGTTATCCCTAAGTCCTTACGGATACGCTCATTCCTAATCTTGTCTTTCTTAGTCTTGCCACACATCCATCTCAACATCATCATATCTGCTATACACATTTTGTGGATGTGTTCCTTTCGTACTGCCCAACACTCGGTACCATATAACAAAACAGGTCTCACAGCCGTTCTATAAAATCTCCCTTTGAGTTTCACAGACATACGACGATCACAAAGGACACCTGATGCACTTCTCCATCTTAACCAATCTGCATTAATCCTATGTGTAACGTCATCATAAATCTTAATTCTTTTGTCAAAAATAATTCTTTTGTCAAAAACCCAGGGGAATTCTTAATTCTTTTGTCAAAAATAATTGCTTGGAGCTAAGCAAGAGAGCGAGATTGGCATGAGACAAGCAAACAGTAAGGGTGATCATGATTCGGTTCGAATCGAAAAATTGAACCGAATGTTCGGTTCGATCCGATTCGATTCCGTTCGATTTGAACTTAAATTCAGTTCGATTCGATTTCATGACGTCTAAAATCGAAACAAATCGAATAAACTAAATTTATTATTTATTTTTATTAATATAATATAATATATCATAAATATATTAAAATATTTAAAAACATTATTACATACATACGCAAACATACAAAATATAATTATTTTATTTGTATTTTATATACATATAATTTATTAAATTCATATATATTATAATAAGATATAAAAAATTGATTTGAATCGAATCAAATCGAATTTATTCGATTCGATTTGATGCTTTGATTTCGTTCGATTCGATTTGAAAAAAATCTCCAAATCGAACCGTGATCAACCCTAACAAACCCGAAGAAGAGAAGAAGGGAGAAACGCCATTTACTGAAGCATCCAGCTCAAGTTTCTCCACCACCACGACAAGCCCGTGGGGGAGAAATCAAAAAGTTCCAGGATCGGGACTGTTTCAACCTGCGACCTCAACAAGAACTCGCCTACTGCGAGTAAGTGTGAGGAGGAAAGCGAGTTTAATGTTGAGACAATTGAGACCAGGAATAGGATCTAAAGCAGCTTCCCTTGTATGCATGAAACGTCTTCACGGTAGGGTTCACCGATTCGATGATCCATTTCGACTCGATCTGATTTAGATACAACAAAATATGATCTAATTTAAAAGGGATTCCAACTTAACTCAAAGTGACTCTAATCTGACTCGCATTGACTCGGTCATCTCGGTTCGACTCAGATACAATACAAGTGTGAGTCGTTCCGAGTAAACAAACCCTGTTTCACTGGTAGAATGTTTAAGTTTTTCATTTATTTCCTCGGGAGCTCCCAGTTGCTTCTGTCTGTATGGAATACTCTTTGCTTTTGCTTCTTTTTGTATCATGTGGGGGCATTACAACAGTATCAGCTGAACATGCTCAAACAGGCACAGGGTGACCACTCAAAGCAAACCTGCAATCCATAATAACGTCGAAGATCCCTCACATGTCACATCCCCCTTAACCTCTCACTCTTCCCTTCTCAATGAGCACTTGATTTCTAGATGGGCTGTTTCCGTGGAATTCTATGAAAAATGTTCGTAACAGAACAAAAAGGCTTCCTGCCGGGAACGATGATGACCTTCGAGAGACCATCAGACCTTCTCTAGCTGGATGGGTCCGGATTTGAGGAACCCTCCAAAGCTTTTTAGAGTCGGTAACGATAGCTGGATGACAGGGTATAAGAGATTCTTTTCCCCTCTCTGTACATACGGTGATGATCAGCGTATGTAAAGATCCCAGGATGTTATTTGTTTTCTTATCTGACAGCTCATAGTCTTGGAAGGAAAAAGACATGCTACCCTTTCTCCCCCCCAGCTCCCTCCCCTCCATCTCCACCGACAGCCGCATCGCGGAACCAGCTTGCAACTCCAGCGCGTCGAAGGGTGTCCCACCGGAGTAGGAGCAGTATCATCTGTTTTATAATATTAATAGGGTGGTTGTTGGGAGCACTTTTTTTTAAAAAAATTCTTTCTATCTAAAAAAATATGTTGCGTCACTTTTTAACTTAAATTTTTAAAATTGATAAAAATTGGTAACTATATGCTCGGTAAAAGTGTCATAATTTTTAAATTTTGTGCGAATCTGTTCGGTGGAAACAGCACACACAATGTCAGAAATCTGAGTCGATAATTCAACAACGTAGCCTCGGGGGCCAAGTGAAACGCTTAGATGCTCATGTACCTCGGCAGGAGCCACCACTTGGCGGAGTGTTGGTTGCCGGGGTGGCCCCGCTGCGGGCGAGGACGTAGCTTTCCACCACGCCGTAGGTGAGCCGACGGGGAAGGTCGTAGACGTAGACTTTGGCGGGCGGGGGCGGCGGGGTTAAAGAGGAGGCGGCGGCGGCCAGGAGGGTGGCGGCAGGATCGGGTTGGTGACCGGGGAAAACAGAGGGGCAGAAGAGGGCGAGGAGGGTGAGAAGAGTAGTGACGAGGGTGGGAGTGAGGAGAAAGACGGCGGCGGCGAGAGCGGGCCATGCGAGGGGAGGGGAGGAGGGATCTGCGGATGAGGGTTAAGATTTTGAAGGGGGCATTCAGTGGGGGTGTTGTCTGTTCTTAATTTTTATTTTGAGAGAGAGAAAATGTAAAAAATTATAACCAAACACTCTATTATTTATGTTATTACATTGATTTTACTGCCCAATTTATTACTCTCATCTTACTCGCACGATCTCATCACGACCGGACAATCAAAATGAAGCCAATAAGTTCGATGATCCAATTCGACTCTTTCGTTCATTCAATTTTCAAATGAGATGGTGAGATCAGAATATGGCAAATCGAATGACAAAAGATAGTATGGCACTTTGCTTTTGTTCTTAATGGGCAAATCAATTGCAACTCTGCAGCCACCTCTCTAGAGTTAGGCTCCTCTCTGGCTGGTCTGGCTCGGGGTCAGTAACACCCCCCCCCCCCCCACCCCACAATTACTTACTGTCAGAAGGCATATCACATGTTGTGTGTGCATGTGAGTTTGATACCGTACATGGCCCCTTTTAAATAAGCTCCACCACCCGCGTTTACGCTGGTCGCTGCCCCGTCTTAGTTGTCCACTTCTCATATATACCAAACGGCGGCGATCTCATATCATTAATGTATGCATGTATGTGCGACCCCAACGGGCATTCGCTCATGTGTTTGGTGGGGGCGACGCCATTCATTGCTTCTCACGGAGATTCTTCCTAATGCCTCGTTGTTTTTTACTCCGATCAATCCGACTGCCAGAGACTCCGGCCGCCACCTCCGGAGACCACCCATTTGAAGAGAAGTCTCTCGTCGTGCCCACGCAGGTGTATTATTTTGGCTGCTGTGATCATCACGATGTGTTCGCGGGGGGGGGCTCACACCCCACGGGGGAACACCCGAATCCAGAACGAGGAGGGCAATCATGGGTTGTGTGTTGTTTGCGTGCCATCTCCGGCCGCACAAGCTAGTTGTGTGTGTGTGTGTGTGTGGAATGGACGAGCCTCCTCTTGAGTCAGGCCGGAGCGGGGGAGACGGTGGCAGAGGAGGGGGGGGCTCCCTTCCAACGGGCAAAAACTTGCGACGGATGCGTGCGTGGGGGCAGAAGCCACCATGGATGCCCTGTTCAAATCTGACCGTTTTACCCTGACTCGCCGGCAGCTTGAGGAGGAGGAGAAAGATGGGGATGCGGTGTGTGATGACGGGCTGTTTGTTTATTTGCCCACCTGAGCTGAGAGTGAGCTGTCCCCAGTTCAAACACCTATACAGGCTACAGGGGCCACGGCCGATCTCCGCCATGTTGAAATTCACATAATCAGGTTCATGGATCACAACTTATTAATGATACGGGACTATTCTCCGGAGATCCCTCGCGGCCAAGGTGGGCCATGAAAATTAATTAGACGAAGGTGGCAAAATATGGGTTAGATCTAATACCATGTTCGGATATCACGTTGAAATCTACGGAACCACAGTATTGAGATATACAGATCCAGAGTTATAAGTACATGAACAACGACTCGTTAACTGATATGAGATTACCGTGCGAGAACTGTCCAAATTTCAACACACCACCCCAACCCCGTTCCGTCGTTCACTCCCAATTAGGGTTGTCAATGAGTTGGGCTGACCCGACAGATTCGCGGGACTGACCTAATTTCGAGTCGGACTGCAAGACCTTTTCCGGCCCATGGGCTCTTGGCCGAGCCTAAAAGCTCAGACCCGACTAGACCCACGGGCCGAGTTTAGACTTTAAGTTTGGCCCGTGGGTCAGTCCGACCCGTTCTCTTTTTTTTCCTTCCTTCAAATTTTAAAAATTACTTAGTTAAAATCATATTATTTTACTTAATTAAAAATTTTAAAACTATATTTGTATGTAAATTATATAATTAATACCAAAACTTTAGTTAATTTGGTGAGATCATAAATTTTACATTATTAAATATATTAATTTTTATTTTTTATTTAAGTTATCGGATTTAAGTCAAACCTTAATCGAACTTTATAATTTTTTAATAGTATCGGACCCGACCCAACCCGACCTTAATATTAATAAATCAAATTCATGTGAGACCAACTTAAATCCGATCCATTAACAGCCCTACTCCCAACTCGCACCCTTTCGGTGCGGCTCTGTTTTCTCCAGCGCAGGGACCACACACCACTGCACCAGGCTGCCATGCGATCAGGAACCCATCCATATAGGGGGGGGGGGGGTACGTCCTCTTGAATTGAGAGGCTGTGGTGATCTCTGTGACCGGGAATGGTGGGAGTTCCACATCGATCCTCTATTTACGTCCAGGCAATGCGATAAACCGGCACTACTTTGTTTCACTGCCAACGCAAGTAAAATCCTGCTGCAAGGAAGAAGAGTGTATGGTTTTCCAAACCTGGGGGCCTCAAACGTTGTGCATCAGGGGACAGACGAGCGTCTAGGACAACCTTCGGGGCCATGGCAGAAGCTGCTCACTGTTATTCGTCACATCACGAAACTGTCTCCTCGGTCGTTTCTTCGTTGCAACTCACCACTCTTTTCTTTCACATATTGAGATAACACCATTCTTTTTCCTTCTTTTTCTTTGAAAGCTGCGTTGATGATTGATATATACTTTTTTTTATTTTTGAACGGAACATTGATGTATACTTGATCGGTTGTTCCGGAGTCTACCGTTAAAATTAGAGTAACACTTTACTACTACAATGTCTAGCCTAGGGGTAATTATTTTTTTTGTTTTTAAAAATTTTTTGAAGTGAAACTCGTATCGTATCACTTTATCTTTATCTTAGAGCGAATCTCGTGCCATAAAATCTTTTAAAAAAATAATTAAAAAATTAACATCTTTTTTAAAAAATGCAAAATTCATAAATCAAGGCCCCGTAAATAGTGTAAGAGTCTCGATTTTTTTATTGGGTTTCTAGAGGAGAGAGTTGAAGAAGTGAGGATCACTTGAAAAGAATGAAACAAATTACCTACATTGCCAAACTATGCAATAAGAGGTACTCTTGCCTAAGATCTTGTCTGGGAACAAATTCAACCTACTGACCTAACCTTTTGAGTTGAAACCTCGTGATCAACTTTAATCTTTTTCGAATGCCAGAGTAATAACTTGATTTCAGTGATAATATATTTACGAAAGGAGAGAATTTAGACAGAGCAATATCTTAATTTTGGTGAGAATAAATTTTTAGAAGGAGAGAGAAATTAGACACAAAAATGTCAAGTTTTTATAATTCCACGGACAAAGCTCGAGCATCACTTGATAACACCACCGTAGTGGGAGAAAATTTTAAAATCCTCTTCCCGTGCTCGAGTTAAATATCATTGTGAATCCTTATGGGCCACTTTGATAGCCGACTTGTCGGCCGGTTAGTGCAATCGGGGAGCAAGTGGGTCCCGCCTCCCCCTCACACATGTATACTTAACCGAGGTCGGGTGAGTTAATCAACCCTTCGGGGTCGATTAACCTATTCCCACCTGATTATCAAAAGGGGCCTATAAGTTGAGTCAAAAGAGATTACGGGGATTCAAGAGCTCGGGTTATTTTTATGTCTCGAGTCTCTCTCCCCGTGAAATCTCTCGCACACGAAAAGCCATGAGAATAAAGTTTCATTCAGAAAGAGACCTTTTATTGTAGGAGATTTTAATGATTAAAATCTCCTCAACAACTGTTATCAAACACGGTCTCAGACCTAATTCTTAGGTTTATCAATCAATCTCGCCACAAATATTAGAGCCCACCACCATCTGAATCACACCGGATCCTTCGAAGGACATCAGATTCCCCAATCAACAGACAGACGTTAGAGATATTTTTGCAAGGCCCGTCGCCTGTTAACCGCACCCAATGGCCATCCGACAGCCGCAGCGGCCCCTGCCGGCGCCCGCGGCCACCCAATTGGCTGCCCCCCCGGCGGTACCTTCCGTACCACACCCAACAGCACTACACCCCCGAACCTACACGCCACACCCCAACGCCCTCCCTCCCGCGCCGGCCCGCGAGCCCGGATCTTGTGACCCGTGTGAGCTGTGACCCGCTCGGCTGCGTCCGTCCCCACCTGTCCCCACCAATCACATGCGGCGGCGGGGCCCACAGCGGACAGACTGGGCTCCCGCGACGCATAGCTCACCCTATCTTGTTCTCTTGCGCACCGGAAACGAGCCTTCGAGTCCACAAAACACCTCCACTCTCCGCCCCCCCCCCCTCCTTCCTGTCATCCCACCTCCTTCTGTTTATTTATACGTCGCGCTTTCCCAAGCTCGGACACTCCTCTCGCTGCACACACACACACACACACCCCCCCCCCTCCTTCCTCCGCTCTCAGCTCCTCCCTCGAGAGCCATGGATCGCCGGATCCTCCTCGCCGTCCTCATGGCCTGCATTGCCGCGGCTTGCGTCGCCGGCCAGTCACCTGTCGCTGCCCCGGCCGCCGCCACCACCCCGGCCACCCCCGCGGCCTCCCCGGTGGCCACCGCCTCCCCGCCCTCTAAGCCCGCCACCCCCGCCGCCGCACCCGCGAAGCACACCCCCGCCGCTGCTCCCACGAAGCACACCCCCGCCCCCGCTGCCACCCCGGTGTCGTCCCCTCCCGCGGCCGCTCCCCTCACTCCCGCTGTCCCAACCGCCCCCGCCGCGACACCCACCAAGGCCCCGGCTGCGGCACCACCGACCAAGGCCACCCCCGCCCCGGCCCCGGCCGCGTCCGTCCCGGTCTCGTCCCCGCCCGCGTCCGTCCCGGTCTCGTCCCCGCCCGCCCCGGCTCCCGTGAGCTCGCCGCCGGCTCCCGAGGCGCCTACATTGTCTCCCCCCGCGGCGGCCCCGGTTGCCGCGACTCCCCCCGCCGCGGCCACCCCGACCGCCGCGCCCCCGGCTCCCGTCGAGGTGCCCGCCCCTACTCCCAGCAAGAAGAAGTCGAAGAAGAAGAAGAAGGCCGCTGCCCCCGCACCGTCAGTCGCCAGCCCCCCGGCGCCGCCCGCCGAGGCCCCCGGGCCCTCCCAGGACGCCACTGCCCCCGTCGCTGACGACTCGGTACGCGCTCTCTCACCCCCCCCTCCCCTCACTGCACACACACACTTCCTTTCGCCTCCCACCACCAAACATGCAGGCCAGTACCGACACCGGATCTGAAGCCCCGGGGCATCAGATCCGTTAATATCAACACGGGCAACCGGGGACACGCCGCTGGGGAAGATCTCGGCGTCGTGTTTATGCCCGTGGGCTCACATCTGATCGCTCCACCGCACCGCCCTTCCATGGGAGAGAAGAGCAAGCAAGCTTGTCGCTTGCGCCATGTCTAGGAACCAAACAAAGCACACGGCACTGGAAACAACACCGGCCGGCTGCCGTGCCGCGATCCTCCGCTGCGAGGCGGAACCGACGAAACCCAACGCTTAGATTACATTCCGGTTTTGTGTGAATTTTGAGATCCGGCTGGCGGAGTAGAGGAGGCAGCAGTGTCAAAAAAAAGCTGAATAAAAAAAAAGGCAAACGGTACCCTGAGGCTTCTGGGAGACCTGTCGGTCGCGTCAGATCTGAGGACGGATCATGACCGTCGATTTGGAGGCGCAGATCCCCTACGGCGACATGGATTGTCCGGTCGGTCGTCCTCGGAAAGTCCAAATGCGGTCACCCTGTTCACGCCAGCAATATATATATATATATATATATATATATGTCGTACTATATGATGATGGAGGCATCTGGACCGCCGGATGAGAAATTTTCTTATAGCTGATGTGGTGACGTGTCTTTCTCTTACGCAGAGCGATGCGGCGAAGCTGGTGGGAGCGGTGTTGGCGGGAGGGTGGGCTCTGCTGTTGGGCCTGGCCGTGTTGCTCGTGGTGTAGAGAGAGAGACGTCTGGGCCCCCGTTGTCTTCTTCTTTTTTGTCATGTTTCGTGTCTCTCACATTTACGTCGATTCCATTCTTTTGAGAGAGAGAGAGAGAGGACTCTGTAAAATTATTCCATTTAGTGCTATTTAGAACTATTTGCTACTAGTTGTACTGCTAGTAGGATTTCTATTCCATTATTATCATCAGTTTGCATAGCCGACACCAAACTTTGACGCCTACGCTTTCAGTACCAGTGAGGATGGAGGTACTCTTGAGGCAAAACAGGGATCTTGCTTAAGAAGATAGAATTGGAAGAGACTCTTGAGCGTTTGCTGCTCTGAGCCTAATAAGTAGCTGTGCTATTGCTGTGGTGTGATGCTATGGAAAATGGAGCTCGTGGGTTTGCATTCTCTGGTTTTTGGGAAAGCATGGGCCAGGGAAAATGGTTTTCTGCAGAGAATATAAAAATTTGCTAATCAATTTGTTCGACAACGTTGTTAAGCATAGGAGGATGCAGACGACACAGGTCACCTTGTTGGACAACATCGGTCACTCCGTCGCTCTCCCTCACGTTCTCGGACAACGTTGGCCCTCCCTCCCCCTTTATTCTTCCCTCACTCAATACTACATCATGTGTGCCATCGTATCGACATACCAGTATCCTCTTGGTACGATCTGGTATGTCCTGAATCGCACATATCGGATATATCTGTCAAACTATGCCATTACTGTACATAAATTCATGTAAAAGTTAACAAATTAAATTGCAACTATCAAAGACATGTATAACAAATCAAATTCATGTAAAATTTAATATATATATATATATATATATAGAGAGAGAGAGAGAGAGAGAGAGAGACTCTTTGTAGGGTGTTTGGAAATATTTTTTTTAAATCTAGTTCTATCTAAAAAATTATGTTATATCAAATGTTGACTTATTTTTAAAAATTCATAAAAATAGATAACTGTATGTTTGGTAAAAATATCACAATTTTTAAATTTTATGTAGACATATTTGGTAGAACAATCTGAAAGTTATGAACACCCTGAGAGACCGGGGGAAGACAAAGGTCACCTCCCTCCTCTCCCGACCCGGCGGCACCACCGTCACCTACAGATCGATGCCGCTACCACGACCACACGTTCACCAGCCGTTGGAGCACCACCTTACACCCCCTCACTCGCACGTGGAGCACCACCTTGCCCGATCTCGTCGCGATGTCGCCAGCACTGCATGCCCCGGTGCTCATCTTGACTGTGCCATCTTCACCACTGCCCGTCCTTTGACGCCACCAACAACACTGCTCTCTGCGCACATCCCTCCCTCTCGTCTCCCCCTTCCCACCTGCCTGCACAGACCCGCCGCTACACCGACGACTCCACCGCCACCAACCGCTGTTGGGCCCACGCCGTCCGCCGTGCACCCAATGGAGCGGACGCCGACACCTTGCAGCACCTTGCAACATGTCGCCGGTGAGCTCAGTCGCCATCCCATCGATCGCCTAGCCCATCGAGGGCTTCCCCACTTCCATCACCCTCTCTCTCTCTCTCTCTCTCTCTCTCTCTCTCTCTCCTGCTATTCTGACATAGTAAAAAAAGGTAGAGGCCAACGGGGAAGGGGGTCGCTTGCGGCGTCGGAAGAGGGGAGGGAGAGGCCGACGGGGAAGGGGGGACGCATGGGTGAAGGGGGAGGGAGAGGCCGGCGAGGAAGGGGGGATGCCTGCGGCAGGAGGGAGGGGGAAGGGAAAGAGAATGAGAGACACATGGAGAAGACACGTCCGAGAAGTTTCGAGTCACGCTTTTTTTTAAAAAAAATATTCCAGACTTATTTTTATTTTGAGGAAGTTTTACACGGGATAAGATTCCTATTTAAAAATAAGATAAATCTTATCAAACGTGTTTGAGTACCCTCTCTTTAATTTTTATTTTGAGATAAAAAAGAGGTAAAAAAAATTACAACCAAACACCATATTATACATGTATGTGTGAGAGTGAGACGAGGGCTCCTAGAGAGAATGAGCGAGAGAGAAAGAGTGTGTGAGAGAATCCCTACCCCTATGTGAAACACGCTCGTGTGTGTGTGTGAGAGAGAGAGAGAGAGGTCAGCCCCTCTTTGTGAGAGAGAGAATGAGAGCGAAAGAGAAAAAAGTGTGAGAAAATCCCGACCCATGTGTGTGTAGAGAGAGAGAGAGAATACCTACTTGTCGTTGTTTGCACCACGCCGATCCCCGTTAGCATGCGGGGCCATGGGGGGAGACCCGAGGGGGGAAGAGAGTAGGGTTATTGGGAGAGAGAAGATGGGGGTTTTATAGGGGCCGAAGCAGACACCCTTATTGGGCTCGCAGGCAGGGGCCGAGGTGTGCTAAGGTGGGCCAAGCACATGAGGCGGGCCCAAATGCAATCAAAGCAATCGCCGAAACGTTTTGGGCCGGAGCAAGGCGACTTATTGCTGCCTCACCCCTCGCCTCCTCGCCTAAGCAACCGCTTCAGTCGCCTTTAACAAGGTACATTAAAATAAAACTCCATCCAAAAGGGACATAAAACAAAAAAACACAAACAAATCTATGCATCATAAGGTTGATTGATTACCCCTCGAGCTACACTCTCTGCGGGAAATTAGGAAATGTTCTAACTCTAGTCAGTTAACCAGAGTAAAGTAGAAAAACTCAATGGTCGAGTGGAAGAGGATGGTGCTAAGTATGTAGGCGGCATTATAGTAATGTAATATGGACATGTAAATGAAAACAGATTCTTAGGCGGTTTCATTTTTAAGAGGGGTATATATGTAAAGAAAACGCTTTTATTAATTGCAGCAGACATCTTTGGTCATTACAGGAAAAGTGACTTCATTCAAGCGCTGGAAAATATTATTAAGCTGAACAGAAGACAAAAGGATGATGGATCTTCTGAGGAACACATGAATCAGTAGCAATTGGAAATAGGCATAGTGCAACATGTGCTTTATAAACTCATCTGAATCGGCAACAAAGATGTCATGTACCAGACTCATAACAAAAAGTTCGTCGAATTCTTTGCCAGAAACACTGGCATATACCAACTTTCATAATTTGGTCTTAAATGAAATATTATGGGAAAAGCGCCCACAGAGGAAAACAATTCATGTTAACTATATAATGAACATTTCTTTACGAAGGGTTAAAAAAAGCACAGAGCCAAATCAAATTGCTGCTGAAAGGAAATAAGTAATTGTGCTAGTGGCAATAAAAGTATAATGAAAGATAAAATTACCAGACTCAAGAATTTTATTGGCTTGACGTGGACCATATTGGCTTACAAGTAGTATGCCTATGACAGTTCCTGATAGCAGCAAATATCAGAATGCTACTTTCAGCCATCATATGGATTAACAATGAGGATGTCAAAACTCTGCAGGTAGTCACCTGTAGAAATTTAAAAAAAAACATTTCGCTTTAAGTCTAACAGCATCAGAAAAATTATTGTGATGTCATTTTGACCATGCTAATGTAAAAAAGTGATTAGCTAATCTTCTCCCTTCTTTCATTACTCCCCCTCACACAACTCTACTAGGAGATGGTGCACTGCTTATGTTGTCTAGATCAGGATAAAGCAATTGAATTTGGCTTAGCAAAACTCATCACCATCGAACTATGTGAAAAAAAAATTACAGGTCATGCTAACCAACAAATGGCCACAAAAGGGCCCATCCAAACAAAGATCAAAACAGCACCGAGACATAGTGCAATTAGATAACACGAGAGCTAAAAAATATTCAAACAACAATGTTAATACTTGGCAATTCTTTACATAGAAAATGATCTGAGGGATTATGGCCTATGATGAGAATTTAGAAACAGAAGATGTCACAATATTTGGTTTGCATTTCGATGCTTAGGTCTCTGGAAGATGAAATGAATTAAAACGAACTTCATTAATCAGTATCTGAGAAACTCTAGTGGAAACTGGCAACAGAATACATGCGGTGTAAGGTAAACAAGGAATTCTCATGCCCCAATATGTTGATACTATAATGCAGATTGGAACGTGCTAAATAAAAAACAAGTTGATTGATCAACATTAAAACATGATAGGTGATTTCATAAAATAGTCCACAAATCTTACCCCATCTACTTGTGCAGGGAATGATAATCATGTCCACAATGCTGTGAAGTCATATGATCGGAAGCTGAATCTTTTTCCTATAGCAACTGAGCGAAGAAAAGGAAGATATGTTGGATCTTATGTGTTCTCTTTTCCAAGACCTTCAACACCCAACATGTGTTGAATGCTTACTATTGATGGAAAATCTACAGGACGCAAAAACAACATTAGATCATTGATGAAAACTGAACAAAATTGAAGACCAGGCTAGCCATCTAAACAACGATGGAACGATCCTATATGGCCACTGGATATCAACAAATGTCAAAAAATAAATAGATTGGTTTCATGCATAAACAGTATGTCATGTGCATTTTCAATGAGGCAACTAGCCAACATCAATGCTTCATGCCTGCATCTGCAGCACACTGCGGGACTGCCAATTTAATATGGTTTAGGATGAAACCGATGTCCCCTGGAATAGAAAACTGTTATTTATAGAGAAGTTCAATCTGCTTTTTCAGAAGGCAATACTCTCAGGGGCAATTTCCGTCAAATTGCTATTTGGGGCAAAAGGAATAAGGTTCAAAGTACTCAACACAACTCCACAAGCGTTCTAGAATATGCACACTAAGGTATTTCTCCAGCCAGAAAGCAGAGGTCACAATGCTATTTAGCTGATAGAACTCAAAGACTTCATGCTGGTGGAACCTACAGGTCATATGAAGTGCTATTAGATTGGAGTCAAAGATGTAATGTATGCATCAGATTTTGATCCAAATCTTATTGACATTCATCATTCAGTTTTAGGTCGATGGGTTAAATTACTCTTTGAAAAGCATCTCATCAAAAGATATCAATATAAACTAGAGGCCAACAAGATACAACCACATGCAGCAGATGTCCTAGTCAGTAAATGTACTGCTTACTTCAGAGAAACACAAAATAGCTACACATTTTGATGCAAACATTCAATTTGAAATCATAATAAATGCTTAACACTTTATTAATCAGATACTTGAGAATATCACAAACAAAATCAAAGATGAAACCACATTAACAAGCAAAAATTGGAGCTGCCGCATAGCAGAAGTGGTTTTCACATTGAGGTATCATCACATCAAATGGCTCCTTTTTGCAAGTACCTATCAGACCAGTTGAACTCCGAAGGACAACAAGCCTTTAAATATATGTCTAAAAGGCTATCTTTTTGCAACATAGTAAAGAAAATATCCCTTTAGATGGTGGACAAGCACAATCATCTTATTATGTAATCATAAGGTTCACTGACAGAATTTCAAGAACTGCAAAAGAAAGCTATGGTAAATAACCATGGGAGCAAGGGCATGGTGGGTGCGAAGAGCCATAATCGTTAAAAATATGATGAGCTTCACACTTCAATCAAACAACTAAGCCAAATTTTCCTAGAAATTATTTAAATGAAATATTTGGATAACATGTTACAAATGTATATGTCAAGACATCCTACCAAGTCAAGACCAGAAACATTACATGGTCTTCACTGACATAAACAAAAATATGAGTATGTACCGATAGATGTCACTTCATGGACCAGGAAGAGAGATAACAAGCACAAATATCAATACCATACAGGACAGAGAAAGTATCAATAAAATGCAGGTCATGCCCTAGATAGAAAGGATGGAAATGAGAAGGGCTTGATGTGGAGAATTCCTGCATTTACAGAGATTCACGAAAGAGGTTCTGACTCACAATCTGTTAATACAATTTGTAGATGCTATGCTGGTAGCGGTCCAAATTATGTACTCAGATATTTTTATGTTCCTAGTAGATGATGCAGTACTACCTGAGCAAAGGGACCCAGTCACAAAGTTCAACACTTACAAGGAGAAACATATAATAAAAGAATTTTAGTCTGCAACGCCTATAATTTATCAGATTTAGGGATTAGCCCCTCTAATCTAGATATTCATTTATAACACTTCATAATCTCAAATTATTTGGTGAAGCACCCCAGAACATTAGGAATAAATCTGTCAAGTGCTCAGGAAAAAAGCCCTTGAGAAGGTGTTAACCAAATAAATGTGTACTTGTGAGGGGTTATAAATAAATATCCAGTTTGGAGGGGCTAATCCCTAAATACAAAAGATTATAGGGGTTGAAAACTTCACGAAGGTCATAGAGTGTCACACTCATGGAACCATCAAAAATGGTGGGAAAACTTGCTACTCAGATCAGGAACATGAGATTCACTGAGTGGCCTACTAAACAGAAACTGTATACAATCAACATAGGTTGGATGAAATGGAGAACCATGTATATACATTCAGACCAATAGGTACCACTAAGGCCCAAATAGGACAAGTTGTGTAAGATATTAGATATCTATGAAAGGGTCAAAGTGTTAGGACAATAAAGAAGAGACATGCAAATGAGTAGAAAATTGAAGGCAAGAGAATGTTGATGTGGAATAGTAGAAAAAAAATCATAAGAAAGGATAGAAAGACAAAATTCAGATTGTTTTAGCTCAACATCTAGCCAAGGTTCATTTTGATGGCATAGGAGATGGAGTCTGAAGGGTGATAGGCTAATCTGGTGGCTCATTCTACACGTAACATCGTGCACTTTATGGGGAAAGTGTCGAAAAGGGATGCTTCTTTCATTGTGGGAAAAGTGAGGGAGTGGTCGTCAGTTGTATGTAATGTGGACTCACTTAACTCTTCATTTTTTGTCTCATTGGGGGTTTGGTGTGCAGTTTTTTGTAATGGGATCTTTTATTTTGATTGTACTTGCACATCCCTCCTTTTACTTTAATACAAATTAGTGGTACCAACCACTTTCAAAAAAAGAAAACATCTAGCAAAGGTTCAATTGACATGCCACAAGTCAAGAAAAAAAAAGACGGGAAAACATGAATAGAGAAGATATGAAAAAGTGGATAAACTTCCAATCCCTTAAAGGTGATTCGACAGAAATCTCCATAGGAAAAGACCCAAGTTCAACTTTACATAGATTATACCCCACAAGTGAAGAGTATTTTTCAGCTTTAGTTCCTCTGAGTCATAAGTCTGAACATTGGGCTATGCTGCATATTCCACTCTAAACCCGTATTCCATTTAATGCACCTTCAACCTCACTGTTGGTGTGAATCTAGTCATGTACTCATAACCTCACTATTTGTGTAATGTTCATGACCTATTTAGTCCTTTCATATTGATATTATTAGTAGCATTATCTCCATGTGCATAGCTTTTAGCTAATTATATATGACTCTTGAGTCTCTGACTAAACCAACCCTTCCTGGTTTTGTTTCATCATCACACCAATTTCTAGAGGTACCAGCACTGTTTTTTTGAAATTCTGCAAATAAAATGCAGTAAGCAGGCACCATTTTCATCAGAAGTGAGTTAACATATTTCTATTCTATATTCTAGGTCTTGTCTCGTGACAGATTGCTGGGTTCTTACAAGGTATTTTCTGATATGCACAAATGACTCCTTGGGCTATTTATCCATGAGCAGTAAGAAATTACTCAACAGCAATTTTACTGGTTTACACACAAAGACCTGCATGTATATCAATAGCCTTGGAACTGCATGTTCAGCATCTAGAAATTAAGCAAAGTGAAACAATGTTTTTCTATCATTGTGAGTGACAATACATAAGGATTTTAAGATGAACACATTATTGTATCTGCATGAAGGGCTTTGCATGCTCAAGATAGATCCTCGAGGATCCACATACTTGCTTTCTAGTCAACAACATAAATAACAAGACCTACATACTTGATAGAAGAATGATTGCCTACAAAGACTAAGGAGATAAGAGTTTCCTGTAAAGCAAAAGTCTAACCACCACTTAATAGTTCTGTTAGTGTTTCTGTTATGTGAAAGATAACCAGCTGCCCATAAACTGGGGAAAAATGGGAAAACTAGAATGAAGGCTACATTAGGATATTCTATCATCACACAAGCTTCCATTTTCATTTTTTCAGGTAAAACGAGCCATTAAGTTGTTGAAACAGACACTAGTTGGAACAGGAGTGCTGCTTGTCACAGCTGTATCACTTTTTATATTTGCGGCTCCAGTGGACGACTTCTTACGATCACTTTCTCAACCAAAAGAAAACAGTTTGGCATCATCTACTCCAAAACGGCCTGGCCTCAAGTAACTTGCAAACTGTTGTACAAAAAGAACTGTTGTACAAAAAGATTAATGCTCAATTTGCATCTCCAACTCTTAACATTCTGATTTTTCTAAAAACTGTAGAAAAGAGGAATTTCTAAGATTGCCTATGGAAGTAATGAAAGATGATGATCTAGCAGCTGCTGCAGCTGAGGCTGCTGATGGAAGGCAGGTGCATTGCAGAGATCATTTTTACCATGCATTAGCTGGTGGCCAGTATTACAAGATGGATGATCTGCTTAATTGATCCAAGAAGTAGTAGGCTTCAGCGTTTTCAGAAGAAAGAACATCCTTTGCTCTTTGTATACGAGTCGGAAGTTTTGGTTTGCTATGAAAAGCAAGCAGTATATTTTGGGTTAATATAATGTAAAAACTGTCTCTAAAATACGATAAAGGAGCGGCTATGCAATCCACAGGGTGTTAATTACTACAATACTTCTGGATCTCCTAGCACAAATTTTCCCCATCTGACACGGAATATGATTTTCTAAAAGATGCAAATGATAGTGTATCAGTAAGGGTTCTGTCTCCTAAAGTTAAAGTACCTTTTTTTAAAGTGGTTGGTACCACAAATTGTATTAAAGTAAAAAGTGTGATGTACAACTATAGTCAAGGAATCAAGGTCTGCAATACCGGTGCCAGAGCCAATACCAGTACCGGTCCCCATTCCCCTCGCCCCCCGGTTCCCCATTCCCCAACTCGTCGGAGAAGCCCTAGACTTGGCTGATGTTTGCCGGCCGGCCCGGCCCACAACTGTCGCCTGTTAGAAGGGTGTGTCGATGAGCAGCAGCCCTACCGCTCACCGCCAGAGGGCTACAGGGGCCAAGGGGGATTTTCTTTCCTCACTTCCTCAGTGCTAGCGGCTACAGCGCTACAAGGCAGGGAAACCGGGTGGGAAAGATGCATGGTATCGGGTCCAAAGGACCCGATACGATATTTTTTGCAGATCCGGGTTAAAATATGACTTCGGGCGAGTTCATGGGCCGCTGGGCAGGCAGGTAGCTGTTCCAGTTCGGACCTTGGTTTTAAAGGGTTACCCTTACTCCGGACCCCCCGACACCCCCGCCCCCACCATTCGAAGCAAAACCCCAACTCCCTTGGCCCCTCTACCCGCTTGTAGAGTCGCAGGTCACCACCCTCTCACATGCACGTCTCCTTGGCTAGTGGCGATTGGCAACGGCGGCGATCTCTATAGTATGTACGCTCTCTCTCTCTCTCCCTCTGGCTGACCTCTACAGTCTTCACCGTTGTACCGGCTCTCTCTCTCCCCCCCTCCCGACCTCCACAGTCTTTGCCGTTGTACCAGCCGGTATAGGTACCGAATGGGCGGAACCAGACTAGCAGGGCCCGGTACCTAGACATACCACCCGATATCGATACATATCGGGTGGTACTACAGACCATGCAAGGAATTACAAAAGATCCTTATACAAAAGCTGCCCCCCAAAATGGTGTGTCACCCATTAACATCTCAAGAAGTCAAAAAGAGAAGAATTATGTGAGCTCACATTACATAAGATCAATGCCCACCCTCTCCCTTTCCCCAATATGAAAGAAGCAACCCTGTCAGACACCCTAGCTTCCCTCCTGAAGATTCAAACGTTTCTTTCTCCCCATAGTGTCCATAGAGTCACATGAAGGATAAGCCACCAGATTATCCTATTCCCCTTCATGGTCCATCTCCTGTGCCAATTAGCTAGTACTTGTTCCACTTTGTCTTGCAGGGGGTGGCCCCTATTATCTCGTCCAGGACCTGTGCTCATACTTCTACAAAGAGATGGTCTAAAGACTCATCCTCCTCACCACACAGAACACAGAAAGTTTGAATCCTTGGCAGAAAAGATGTCAACCTATCTTGGGTTGGCAGGCACCCATGTGAAACTCTCCATACTAGCAGCTTCACTTTAAGTGGACTCCTAGGGCTCCATACTTGTGGTGCCCAAACATGCCTCAAACCTCCATCTAAGATAAGCTTGTAAGCTGAGGTGACTAAGAATCTTCCTACATTATCCCATCTCCACCACCATCTGTCAGTGTTGTACACCCCCGGTGCAAAGTCAAGGAGAAACGATAGTAGCAAGTCTAGTTGTTCCATCTCTCCCTCTCTCAGGTTCTTGCGGAATGATGGAGCCTAAATACCCCTTGAAAGTTGTGGCTCGAAAACCTAAGAGGTTGTTGCCTCCTGCTCTGATGAAATGGCCAAAAGCTGTGGGAATTGTCTTGTAAAGTAAAATCCCTATACCATCTATCTTTCCAAAATAACATCTTCCTCTATCTCCTAGTCAGATCCTTACACTAGCCACAATGATGTCCCTACATTACAAGATTCCCTTCCACGTAGGGGAGATATTGTGCTGACAGGCTGGTATCAAGTCCCATTCTCTTACCCTACCATAATATTTCTAACGAATTACTTGCAACTAAATGCCATTCTCCTCAGATCCCAGCTTCCATAACCACTTACTCAACAAAGCTTGATTGAAGTCTTTGCTACTTCTAGTGCCCAGTCCTCCCATTTCCTTGCACTTACAAATTCTACCCCATGCTATGTCATGCCACCCCCTCTTCTTGTCTCCACTGTCATGCCAAAACAATATAACCTGAATAGACTCAAGTTTCATAACAATGGCCCTTGCAATGTGAAAAATGGAGAGATAATAAACCAGGATGCTACTCAGCACTGATTTACAGAGCACCAATCTCCCCCCATATTAATCTGGGTTCAAACCTTTGAACTATCTTCTACCAGTCACTGTAGTGAATGACCCCAGGAGAGAGCGGTAGACCCAAATAAGAGATGGGGAAATCTCCTATTTGGTATCCTAATATGAACGATGCTCTTCTGAGGGCTCTATCTCCCATGCTGATCCCCACTAGCTGACTTTTACCAAAGTTCACCTTCAATCCACTGACTTCTTCCAGCAATTCCAACATGAGTCTGGTGATAAAAGTTTGCCTCTGATCCTCTGCTAAAAAGAAGATGATATCATCAGCATACTAAAGATGTGATATTTGTATGCCACCTGTTGTAGCCTGGAAACCTGTAATTAGTCTATTGGCTTCAGCTCTAGACCACATCCTACCCAGTATATGTGCCACTAAAACAAAGAGAAGTGGGGACAACGGATCTCCCTGTCTAAGACCTCTCCCACTATGAAATAATGGGAAGGCCTGCCATTGAGGAGACCTACGAAAGTGACTGAAGTGACACAACTCATACCCATTCAATCCATCTCTCATCAAAACCCATTTTATTTGGCACCGAGAAAAAACAATTCCAGTTGACCCAATCAAGTGCCATTATTCTCTTCCTTTGGATCCTGGAGGAGTGCAAGCATTTATGAGCTACCAAAATTCTCCTGTATGTGGCGACTCCTGATAAAGGTTTCTTGATAACCACCTGTGTAGTCAAAATCCCGCATAGGCGCTCGCCTAGGCGGTGAGGCGGGGCGAGGCGACGACAGCCCGCCTCGCACCGTCGCGGTCCGCCGAGGCGAATGCCTCACGCCCGCCTCGCTCTCCGAGGCGCGCATCGCCCACCTCGCTCGCCAGCCCGTTCGCCCGCTCGTTCGCTCGCCCGCCCGGATCCGCGTATCGGGTAATATTACCCGCTAACCACGAGTTACCGGAGCCTTTAAACCGCGAGGTCTCCCACCATACCATTTCTCTCTCCAACGGCGACAGCAGCTCGTGGCGACCAGCGAGCGGCGTCTGGCGAGCGAGCGGCGTCCAGTAACTCCCTCTCGCCGTCTCTCTCTGTCTTCCACTCCACTCCCTCTTTCTCTCTCACGCAGGCACACACGGAGGGGGGCTCAACCCCTCTCCCACATTCCCACCCGCTCACTCTCTCTCCCCCTGCCACTCTCGCTCTCTCCCCTCTCTATCTCCCTCACAGTGAGAGTGAAGGGCCGAGCCCCTCTCGCCATCTCCATCTCCCTCTCTCTCTGTCTTCCACTCCCCTCCCTCTTTCTCTCTCACGCAGGCACACACGGAGGGGAGCTCACCCCCTCTCCCACCCTGCCACTCTCTTCCCCCTGCCAGGGACTTGGTTCCCTCAATGACGATTGCATCCTCCTGTAGGTTCTTCTTCTATTTGGGTGCTTGGGTTTTGACGTTTCAGGGTGCATTCAGTGGTTTGAAGTTGCTTCTTGTTTCTTGGTAATTGAGAGATTATATATCTAGACAATACATCTTTTGTAGTCAATAAGTGTCTGTCATGTTTATTGTTCATGCAAAGATTGTTTAATGTTTTGGCCTCCATATGCAACCAAGTATGGGAGAAATAATCTCTAGCTAAATGCATACTAATTCAGTTTGTTTTGCAGGTTAAGGTAAGGGGATTAGTTTAACCGTGAGTAAGATATTCTAAAAAATGGATTATTTTGCTTTAAAAGGGGGAAATCATAACTTATGATATATTCTCCGGTAAGTGTGAAATTTTTTTAACTCTCCTTATTCGTAATTTTTCTAGAACATTCTATCCCACTCTTAATTACGATATAAACATAAATGTTTTTGTGATATTTTGACATATAATTTTATTTTTAAAGTATATATATATATATATTTAATAATATCTCGCCTCAAACGTCTCGGCCATCGCCTAGGCCTTTGAGGCCTGAGGCGACCCCCTGGTCGCCTCGCTCGCCTCACGCCTCAGACTACATAGATAACCACTGACTATATTGTTTATCATCGAGACTAGTCTCACGGCTAGAAGCTTGGAGATGATTTTATAAGTATCATTCAACAGATTGATTGGTTTGAAGTCACTCAAGTTCTATGCCCTTTGTTTCTTAGGGATGAGGACTAGGAGGGTCTTATTAATTCCCCTTAGGTGTGTCATTCCCTCTTGGAATTCCTGCATTGCCGAAAGAAGATCAGCTTTAATAATGTCCCAGCACTTTTGAAAGAATGCCAAAGGGAAGTCATCCGTCCCAAAAACTGTCCCCTGTCAAAAGAGAAAACAGCTTGGTGGACTTCCTATTCTGAAAAAGGGGGAAGAAAGGGCTACCCTTTCCTCCAAGGATAAGCAAGGAAGGAGATCATTAGCAATAAGGGGCCTAACAACATCTTCTTCGGTGAATAGGTGTGAAAAAAACTCTTTCACTTGCCTTGTAATATTCTCATCCTTGGACCACAGTTGATCACCCACCTTGATGCATTTGATAGAGTTGACCCTCCTCCCCGAAGCAATTCTTTGAAAGTATGCAGTATTCTTGTCCCCTTCTTTGAGCCATTTCTCACAGGTTCTCTGCTTCCAGTATATTTCCCCTCGGATCAAAATTTCAACAAACTCTCCCCTAAGTTTGTCCCTGAGTTGCCTGTCCTGCTCATCCACAAGGCATGTTTCCTCCAAGCTATCAAGACCTACTAATTGTTCCATAATCTTGTCCTTGGTAACCTTGCCTGGAAGTACCTTGGTTGTGCAATGATTGCTGCTTGTTTTAGCTTCAAACCACCGGAAGCCGACGACCGGATCATCTCCACTGGCCGCTCCAGTAAACCCTCCGAAGCAGCGTAGCCTATTGACTCTGTAGCAGTGTGCCTCATCACGCCTCCTGGCATCCTCTCAGTCATCGGTCACTTGCTGTCGGAAGCCGACAACCTGCCATTGACCACTGCGCTAGCCTGTGACGACTCGGATCCCGGATACCGGATATACCCGATAGGACTACCGAGTAAACCCGATACCACTTGGAACCCGTGAAACCTCCCAAGAGCGGTAAAGCTCCGAAGGGAAAAGGATTGTCGTGTAGTACATTGAAGCCACAGAGATATAACAGTAAGCAATTAAATTTCATTAGATCGGTTTGCTAAAGTAGCGGAAATAAAATTATTTTTTAATTATCAGTTTAAATTTAACAATTATATACCATAGTCAAGTCCAAAGCTAAAGACAGCAAGTCTAGCAGTACAGTCGACAGAAAAGAAAAGACGTACCCTGAAAGTCGGGGGAAGCCCGACGAAGGTACCAGCTGGCAGCTACGAACTCGAACACCAGAAATCGTACGGAAGCAGAGCGACGCCACCTACCTGAAAAGCAGGGGTGAGCCTCGTGTCACTGGCCCAGTAGGTGTCACGTGGATCCCCACTGAAAAACAACGCAGTAACACGGAACAACTAAAACAGCAACAGTAGTAGTAAAGCAGGAAAGTAGGAAACTACCACTAGAAAGCTGTAAAAGAAAACCGGAACGGGAGGAGTAGGAACAGCTAAAAGAAAAGGGAAAAGCCGTACCAAACAAAACGCGGCTGCCGAACTAACCTCGGCCCCTAAGCTACTCCAAACAACAACAGCAACAGATGGGTAACTCTGAACTGACGAAGTCAGGAATTACCGATCTGTCGGCAAGCACGCGGCCCAAGACGAAGGCCTACGAGATCAGACAACAAGTCTAGGAAAAGACCTAGACAGACACAGATGACCTAAAGCATACACGACTCGAGTGCCATGCACGCTATTCTAGATACGACCACACACGACTAGAACGTCGTGCACACGACACAACACTGACCTCGGGCAAGACCACGAGAGGGCTAACCCGGAAAGGTCATGACGCACGAGAAACGCGAGAGTCACGTGCCACGTGACGGAAGTACCTCCTCACTAGAAGAACAGCCAGCTGCGTCCACTGACGTCTTATGCTGCGCCTACAAGCGTCTCGTCTACTATACCGCCTGAAGCACGACAGAGACTAAGACACACTCAGAACCAGAACAGGAACTGCAGTAACGAGTGACTAGACAGGGGAACGCCCGTCGGCGTCAGTCCAAAGCCCCTGACCACGTGTGCACACACCGACTCTTGCTGGAGAGCCAGACCTCTAGCTAGTTTTCCCCACCCAGCAGGGCGTCACTATACATCGGGGGCCCACAGAAACTAGCTTACAAACCGTATATCGGGAACTATCCCGCCACAAGGGCCGACACGCCGTAACGTGTCGTAAGGCTATGACTAGTGGAGGCTCACAAGACACAGACTCCAAAACGCGAGTGCCGGAGTACAGACAGGCAAAGAAGCAATGTCGTACGTACTACGAAGCACAGGACACGAGGTAACATACCAGACTGCCACCGGACTCAGGACAAGGCAACTAGACCTGAAAACACAACGATCCTTGAGTCTCACGACTCGGAGTCAAGATCGTCGTACAAAGCGGTACGAGCCGCCAATCGGTCTATTCCTATGCCAGAAGAAACAACGGTAGAAAACGACACACGGAAACTTGAGGGGACACCAAGACCCTCAGCCCGCCTGGACACGCAAATCGAGGTAAGACAACACCTCGAGGCATCCAGAACCATGTCTCGAATTGGACAGAACCGTCGAGACACACAAGGCTACCTGTCAACCACTGGGTGACCCCGGGTTGACCGGAACCAGACAATGACGACTCTACAGTAGGAAAGAAAATCCTACTACAAGCAAGAAGACTCATGGCTATCTTATGACGTGGTCTTAGTCCCCCATAGGATGTCAGGAGACATCCACGGGAAAGCAGGCAGACCACAAGGACCAGCCAAAACAAACAGAAACACCGGAGGACGGCACTCTGGGCAAAGCGAATCGTCACTCAACCGCTAGGCAGACCCGGCAGTTAAGGAAAAGTCGCTACGCGACTAGAGACAAGGACGCTGGCAGTTCTAGATTGAGTCGTTAGGGAACCGTCGCAGTCAGGGAAGAGACGGCACCCAGTCACCTGAACCGACCGATCTAGAGCACTACCGACACACAGACACCGCCCTAGAACATAAACCTAAGACAGACCGACACACAGACGGACACAGAACAGAACAGGCCATCACGGCCAACAACAGGACTGTAACGGCCTACTATAGGCGCGTTACATGCTCTGACGCACCCAGATTGGGCCGTCAGGGCCAACAGACCTAAGCCTAAGACTCGGACGAACAGCATGTAACGGTCCAATATGGACGCGTTACAGCACCCTGGCGCATGGAGATTGGGCCGTTAGAGCCAACCGACATAGCCAGTCAAACTCGGTCAAACATCATGTAACGGCCTAAGGAAGGCGTGTTACAAGGCTCTGACGCACAAGGGATGGGCCGTCAGAGAAAACCGACAGACACGGTCTTCGAGAAACGCCCAGGCTGTGACGCACCAACATAGGCGCGTCAGAGTCATGTGACGGTCCTACATTGGGTCGTCACACTGACCCTGCCTCGAAGACACGAAACGACCAACGGCTGTGACAGTCTATCGTAGGGCCGTCAGAGACCTCTGACGGTCACTGGAACGACCGCTACACCGTCACGGCGGGAAAAACAGTGGAATGGCCGAATCGGCCCGTTCCACGCCCCATTCACGCCGAAGCGCAGGGGAAACAAAGCCTCACGACGAAAAATAACTTCTGGAAGCTAAAAAGTCCACATGCACGCATTAAATCGCGAGATCAGGGCGATTCCGACGAATCGACCCTAAACGAGTCACCGAGGTTCCCGGACTCCTACCGGCCCCGAATGAGGACCAAACACTACGAAACTTACATGAATGGGATCCAGACATCCCAGCGGCCATTTTGGCACTAACTAGATTAAGAATGGCTGTTGTTTTCCGGCGAACCCTACAAACTGCGAAAAAGACGATTTTGCTAGAACTGGCCCGATCTAGCCCGTCCGAGCACCAAACCATGCACAGAAGCAGGGAAAACGTGCAGGAGGAAGTGGCGATCCGTCTCCCTACCTCCACCGAAGAAACCGAGCGCCGAGGGGACTAAACCGCGCCGAAAACCACAATGCGAACTCAACCGCCGGCTTTGAATCCACCGTTCGGGATCGCGCCAAAACCGATCCGATCCTCGCTCCATCACGCGTCTCAGCAGCTTCCCGACGTCGTCAGCTCGGCCACGGTCCCCTCCGTCTGCAGTCGGAGGCGAAGAGGCGAGAGAACGAGACAGAACGGGAGAGAGAGAGTGAGCGCGAGTGAGAGGAGAGAGAGAAGGGGGGTTAAATAAAAAGGAAATTAGAAATTTTTCTAATTTCTGAAAATCCGTAAATTGCGCCGAAAATGCACTAATTCAGAAAAATACGCAAAAATAGCCGAAACGATCCTCGCGAAGAGTACATCGCAACTGTATCGTCCACGAGTCGATGAACTGAGAACTAAACTCACCGTAGGGTTCCGTAACTAGTACGAGAGAAAAATCCACACGGATCGTAAAACTCAACTTAGGAGCTACAAAAGCGATCCGAAACTCTCCAAAAAGGATTCGAAAGATCTAATAATGATCCAATAAAGATTCAGGGCATTATATCCTCCCCTCCTTTAAGAAATTTCGTCCTCGAAATTTAAGGACTAGCAAAGGAGAAGCAGGGAAGAACAACCCCAAGACACAACTTGAAACAGCGCAGATCTCAAAAAACACAACTCAGAGGAACTCTGTCAGACCATAATCACAAGTACACGCTCTGGATCGAGCACGACACAAGTGAACACGAGTCCGACACCTCCGAAACAAGACAACGTCGCTTACGTCTCACAAGAAAATAGACACGACTGCCACAACAACAGATACCGAGAAAAACAAAACGGCAGACACATCAAGCAACAGCTTAAACAAGGAAACATAGTCCTCTCAGCTGACAGCCTGACAACATCATCGGCTCCAGTGCCAAAGGCGACAGGGAACACCTGGCACATAGGACACCAACGACAGATTCACAGAGAAACAACGGCAAGACAACCGCACCAAACCACGGGCACAATCAAGTCAGTCCTCACTCAGATATTACATCTGATCGAGTCGCAAGCTAACTCTACCAGGAGGAAAGAGTATAGCAAAGCTAACCGACAAGAGTTGGTCCACAAAGTGCCAATGATAGACAGACAAAATCATAGAGAAACAGCACCTACAAAAACAACAACGGCAGCACTCGCAGGATTCCGACTCCGTACAGGACACAGAACCACAGAACACAACTGCAAGCTGGGTCACATCAAGGCACAACGACAGCTGAACGCACGACCACAAGGGAACAAGTCATGCATCGAGCAGCTCACCAAGAAAGACCCACAACAACGAGAAACGACAAGAAAATGACAATCTCAAGGGACGCATCTCAAGGATCACAAGCACGCCTCGAGAACACAACACCCAAGAGAAGGAAATGCAGAGCAGAGGGTACTCAATCAGCAGGAATGCAGACGGATTCCCCAACACTCGTAAATGTCAATGCCAACACCAGAATAACTCCAGCAACAGCACGGCAGCAGACAACATCAAGGCACAGGAAACCAAGACGAAGTCACATCGAGAAGAAGCAATTCTCTCGACCAGCCAGAATCTTACGAAAAGATCCTTGACCTGTGGGTTATCAGCACACACGCTTCCGCTGCGACTGATCCAACGCACACAGGCATCAGAAAATAACTCGGCATCCGCATCTCAGCACACGCTAGGCGCCATCGCAATCCATGAAAATCGCAATGTAGCACGCCACGAGTACTGATCCTGCGACTGACCGATCGGAAAAAGCCTAGTGCAAGGAAGAAGAGTACCAGCTTCAGCACAAAGCCCGAAAAAAAAATGCTAATCTCATCTTACCCTTACGTCCTGAAACGATTAATGAGCCCTCACAACACATCGGCCGCTGGACACGGCACGACGAATACGGTACACCACAGCTCCCGACATAGAGATTAGGTCCAAAGCCAAGCAACCGTAAAACAAGGAAAAGATCAGGCTCAGAACAAAGCTGTCCACACATAAGTAGACACAGGACAAGGCATCACTAAGACAGCAATTCCAAGGCTAACCTCGAAAAGACTCCACCAGACGGGATGAGAAACCTTAAGCTCAATCAACAGAAGCTCACCAGGAAGGGAAAATCCTAGGTCCGCCCGAGCATCTTCTCAATCAAGGAATCTAATCGAGCACTTCATCAGAAGCGAAACACATCAGGAGCTGAACAGACTTAGGCTGGGACGACCAAAACAACGTAAGAACGTGAATGGCCATCAGACCAACGCTAAAAGTCAACAGCAACCTAAACAACATACGATAAAATCTCGAACAAAGTACTGCAGATTCGAGCCTTTCGGCGAACACTGCCAAGTACAACATGATCGAGACAGACATTACAACGGAAAAGAAACACCTCGTCACATCCTGACGAGAGCAGGACTATCTCGTACAATGCCAAGACAGCACGCACAAGACAACACGCGGAAAACGAAGCGATACAGAATCGCGAAACCTAACGCCAACAAATTCCACCAGCCTTCAGTTGGCCGACTGTACAGGACTTTCAAGACTCTGGTGACTGTATATCTCGGATTCCCATGTACTTCACACAACAACGCTCTGATACCAACTGTGACGACCCGGATCCCGGATACCGGATATACTCGATAGGACTACCGAGTAAACCCGATACCACTTGGAACCCGTGAAGTCTCCCAAGAGCGGTAAAGCTCCGAAGGGAAAAGGATTGTCGTGTAGTACATTGAAGCCACAGAGATATAACAGTAAGCAATTAAATTTCATTAGATCGGTTTGCTAAAGTAGCGGAAATAAAATTACTTTTTAATTATCAGTTTAAATTTAACAATTATATACCAGAGTCAAGTCCAAAGCTAAAGACAGCAAGTCTAGCAGTACAGTCGACAGAAAAGAAAAGACGTACCCTGAAAGTCGGGGGAAGCTCGACGAAGGTACCAGCTGGCAGCTACGAACTCGAACACCAGGAATCGTACGGAAGCAGAGCGACGCCACCCACCTGAAAAGCAGGGGTGAGCCTCGTGTCACTGGCCCAGTAGGGGTCACGCGGATCCCCACTGAAAAACAACGCAGTAACACGGAACAACTAAAACAGCAACAGTAGTAGTAAAGCAGGAAAGCAGGAAACTACCACTAGAAAGCTGTAAAAGAAAACCGGAACGGGAGGAGTAGGAACAGCTAAAAGAAAAGGGAAAAGCCGTACCAAACAAAACGCGGCTGCCGAACTAACCTCGGCCCCTAAGCTACTCCAAACAACAACAGCAACAGATGGGTAACTCTGAACTGACGAAGTCAGGAGTTACCGATTTGTCGGCAAGCACGTGGCCCAAGATGAAGGCCTACGAGATCAGACAACAAGTCTAGGAAAAGACCTAGACAGACATAGACGGCCTAAAGCATACACGACTCGAGTGCCATGCACGCTCTTCTAGATACGACCACACACGACTAGAACGTCGTGCATACGACACAACATTGACCTCGGGCAAGACCACGAGAGGGCTAACCCAGAAAGGTCACGACGCACGAGAAACGCGAGAGTCACGTGCCACGTGACGGAAGTACCTCCTCACTAAAAGAACAGCCAACTGCGTCCACTGACGTCTTATGCTGCGCCTACAAGCGTCTCGTCTACTATGCCGCCTGAAGCACGACAGAGACTAAGACACTCAGAACCAGAACAGGAACTACAGTAACGAGTGACTAGACAGGGGAACGCCCGTCGGCGTCAGTCCAAAGCCCCTGACCACGTGTGCACACACCGACTCTTGCTGGAGAGCTAGGCCTCTAGTTAGTTTTCCCCACCCAACAGGACGCCACTGTATAGCGGGGGCCCACGGAAACTAGCTTACAAACTGTGTTTCGGGAACTGCCCCGCCACAAGGGCCGACACGCCGTAACGTGTCGTAAGGCTACGACTAGTGGAGGCTCACAAGACACAGACTCCAAAACGCGAGTGCCGGAGTACAGACAGGCAAAGAAGCACTGTCGTACGTACTACGAAGCACAGGACACGAGGTAGCATACCAGACTGCCATCGGACTCAGGACAAGGCAACTAGACCTGAAAACACAACGATCCTTGAGTCTCACGACTCGGAGTCAAGATCGTCGTGCAAAGCGGAACGAGCCGCCAATCGGTCTATTCCTATGCCAGAAGAAACAACCGTAGAAAACGACACACGGAAACCTGAGGGAACACCAAGACCCTCAGCCCGCCTAGACACGCAAACTGAGGTAAGACAACACCTCGAGACATCCAGAACCATGTCTCGAACTGGACAGAACCGTCAAGACACACAAGGCTACCTGTCAACAACTGGGTGACCCCGGGTTGACCGGAACCAAACAATGACAACTCTACAGTAAGAAAGAAAATCCTACTACAAGCAAGAAGACTCCTGGCTGCCTTATGACGTAGTCTTAGTCCCCATAGGATGTCAGGAGACATCCACGGGAAAGCAGGCAGACAACAAGGACCAGCCAAAACAAACAGAAACACCGGAGGACGGCACTCTGGGCAAAGCGAATCGTCACTCAACTGCTAGGCAGACCCGGCAGTTAAGGAAAAGTCGCTACGTGACCAGAGACAAGGACGCTGGCAGTTCTAGATTGAGTCGTTAGGGAACCGTCGCAGTCAGGGAAGAGACCGCACCCAGTCACCTGAACCGACCGATCTAGAGCACTACCGACACACAAACACCGCCCTAGAACATAAACCTAAGACAGACCGACACACGGACGGACACAGAACAGAACAGGCCATCACGGCCAACAACAGGACTATAACGGCCTACTATAGGCGCGTTACACGCTCTGACGCACCCAGATTGGGCCGTCAGGGCCAACAGACCTAAGCCTAAGACTCGGACGAACAGCATGTAACGGTCCAATATGGACGCGTTACAGCACCCTGGCGCATGGAGATTGGGCCGTTAGAGCCAATCGACATAGCCAGTCAAACTCGGTCAAACATCATGTAACGGCCTAAGGAAGGCGTGTTACAAGGCTCTGACGCACAAGGGATGGGCCGTCAGAGAAAACCGACAGACACGGTCTTCGAGAAACGCCCAGGCTGTGACGCACCAACATAGGCGCGTCAGAGTCATGTGACGGTCCTACATTGGGCCGTCACACTGACCCTGCCTCGAAGACACGAAACGACCAACGGCTGTGGCGATCTATCGTAGGGCCGTCAGAGACCGCTAGACCGTCACTAGAACGACCGCTACACCGTCACGGCGGAAAAAACAGTGGAATGGCCGAATCGGCCCGTTCCACGCCCCATTCACGCCGAAGCGCAGGGGAAACAAAGCCTCACGACGAAAAACAACTTCTGGAAGCTAAAAAGTCCACATGCACGCATTAAATCGCGAGATCGGGGCGATTCCGACGAATCGACCCTAAACGAGTCACCGAGGTTCCCGGACTCCTACCGGCCCCGAATGACGACCAAACACTACGAAACTTACATGAACGGGATCCAGACATCCCAGCGGTCATTTTGACACTAACTAGACTAAGAATGGTTGCCGTTTTCCGGCGAACCCTACAAACCGCGAAAAAGACGGATTTTGCTAGAACTGGCCCGATCTAGCCCGTCCGAGCACCAAACCATGCACAGAAGCAGGAAAACGTGCAGGAGGAAGTGGCGATCCGTCTCCCTACCTCCACCGAAGAAACCGAGCGCCGAGGCGACTAAACCGCGCCAAAAACCACAACGCAAACTCAACCACCGGCTTTGAATCCACCGTTCGGGATCGCGCCAAAACCGATCCGATCCTCGCTCCATCACGCGTCTCAGCAGCTTCCCGGCGTCGTCAGCTCGGCCACAGTCCCCTCCGTCTGCAGCCGGAGGCGAAGAGGCGAGAGAACGAGACAGAACGGGAGAGGGAGAGTGAGCGCGAGTGAGAGGAGAAAGAAAGGGGGGTTAAATAAAAAAGAAATTAGAAATTTTTCTAATTTTCGAAAATCCGTAAATTACGTCGAAAATGCACTAATTCAAAAAAATACGCAAAAATAGTCGAAACGATCCTCGCGAAGAGTACATCACAATTGTATCGTCCACGAGTCGATGAACTGAGAACTAAACTCACCGTAGGGTTCCGTAACTAGTACGAGAGAAAAACCCACACGGATCGTAAAACTCAACTCAGGAGCTACAAAAGCGATCCGAAACTCTCCAAAAAGGATCCGAAAGACCTAATAATGATCCAATAAAGATCTAAGGCATTACATAGCCACACTTCACCTAAGGAAGGCCGACGTCAATCGTCATTGTAGGCACTGCCTATGCAGGGGAAGGTAGAACAGGGTTGGGAAGATCTACAATACCGGGTCACTAGCAGACCGGGTACGAATCCATGTGCCCGACTAACCCGTGACTTTGGATATCGGGTAAGTCACAAGTAGCCAGAGGGGTTGAGTTGGGTCCCGGTTGCAGTCGGATCCATGCTGTGTTCCTACCTAGTACAACATTGACCTGCCGCTTGCCTTGAATGGCATGCGATTTGAATCTGAATAGTGTCGTTCGCCTGGTGTCATCTTCTTCGGCCCCAATGGCTGTTGCGACTCCATCCGGTGCTGCAACTACATCGAGAGCACCCCTCCCACCACCTCCACAATCAGGGCCGTCGGAATATCCTTCCTGCTCGACACGAAGACCACCACCTCCAATGCCAGAAAAGTCATCCTCCTCCCATCCTCACCGACCCCTTTTCTACCCTCCAAGACTCCGGACAAACAAGGCCACCCCCCTCGTCACAGAGGACCAAGGGCACCCCGACCAACCGTAGTCGACCTCTGAGCTGAGGAGGGTCAGGATAGGTTCCCATCAAAAGACTCCATCTTGGCAACCTTAGTAAAGCTCCTTCCTCCACAGCATACCTGTCTCTCACTGCCTCCTCTGCTTCCTTCTCTGTCCAACCCACCGCCAAGAAGCAACCACGGCCTACCGTTGAAACCTCCCATTCGGCATTACCTCTACTGCTTAGCAGTTCCATAACTCTCTCAACATCCACCCCACCTTCAACTAGCTCCATGCGGACGCATCTCCTCAATCATTGAAGCCTCATGAGTGTGAGGTCTTCCGAAAGAGAGTCTGCCTCCACGCAGCTTTGCCCAGTCATCCCCACACCTCCAATATTGGGAGACCCCCGGACTACTTCTACAAAAGATCTCTGCCTCCACTCCTACTGTTGTTGACCCACTCCCGCCGGTGGAGCTCCACACGCCCACTGCAGGTGTCCTAAGAGGCCACACCGGAAACAAACGTGTACATGGCGGCCTTCGTTGGCTCACAAGAAGCCCCCACTAGCTATCCGGAATACCTTGTTCCCCAATGGAACCCGGTTTGCCCCGGAGGCGAACCCCGGGACCCCCTCACTCCCCACCATATCCCCAGAGCTTCTCTCTCTAGGAAAGTCTAGAGAGAGAAGATCGATGAGAGACCCTAAAGTTAAAGTACTTGATTGCCATGAATAAATTCATTGTGAAACACAAATAGCTAATAAAGCAGCAACCAAATAGGTGTTGTGGAGAAGTAGATTTCGAGGTGTAACACAACTGATTGGAACTGGCAATCTGACAGAAGTAACCCCAAAGAAGTTGGATTGAATAGTACAAATAGTGCCTTATAACAATGTTTCATCCTAATTTCTATTTCATACTTGGGTAGGGAATTGCATCATGGCCTGAATCAGATTCTTTGCTTGGATTGGAGCTTGAGTACAGGTTACACGCTTGAAGATCAAAAAATAGTGGTAAATAACCTATGCAGTCAAAGGCGAGAGGTGCCTGAGGCGATCAAGGGATTGCCTGAGCCTCAAACGCGTAGGTGATGGCCTAGGTGTTTGAGGAGACATTTTTGAAATATATTAAATAAAACAGACATAGAATATATATCATTAAATATGTCAACAACACATATACAAAATCAACATCACCTAGGCATTTGAGGAGACATTTTTGAAATATATTAAATAAAATAGACATATAATACATATTATTAAATATGTCAACAGCACATATACAAAATCAATAAGATTAGTGAATCCATCCATTTAGATGTGAGAAATAAATTAAGAACCTATCAAATTCACATAGACCCGACCTCGCATCACGGAAATTCTAAAATGGCCTAAACATTTAAGTGGGCTTGGCCCAAAGGTGCTTGCGGCCATAGCAAGCTTGCCTAGACAAGTTGGGCCTAAAAGAGGCGAGTTATGGGCACCTCGCCTCACCTCATCACCTAGGCAAGTGTCTCAGGTGCCTTTGATAACATAGTAAATAACATTTAAAATGCATGCCACAAATACTGTATGTTGTCTCCCTAAGGCTTATAGTTTTACCTTTGATAGTTTAGTCTATTAGGATCTTGTCATATTTAGAAATGTGTTTGTGGATTATTCTGACTTAACTGACTTAGATTTTGAGTAAGACTTTTTGATTGTCAAGGTGGTAAGGCAACCCAAAGCGTACTTGGGGTCCTTGAGCGCCTAAGTGGTGCCTAGGCGCCAAGTCCATAAGAGCCATCCAGTAAGAAGTGTATATAAAGATTTCTATTCAAACGCACATCATGATCATTAAAAATATGTGAAATGATGCTAATATGAGTATATGACATATAAATCAAAAGTAGTAGGAAGTCACATTGCAATAAAGTACCAAAATTGAATATGAGACAAAAATAATCACCATTTATCACAAACAAGCATATCATTTGACAGCAAACAAACATCAGATACACATCAAGCATTAACTAGAAAAATAAAAAAGACAATAAAATTAACTAACGTCATGGTTCAAGAGTAGCCTTGCGTGTGCATTTGAATCTATGTGGATAGTGTATGTGAAAGAGCATAAGGTCTATTGCAGTAAAGCCCTGTTGAAAGATTGTGTTGAGCCTACTCCCCATGGTGGATCGACCTGCAAGGTCAGGTCAGGTGGGGGTGGGGGCAGCACCCTACTTTTGCGGGCCCAACTAGGCACAACTGCACCTAGCTCCTGGAACAATGCCTTGAAAACTATGGGTCAACGTGATTTACGGATTGTATAAGTCCATAGATAAACTTTCATGTTTTCTGTACCATCTTGGCCCATAGATAAACTTTCATGTTTTCTGTACCATCTTGGTCAAAAGACACTACATGACTGAAGTCCCAGGCATCCCTTGGCTAGATTCCTAGACTTATCTTTTCTCTCGATTTTTCTTTTTCTATAGAGTTAAACAACAATGTCTAGTATTATTTAAACTGATCAAAACAAAGTAGGTGTACCTGGCAAATTCAAAAATTTCTGGATTATGCACGTCGATGATCAACTAGTTGAGTTCTTGATGTCTTAAGCAATGTTGCATCACACTTCAGAATCTGTTGGTCTCAAATTCCATTGCAGCAAGAGTTGGACAAAGAACAAGTATCTTTTTATAAAAGACATGCAGCTACTTATTTGCTTAACAAATTAGTAAAAAGAGGATTACTGTTGTTGTCAGGGCACAAGGTGCTGCCAAAATTTTATCGAGAATTTTGTTACAGAGAAGTATCCTTTGTTATTCAATCGGCTATTTGAATTGCTAAGATTTTTCTGTCAGAACTAGAAGAATTAGAGTAAGGGCTCTGAGATGAACCTTTTGTAAGGTTTTGTTTTTCATTTCTTTCAGATGTACTTCCTCTATTTATTACCTCAAGAAAATTGGTGGCATTTCCCACCTTATTCTCAAAAAGGAAAAGAAAAGGTGGGATAAATTTTTAATTAACTGAAAAGCTGCAAGACAAGAACCAAAGAATTTCACAAGAAAGCAAATACATTGTGAAAGCAAAATAACTTACATTTGCAAGAATAAAGTGACTTTTCGGATCTTCCATACAACGAAATACAGTGCTGGAAGAGACAATGGAAAGATCATCACAAGATCCTTTATCTCCTCCAGGCAAGGAAGTGCAGCCACTGGTTTTTTCTGAAAGCAGAAGTGCGGTCGCTGTTGCTTTAAACAAAAGTATAAGTCTCCTTTACTCCTCAAAATTCTATCTGAATGGCTGTCCTCTTCTCACCTCATGAACAAATGGCATTGAAAAACTCCGATGTTGAATGTGGGTCTGTGAATGCATGGGTGCTGAAAGTGCACCATCTCACAAGCATGACTGAAAATGTCATATCAGTGGGGAATACAGCTTTATACTAGTATTCTCTAGAGACCGAAGATTTCCTGCAAATCACCATTTCTAAAATCACAGATTCCTCCTGGTGGAAGAACAACGGCACATCGGCAATTCTATGACCTGATCCAAAAAGAATTCATTTCTTCCAATTTATATAATATATCCAGCTAAACAAGTTTCTTGCACCGTCGGGGTATGCTCGAAATAGTATGTCCAATAATATCCCTAACATGCTTCTTCCTTCATTTTGCATCCTCAAGATCTAAAGCCATATATGCAAGAGCCACCAAATACATAGCAGGGTGCAATCTCCTGCACACGATTAAAAATGTTTGCTACATGTTCACTCAAGAAACGCCACATTATCAAAATTTTGATTCTTTTGCATGAAAAAGTTTGTTAGCAGACTTAGACGTGCTAGAAGAGAATGGAACTAAAATTACAAATCAGAATTAGACAAAAATATGTTGTTTCATCACAAGATCACATTGGTAACTATAAATCATATTATATTAATTATGAAATGTTTATGTAACTTGCCTTCAATGTGATATGAACTGAGTGTAGATTCTAGTCAACACCATATTGATAAGCATCTGAGAATGATAAAGCTTATTAAGTACAGAATGATAAATAGTTCCAACCTGTGCCAGTACATGTGAATCATTTATTCAAAAGTCTAAAGAGATGTTGACATATTTAATGTTCACTGCACACCTTCATCATAGTTTTTATTTCTCCATGTTTTTTTACAAGAGTAAAACACGTTTCACCACTGGCAGTGCAGCAGCTTGCTGCACAGGCCAGCTGAGCAACAGCCAAAAAAATTGAAACTTTTTGAGGTAGCCTATCCCCAAGCAACCAACCCGTCCATACTGCCGATCTTAGATTGGACGGTTGAAAACAATCCAGAAAAGAAAAAAACAGACAGCCTTAATGGGGTATTTTTGGTTCGCCATTTTTTTGTGGGAAAAATGTTGTCTGTTCTTTATATTTAGATTTTTTTTAGATCAGATGGAACGGATGGATTGCTTGGGGAAGGGGCTACCTAAAATAATTCAAATATATATATATATATTTGCTTAGGCTGCACCCCATGCAGTGCAGCAAGCATTGCTCTGTTTACAATATTAGAACCTCCAATTCATATGTTTGACCATTGTTTCATATTCCTTTTTGTTTTCCCTCTGTTATGCAACTTTCAAAGGCATAAGCTTTTTCTCCCTTCCCAGGTTCCATGCCACACTTTTCTTTACTCAAGAAAATATTAACAGATCTTCTAAATGTTCAGGAACTCTCAAGTTGATTTTATTTTTCATGGTCCCCATCACAATTTCATTTCCTTTTGATAGGCAGCTTGGAAAGATACAAATGGTCGCATTCACACTTTAACTGCATATTATTCATTTATGTAGAACATGTCAATAAAAACTCAATGATGCTAAGCCTCCAGCCTATTCCCATTGAATTGTCACCTGATAGTGCAATAATACCCAAGGAAGCCAATATCGATTATCAAAAAAATCGAATTTACAGGTGCAAATAGCAGAAAGCAGGAACTGTATGCACAGAGGAATTAGGTGGAACACAGTCTAATTTGTCACCTACATAAGATGAGGAGAGCTATCCTTTTGCTAATCTTTCAGATAGTTTACTTTGATCTTCCTTGGAAATGCGAGGATCAAGCTGTTGAAGGTTACGAATGAATATGCCTGCCTCCTCTCTCAGCCCCGCCTTACAGTAGCCATCCACAATTGAATTATAAGTGTTCTCATTTGGCCTACAGCCATTCCTTATCATATAACGTATCACATCAATGGCTTCTGGAAACATAGAATGTGCAGTATAACTTGATACAAATGTGTTGTATGTCACAACATCAGGCTTAAGTCCTGAAGCCTTCAGCTCTAAGAATATCCTTGAGGCATCTTTCATACGGCCCACCCTGCCATATGCATATATAACAGTGTTATAAGAAAAAAGATCAGGTCGCCCACCTTTTGCCTTGATTTCTCCCAGGATTTCTTCTGATCTCTCAGGATCACCCATTCGGCTATACATATTGATCAAGCTATTGTAGGTGGTCAAGGTAGGAGTAAAGCCGCTTTCCTTCATAAAACTCAAAATTTCATCCACTTTTGTGACCATCTGTCTTCTTCCATAAATGGAAACCATGGCATTCAAAGTAATTATGTCAGGTGAAGGCCTCCTTTTCCTCAGTTCCGAAAATGCACTTTCAGTTTCAGTTAGAAGGTTAGTCTTGCTATAAACTAAAACTAGTGTTTTCAAAAGTACCGCATGTGGTTCGATGACTCCAGAATATATGTCATCTGCAAGTGCCCCCATTCGATTCAATTCCTTACCATTTGCATAAGCATGCAGCAAAGAAGAATAGGTAAGCTCATTCGCTTTACAGCATCTGTCCTTCATCTCGGCAAGGATCTTCTCAGCTTGCTCCCAAAGACCACCCCGAGCCAATGCAGCCAATACTGCATTATATGTTGAAAGGTCTGGACTGATACCAGCAGTAATCATCCTTTTGTATATCACCATAGCTTGGTCAAACGACCCACATCGGCTATAAGCACTGATTAATGTATTGTATGTATCCCTCTCTGGCACAAATCCAGCTTTCTTCATCTCCTTAAAGACACCAGAGACCTCACTATCCATTCCACTCAGACCAAAAACAGCCAAAAGCGTGTTCCAAGTAACAATATCAGGAACAAACCCACCAGACCTCAGTTCCTCAAAAACCTGCATCATTTCTGAAAATTTTCCTCGATTTCCTTGCATCTTGATCAGGGCATTGTAGGTGCAGAGATTTGGTTTACAACCTTTGGTCTTCATCTCCTCAAACACCCTCATGGCTAGACCATCTTTCCCAGCCTTTTCGAAGCCCGACAACAGCGTGGTGTAGGTGATAACATCTGGTTCTATCCCCTTGGTCTTCATCTGCTCCTTCAGCTCCATAGCTTCATCCAACATCCCATCTTTGGCAAATGCAGAGATCAACGAATTGTAAGTTACAATGCTTGGAGGAAACCCATTCGCTTCCATTTCCTGCAAGACACCCATTGCCTCCTGATGCCTCCTGGACTTCCCATAGACATCCAAGAGAGCGTTATAAGTGACCTTATCAGGATGAAAACCCACCGACTTCATCTCCTCGAAGATCTCTAGGGCCTCTTCATGAAGGGACCCTCGCCGGCAGCAGCTGATGAGGGTGTTATAAGTGTATCGATCCGGGAAGATGCCTTCTTTCTTCATGTCATCGACAACAGACATAATCTCGTTCCAGGGCATGCATTGCTTCCCGTATACGTTGAGAACAACGTTGTAAGTGATGAGTGTGGGCTTGCAGCCATCCTCCTCCATCTTCTGAAACACTGATACGGCCTCCCTATACCTCCCACTCCTCGCGTACGCCGTTATGAGGGACGTGTAGGTGTACACGTCCACAGAACAGCCCTGGTCCTGGATAGACCTCAGCAGGGCGGCGGCGTCGGCCAGCCGCCCCTCTCTGCCCAGGATACTGATGACGACAGGAGCCAAGGGGCCGCCGCCGCCTCCACAAGCCGAGAAGAGCCTGTCGTCCCCATACCTCCGGCGGGCCCAATCGAACACGTCCAGTGCCACCGGCAACCTCTTGTGAAACTCCAGGCCTTCGATTATGCCGAGGAGGTCGACGGAGAGGTAGTCCAGCCCCTCCCCGGCGGCGGCGGCACGATCCACGCGCGAGCCGAGACCGTCGAGCAACTCGTCCAGACGGGCCGGATCGGCATCGGGCGAGTCGAGGAGCGACTGGAGGACGCGGCGGCCGCGAGCGGAGACGCGGGGGTCAACCGACCAGGGCTTCCCCCTGTTGGGGTCACGGTGCTTCCCGAGCCGAGGCTTCCGGGAGGAGGAGGGGGCCGACCTCCTCCTGCTCCTCTGGTTAGGCCGGGGAGGGGAATTGAAATTGTGGGGGTCGAGCTCCCTGGGGAGGAGAGGGTCGTGGAGGAGCTCCTGGAGGAGAGGAGCAATTGGAGAAGGGGAGGGGGACGGGCAGACAGCTCCTCCCTCCTGCTGCTGCTGCTGCTGCGGCGGCGGCAGATGCTGCTGGGAGTGTTCTTGGAAGATGCGATATGGAGGAGGGCAGGGGATTCGGAGGGGGAGGGAGAGCTTATCCACCATGGCGGAGGAGATGGAGAAGTTGCAGAGGAGAGATGAGATGTGAGTGAAGTGGTGGTGAGGGCAGGAAGGCGAGGAGTAGAAGAGGCAGCGCGACAGCAAAATATCGGGGATTGGGGTTTAGAAGAGGGCGGTCTGTTTCTGTGGAACGAAGCCAAAAGCTATAAGAAGGAATGCAATGGCGGGTTGGGGGTTGAAGATAAAACTGGCTTAATTTAAATTTAAATCAAACTCAAAATTCAAGGTACCTGAACCAAGTTCAATCCGTTGAGCACAAATTCACTGATTATGTATAAAAATTACATCGTCTTTGAAAATTCAAAATTAACATTCTAGAGTTTGAAAAATATCACCTTCGTCACGTACTACATTTTTATTTGTTAGTCAGAGAAAATGACTAATGACCCCGATAAAATATACAACCACTAAACTGTACGTCAAAAAGAATCTTGAGAATGATCTCAAGAGATAACACTCTGATGTTTAAATCAGTAGCAATCGAGAGGAACGGGAAGAAAGTGTAGGGAGAGAAAGAGCATGTAGAATGGAGGCGAAGTGTGGCGAGCGTTCGGAGAAGAGAAAAATACTCAAAGAGACAGACAGTGCCTAGAGACCGAGAATGAAATGGGAGCGCTAGGTGAAGGACGCCTGATCAACCCTCTCTGTATCGCCTACGCGCTCTGTCGTGGAGTCTTCATCCCGGGTCATCTCTCTCCTCACGTTCTACTATGCAAGTGATCCTTTATATGTGAGTGGGTGGTTCTCAGTGTGTCATTGTCTACTTGTAGATCCGTCTAGGGACCTATTTATACCGGTCGCGGCAAGGTTCCCTCTTCCCTGACTTAACAGCGATGATGTGGTTAGTAGAGTGGTGTCCTACTCGATCGTGGAGATCCTACTCGCCCGCTCCCATAGGAGGAGAACTGTGGTGAGCATCTCGACGACGTGAGCATGATACGAAACTCGTCAGGGTAAACCCTATAATGGCACCTTCAATATTCACCCGTTGGCGAGTCTTACAGGACCTCAGGAACACGGACGTGGGGACCATGCCCATGGGATGGCCAAGCCTTGATGGAGATCACCTAAGCCCTACTTCGGGGTCATTAGATAGCTCGAGAGGGCCGCTACGAGTCGGATTATTTTGAGCCGTAATGGATCCGGTGTTATTTGGTCGTGTTACACCTGACACATTTTTCCATTCTCAAACATAGTAGAGTTTGTATAAAAATTACTTTATCTATTAAAATTCAAAATCTCTTCAAAGGATGTGAACTTAGGATTTATTAACCTTGGGAAAAGAAAATGCATGCGAGGTGGACGTCGTTGGATTTGAATCCAAATCTCTCGTACATAATGTAGACCTAAGTTTCACTTTGTTAGTTTCTCCATCATTAAAAAAAAGTGTGTGATCATCACAAAAAGGGTTCAATTGATTCACCTGTTACTATTATTTTGAATATGAGATTGTTTGCTTTGAGTTCTTTTTATTGTATCTAGAGGTTAGCCTCTCTAGTTATGAGGCTTATTTATAACTTCCCACGATCTTACCTTACTTGATGAGCACTCTAAGAAAACTTAGGAATGTGACCTCAAATCATACTCTAAAAAGAGTGATTATCAAATAAAATGTGTAACAGAGAAGAGTTATGAATAAATATCAGTACCGAGGAGACTAATCTCTGAATATGGTACGCTGGACGATAGTTGAAAGCTAAAAATTCATTGAAACTTTCGTGCTAACATTGTTTGCAGACGGAGTGAGGCTCATTGCACATTCTAAGTATGCAATGTCTTTAATTTTTTATTTTTTAATTCTTTTGAAGTGACTATCAAAATGTCTTAATTTGAGATCTAAATCACGTCACCGTTAGATTATCTAAAAAGAAATAAAAAAGAAATCATATCAAATAAATAGTGTTAGATCTATTCTTTTAAAAATTGATATGTCTTATTTTTAATATTTTTGACAATCAAATAGTGACGTGATTTACACTCTAAGTTAAGATATCTTGATAATCAGATGACGGCGTAACTTACACTCTAAATTAGAAAATCTTGGAGGCTACTTTAAATTTTTTAAAATAAAAAAATTAAAGACACTGTACACCCAAGATGTACATCACACCTGAGCCAAACTCACACGTAGAGATGCTAGACGACAAAAGTGTTGTTGCTCGGGGACTTCTTGTTTCTCATCAGAATGTCGAACATTGATGTAATTCTGATCCAAGAGCAGCCCTTGTAAATGGGTTAAGGCATGCATCAGTGGACTTCATCAACCCATAAGCCACGCAGGGTTGGTTCGTCGTGGGGCCAGTTTGGCCCTAAATGGATGGGGTCCATGTTTTCATGGGCTGGACTTGGGCCTATTGATTTTGTCTAATATGTGTTAATTTTATAGCCCAGCTTTGATTGGGGGTTGTCTAGGAGTTGATCTCACTTTCAACCTAGGTTACCTCTTTCATCGGTCTGATTGGTTGGTTTCCGTGACCCGGTTAAAATTGAAGTGGGTTAAATTCGAATTTGATCCAAAAAAAGAAGAGCCCTATTGTTTGTTCCAACGAAGGAAGAGCTATCATGTGTCTCCAACACCCTCTCCCACGGTTGTCTAATCTCACATGCATACCTTATTTGACCGGCGAAGGAGGTACACCCAACCAACGAGGAACATTGCGCGACTTTGCGATCTCTCAGGAACAACACGTGCCTATGTAATATGCATGCCACTCGCAGACAGAAGGGTGAAAAGAGGTAATATTTCCCACCCTATACATCCCTCCTTGCAAATCCAAATTTTGAGGATAGGGAGGGAGATTTTGTGCGCTGCAGACTTTATATAAGGGCGGGGATATGAACTTTGACATTTACGTTCGCCCATATGGCTAAGTGACGGGTGGATTTTATTGGGTAAAGGTTGAACCTTGTGGGCGATCTGTGTTTCTTAATCACGTCTGTAGATCCTACTTTATTTTTTTCATGGTTGGTTGTTCAGCATTTAAATGCATATATATAACGTCCCGACTCGTAAATCCGGTCCAGTCGTAAAGACTCATGTCGGATCCCGGTCAACACGTCACAGTGAGACAACCCAAACGGTAGCATTACGGTAAAGAATTTTAAATAAATATTGAGATATCATTGCAACAGAAATAAAATTACTCAATCAGTTAGCTTACTGTCAAAGACTTCATCCACATAGATCGAAATAAAGATCAACAATTTAACAAGTCATTTATTACACAACAAAATTTCACACACATTTTTTTCTAACACATAACTATCTAAGATAAATACTCGTAGCAAAATCAGCCGCGGTCAAAAACCCTGCGAGATCACTCCTCGCTATCTTCTACCGCTTCTCTTGAAAATGTTCAACATGGTGAGTCTACGAATAGACCCAGTAAGAGACTAAGCACAGTCCCCGGTCATAACATGTAAAAATATATCCAAAGTGATTTACGACATTCTTTTTTATAAATCGTTCTTAGGCATAATTTCAAATAGATAACATGAGATTAACACATTATAACCTAATTTCAAATTTACGATCATAAGTCATGCTATGAACATTTTACAAGTAAAACATATACATTAAAACTTTATTCTATCAATGAGAATTTAACATTTGCAAACATTAACATATGATATAATTTGACTCTTTTATCAATAGCATGATTCCAGTACTAGGCGGAGTAAAGCCTCACGCATAGTGAAAGGATCCAAACAGACTTAATATGTTCTTTTCCAAATCACCATTTGATATACCGGAGATTCATTAACAGTAAACATTTATAGTGTAATAACAGTAACATGCAATAACAATTCAGTAGGCAATAATACCAGTTTCAATATCAGTTCAATGAGCAGTAACAGTAGTTTCAGTATCGATTCAATGAACTGTAACAGTAGTTTCAATATCAATTCAGTGCAGTAACAGTCGTTTCAATATCGATTCAGTGAACAGTAGCAGTTCCAATATCAATTTAGTGAGCAGTAATAGTCATTTCAATAATGACTCGGTGAACAGTAGCAGTAGTTTCAATATCAATTCAGTGAGCAATAACAATGATAAATATGCAAGACACAGTGCCAAAACCACCACTAGAAGGACAGTCAGTCGGTACTCGATCACCTAGGTAAAAATAGTGATGAGTCTTGATTACTGCGCAGAACCGGAAGAAGTCCTCTCCACCTTAACCAGTAGTACTTGTCCACCTCCAAGATTTCAATCCTCGTTACCCTCGGGGCCAGTACAGTGTGAACCTCCCCATAGGGGCATTTCTATGGCTTGGTTCCAGTCTCCCCATATGGTGACAGTGTCTATCCAATGGACACATGCCACTCAAAAATCATGATGTGAATATTAAGTATGAAATATTCCATTACTGAAAATCCTTTTTTCTGAAATTCTCAATTTATTCATATATAATGACATATATATATATATATATATATATCAAAAATTATTAATTTTATTTACAGAGATCAGAATGTAGTGAAATTTCAGAGAATCAACACATTTACAGGAAGGATCAAAACAGAAAATTATCATAATTTTTTAGACAATATTTATAATTTTTCAAGGATTATTTATATTTCATTTATACATCAAAAATATCTAATTCTGTTATCCGAACTCAGAATACATTACAATTTCAAGAAACTAATACATTTACAAGAAAGATCTGAACAGAATTTTTTTATCATTTTTAAGACAGTAATTATAATTTTTCTGAAATTACATATACTCCAACATGCATCATAAATTAACTAACTTTAGCTACCAATTTCATAAGACCATTAATATTTTACTGAACATCATATTTATATGTAACACTACACAGTAAATTTTTCATAATTTTTCATGCTGGAATTTAAATATTTACAGAATCATTTAAATTATCCTATATATATGAAAAATTAACTAAATATATCCACAAAAATAAACAATTACTAAAAATTTACAGAACGTTGTCCCAGACATAAGTAGCATATAGGGAAACATTCACTATTTTTTATTCAGTATTTTTAATTTCTAGAATTTTATATCAGTTTTTGAGATTTACAACAATAACTTCTAAATAGAGAAAATTATTCAGAATGTTTAAAATAACTAACATATACTAAAAACTAACTTATAAACATCAAATATCAATTCTGTAACTTTCTTAGAATTTTTTACAGAATATTAACATTTATTCAATTTTTAAATTATTTGTTCAAACCTTAAAAATTAAATAAGTCAAGATTCAGTGATCAAAATAAGATGCAAATTTAACAAATAAGTTATAACACGCATGTAAGTCCTCTGATGAAGTTTCACAATTTTATATATAGTATTTTTATTTATCCCATAATTTTATTCTTCTAAGAAAGTATTAAAAATTATGTAATTCTATTTACAAACATCTAAAATTATTGATATTTACATAATATAGTACACTAAATAGAATAACCATACTGTAAAATTTTAAGATTTTTAGGAATGTGATATCTAAATTCTATACAATTATCTATTTTTCTCTCATGTATTAAAATTTTATTAACAAAAATATTGTGATCCAAAAATGATGAAAATTTTCTTACACATGGATCTTACAGTAACATGAATTTATAAAATTCATGGTGATTTTATATCACCCCATTAACCCTATTGTATAATTAAACACCTTTAGGATAATATTAAAATATTCATAAATTTGAAGATAATTTGAATCAGACATAAAATTTTTTACAGAGATCTTAGACCATCAGATCCCATGATTCTAGAAGATTTCTAAATGTACCATGCACCGATGCTAATTATAGTATATTAAACACTTGATTTACCTCACATGCCTTAATATTAATGATTTAATACTAATCCGACTAAGATATGATCACATATAATGAAACAATGATCTCTTGACTTAACTATCTATAGAGATGCTAATTAGATACCTTAAACCATTTTAAATATGTTAATTCATGATAATCCCTAGGATTAAATGATAAATCCCTTACCTTAATGACGCTTTAACACCACTTTAATTAGTATTCCTCCCTCTCCTTCTTCTCTTCACGTAGCCAACCTCCAAGAGGAGCAAATGAAACCCTCTACCTAACTATTTATAGGGGTTTTCCCCTTAATCAATCTTAACCATTGGTTTAAATCAATGGTGGAGATTAAAGCATTTATTTTAAGATTATTTTATTAAAATTTGACATTTAAACTCTCACCAACCCACTAAACTCACTTCATTTGACTATCCCATATTTTTTCTTTTTCTTTTTTTGGTATATGGCATATATATGGGATTTGACTAATATAAGAGTTATGTTAAAAGAGATTTAAAAGGTGATTAAAAAAAGTTTTTTTATTAAATAGCCGCAAAGCGGCCGAATGGGAGGGGGGCGCCGCGCTCGCGAGCGCGGTCGCCCCCGCGTGTGCGCGCGCGCGCCCGCGTGGGCGGCCGTTCACCATTTTTTTATTTTTTTTGCTTTTTGACCTTATTCTTTATATATATATATATATATATGTTTTTCTTTAACAATTAACCTCATTCTTCTTCTTTTTAATTTTTTTAATCTTTTCAATTTTTTGTTATTTTTTAACCTTTTAAAATTTTTTATTAACAATTATACCTTTCTCTATTTTTTTAAACCATTGGCCCCCTTGCATTTTTTTTCATGACTCAAATTTATATAATAAGATTAATAAATTAAATATTTATGCATGAATAATTTTTTTATTAAACAAATAGAATACAAAAATATAAATTTGTAGGGTATCACAATATATGTACAATGTAGTGTGGCTCACTGTGTGGTTGGGGGGTGTCGTCTTCTTAAGAATTTAAAATAAGTCAAGGACCGTAGGGCTTAATGACTTTTATATGGGAGGTGTAGTCTTCTTCAAGACTCAAAATGAGCGAAGGACTACGGTGCTTACTATCTTTTACATGGGAGGTATTGTTGTTTGGAAATTAGTTAATGCAAGTTTAAGGAATTTTGAGCAGCGCATGTGTCTTCTCCTCTCGCGAAGGGAATGAGCACTCGAGAAGGGTGGGAAAGAAGCCTGATGCTATCACCAGTGGCCTCCCTTCTGCCGTCCACCCTTCTCCTCGCCGTTCCCCCTCTCCCACCGATCTCTCTTGCTCTTTCACTGTCTCTCTTGCTCTCTCGCCATCTCTCTCGTTCTCCCTATTTTTTGCACTACCACGCGAGTCCCTACACGCCTCAGCCACTCACCAATGCCCGCACCAGCCTCGCTTCCTTCGCCACCACCATTCGCCGCTCGCCTGCGCCATCTCCTCCTCCCCTCCCACCGTTCTCCTCTGCCTTTTCGCCGTTCTCCCTCTCCTCTCACCATTCCCTCTCCTGCTCCCCATGTTTCCTTTCTATCTCTCACACATCGTTGCACACCACTGCCCTCGCTCGCCACCGCTCTCGCCGATCACGTTTTCCTCATTGTTGCCTCCACCATTCGACTTTGCCCTTGCCACGTCACCTCTGTTGCTGCCACCGCTCTGCCAGCTGCCACCCCACCCTAGTCATTGTAGCTCTCTAGCAGCCCCCTTTGGCTGGTTGCAGACACTGTCGAAGCACCCTGCGACCTAGCTCGATAGTAGACTCTATCGGAGCCCCGACACCTCTTTTGCCCAAGCCACTCCAGCCACCGTTCAGAGCCAACTGGTGGGCTCACACTGGCCCTACTACGGCCCTGCCCAACGTGCTACACCCCTAGCTAATCCTCATTGTCATCTGCCATTTACGAGTGCTGCCCTTCAACCTGCTTCATGGTCCTGTGATTTGTTTGTAGCATGCTATCTCCCTGCGAGGAGTGGACATTAGTTTGATGTTGTAATTTTATATTATTTTCTCTAGTTGTACTCAGGACAATTGAGACATCTGGCGTTCTTCGCCATGCACTAAGCGTGGAGGTACGTGCTCATCCCTTCTTGACACTTGCTTACTTAGTATTTTCTTTAATTTGCCACCGACGTGAGAGTATGTCCCTAGCCCGTGACTTCAGCCAAAGCCGATGTATGAGTGCGAGGCCCTATTCCTAAAGGCTCCATTTGGACCTTGGCTGTGGACCTAACTTACCCTAGACAATTAATGATAGTTCCTCAACTACTACAATCCCATGTTTCTTCTTCGCAAGGGATGACTTGCGGGCTTTACTTCTTGTTTGGACAAAGTTAGCCTCTTGAAAATTTCGTTAGCATTAGTTCTATTACTTTCCTTTAGTTATTATTGCTGATCACACCATCTCATCTACTTAGAACATCCTGTCCCACTCGCGTCGTCCCACATCAATTTTGGTATCATAGTTGGCAGTCTAGGGTAGCACCTCATTGTCCTTGCATTTAAAAGAAATTTACATCCTTTCTTATCATAGTGTGTCAATGCATCATAGTTTAGCCTAGTCTTATGTCATATGCCTACTCACAACGGTGTTGAGTACCATTTGTCGGTGCCGATGTCTGGATCACACTTGAACTCATCAGGGTCACACCTGACTATGTCGGGTTCGTATGCGGACCCTCAGGGAGGTCCCAACTTGATCGAGTTAGTGCATGATCTCGCAGCTCAGGTTCAGAGGATTGATCGGCGCCTAGATGGGGGCCTGGATGACATAGAGGATAGGATTACCGAGTCTGACCGAACTGTCCATGGGATGGTTAGTCGTATCACCACCTTGGAGGGGGCCATATGGGGCCCAGAGCATGAGCGACTGGTAGAACATCCGGATCCTTAGCGTCCTCACTCCGAGCCTACACCTCAGCCCACACCCCAGGCTACGCCTTAACCTCACCCTCAGCCACCACCTGCAAGGGATGCCCACGCCGATATTTGGGATAGTTGTGATGATGCTTTTGATAAAGGGTCTTTTGAGGGGGGAGATGAGACTCCTAGGGCCTTTGTTGCCTGGAGGTACAAGAGGTTTGATAGAAGGTATGTTCAGGAGTTTGACGAGGACTTGAGGGTGTACCGAGAGCGGGACCAAGATATTCAAAATGCTCACTTCGAAGCTCCTAGCTTTAACGGTTCTTTAGAGCCACATGTTTACTTAGATTGGGAGGCCAGGATGTTTGATTGGTTGAGAATGTGCGACTCTAGGCAAGCTTTCTTCACCAAGATAATGTTTAAAGGTCGAGCTCAGACTTATTGGACGAACCTTGAGAACCATCTTGCACAGAGGTTTGAGGACCCTATCGACTCATGGGAGGAGATGAAGGTGAGGCTTCAGGAGAAGTATGTCCCGTGACGTATCGACACCATTTGATTGATAGGTGGCAGAGCATCACTCAAGGCTCTAGATCTGTTTCGAAGTATATTGATGAGTTTGATGAGCTCCTATTGTGTGAAGCTCGTGATGAGGGCACGCTAACCCTTTTCCAATTTTAGAGAGGACTTCATCTGATTTACTAATAGGAGTTGTTCCGTCAACTCATGATGACTATTGACCATGCCTATTAGGTCGTGTGTGAGATGGAGTAGTTCGAGATGGATAGGGGCTCGCCCCCTCGAGCGAGACTTACATATCAACATCCCCTTGACCAGCGTGTCGCCTCTGAGTCATCCGAGAGGAGTTCTACCTTCAGACTCCCCGAGGTCCCACACCAGAACCCACACCCTCACCGTCGTCCTTTTCCCTAGAGGGATGTTGTGCCCACCCTACTTGCTCCCCATACTCACCCCCAACCTAGTGTCCCACCTGTTAGGCAAGATGAGAAGGGGAAGGCCCCCATGTTCGGAGATGTGCCTTAGGACAGTGGTTATCGTATCCATTGTTATCGATGTCAGGCGTTAGGCCATTATAATAGTTCTTGTCCTGTTAGAGCCATAGCCATTGAGAGCGTTGGTCTGATAGATCCCCCGCCTGCCCTTGAGGATGTGAGTTATGAGGTTGGAGCTGACATGGCCAATGAGTTTCAGTTGGAGGATGATGTAGTCGACTGTACGTACCTGGGATATTAGCATTGAGGACGTGCCATGTGATGATAGGCCGGTAGCGGTCGTTCGAGGGGGGGTCCTGCTGGCAGTGCCTGGGACCTTCGGATCATTGACATGCGCGAATGAGAACCACTCCATGTCTCGACGGTGACGAACTCTTAGATGGTTAGGGTCTTCTCATTGAAAGAGATAATGGCACAATGATCCATGGCACACCAGACACTTCATGTGCATCAGATATAATATATTCTAAAGAATATTCTTTTTTTCGTACGGCCGTTAATCACATGGGTTTTTTTGTAAAAGTTAGAAGACTATAGAGACTTATATGGACGGATCAAAAACTCAAGGACTAATATGTAATCAAGAAAGATTGTAAGGGATTATTAGCAAGAAATACCATTCTTTGAAATCCATTTGGTTGACAACTTAGGCGAACATCAGTGACAATGTGAACTGATCAGTGTGTGAAACCCCCTTCCACTATAGGTTGCATGCCAAATATATATTGGCAGTCAAATACAAGCTGTCCATGGTATTATAAGATCCAGGTCTAACTAATAATTGGCCTACATTTGAAAAAAAAAAATTCTGCTATGGCTGTAAATGATCATAAGATGATACACTTACTGAGAATATGCGACCAAATTAAGCAATGCTTGGCCAGCATTTAGCACTAGTTCTCGTAGATGTGCATCTACGTGCATGGTCCTGGAGTTTTAAATTCTTTTTCCATTCGGCTTTATTAATTAAAACGGCTCCCTGAAACTACGTCGAGGCAAATATGAAAAAGATATCTAAGTTTATAGAGTAATGATTTGTGCACAAAGTTACGTCATAATATAACATGTATTTTTGAAAAGATCTTTTATGCGTAGAAAAATACGCTCTCGTCAGATCTGTACGATGCATTTTTTTCGCGCATTAAAAGATCGAGCTCGTTCGACGAAAAAATAGAAGATTAAAATATTTGTAACACTGAAATATTTTATATATAAATACAATATTTTATTATAGGAATGAAATATTTTATTTGACTTCAAAAATAAATCAATGAAATATTTTATACAAATGAAATATTTTGTTACGTGAACGTAACATTTATTATAAAGATAAAATATTACAGAAATGAAATATTTTATTATAAGAACGTAACTTAATAAAATATTTCAATTTTATATTAAAATATTTTATTTCTATAATAAAATATTTCAGTACAATAAAATATTTAAATCCTATATTTTATGTCGAGCGGGCTCGATCTTTAATACGTGAAAAAATACGTCGTACAAATATTTTTTTTTTTGGAAAAAAATATTTTCAATTTTTTAAAAATTAACGAGAATATATGTTATATTATGTTATGACATCACTTTGTATATCGAATTTGATGCACGTAACATTGCTCTGAAAGTTTATAACCACGCCAAACATTGGAGGTCAAAGAACTCACTGTGGGAGCACGTCAACTGAAGTACGTGAAGCAGTGCACATAGTTATTGCCATTACGGATGATGTCAACGTTATGCGAATTTAATTTTCAAAGATATCTTCCGTACTGCATTCACGGTTTCATGGTTGTTAAAATCTCCGTTAAGTGCTCTTAAAATTTATAGGTACCGGGGTCAAGCCGTCAAGCTTAACCGATTCATCAATTTTTTTTTTATGAATCACATTTTTCAAAGATATGCCACTGAAATTTATTTAATGGACATCGTATATCTCTTTAATATGTTAAAGATTCTACACTAAATGGTCAAACCCATCCATCAAAGAATATAAAAAGATGATTTAAATGCGTACGTGAAGAAAGTAGGATTTCTAGCTTCTTCACTTATAAGATGCAGATCACATGTCTATAGCAAATCAAGGTCTTAATTTAAACATCTGGGATTCGGGGTTTGCCATTGTTGTCTCTAGCTGGAATTCGAGAGAGTCTTACGTTACCGAAGAGGAAACATTTCAATATAATTTAAACGAATCTCGACGAATTTATAGGTGATCTGTCTCGCCTAACCAGTCAGTGATCATTGTTCTTAAAAAAATCATCTTTACATGGTATTTGGCACTCCTAATTAAGTGGAGCGGCACCCTAATTCTTAATTAATCTCTGTTTGGAGCAATTTTACAAAACATTCTTTTAAGGGCGGCTATGACGTTCGAATAGGGCCCGATTAGGAGGATTTATTTGCCTCTGACCGCCGTATAATTCAACCTTAGGTGCATTTTGCTTAATCGGGCCAATTGGGATTAAAGTAAAATTTTCTCCTTTGGGGTCGGTTAAGTTGACGTCCGAACACGTCACCTTTCACCCGCTCCTAACTTAACCCGTTATCAAACTGACCCCACATATGATTTTCGTTAATTACTTACTCTCCACGGTATATCACTTCGAGTATGATTTCCTTGATGGACAGTGAGGAGGGTAAATCTGGCTAGGCCCATAACAGGCCCGTCAACGACGAGTCCAATTCGACTCACGGTCTACAATGTGCCCAAGGACACCCGACAGCCGCGGTCCACTAAGACTTGGCGTCGGATTCGACAGCGTATGAAGGGTTTTGGCCTAGGCGCAATAACCGCCGGATGACCCTCTAACGATCGATCGTTACCCCCACGATGCTGGCTTCGACCCTATAACAGGCGAGCACGCCCCACGAGCGTCGTAAGACTCGCCTAAGGACTGGTCGACTCCGAGATAACCGCACCTCAACGGAAAACTACTGTCACGATCACGGAAAACGTTACTCCATGACTCACACCCTTCCCTGCTAAGAGATCAGCCACCTCCATCAGGACAATCCCCTATAAAAGGGACCTCGACAGAGAAGAGAGGACACGGTGAATCTCACTAACAAAACGCCTACAGAGAAGCTAACTAGAGAGCTACACGTCTTGCTACTAGAGAGGTCACGACCGCTCATTCCCTGAGAGAGAACTCCCTCCTGAACGACATTACCACTCAGCAAACACTATCCGAGTGACCACTGGGATCAGCGAGCACTCGTCTGGAGAATCTACACGTCTCTCAGATCTTCTACAGCGACTCCACTTTCTCTCCTATTCTTCTCTGTTCTTTACTTATAACCATTGCTGACTTAAGCATCAGATGATTGTCCCCTGGGATAGAATCCGGGGCTCCTTCTAACCCCATTTTATTCTGGTGATTACAGACTTTCACGAGTGCCGAACGATTTTTTCAATAAATAAATAAAAAAATATGATACGAGAGATAGAGACCAATTTTCTCTCTCTACATTCAGTTAAACTTCTGAATATGAAACTTTGAATTAATTAACCCCTATTATAGACAAATCACAAAGCATAAAAAGTAAATGCCCTACCCACAATATAAAGATAACTCCATCTGCCCATCTGAGCAGTGCTGGCATCCTGATACTGCCCAGAATAACCCTAGCATCTGAGAAGACCCAAAAAGCTTCGTAACGATGGCTTGTTCCCCATGCCACCGGCCTCGGCAATTTGGAACAGTACTTCCTTCCTGAAGGTGTCAGCGGGCTCGCCGTTACACCCCTTGTCTTCTACTCATCCTGCTCGACGTCCTCGCGCTCCAACGCGGCTCCTCCTGTATGGTCGGCAGGCCTGAAAGCACCATTACGAAGAGAGAGCTCACATGGTTTAATCCCCCATGGCGCCGAATAATTGCAGTGGGGCTTAAAAGTAGGAGGAAGAGAAAGAAATGTGTCGTTCTTGCGGATAGATTCCGCTGCGCATTAACTGGGTTTGGATTGCGACGGATCCTTACCTGGCTGCATACCTGAACGGGAAGATGGCGCCTGCTGCTTCCTGGGTTCGCCATGATCACTTGCCTCTCTCCCTGTTAAGCTTTCCCTGCTCAACCCCGAGAAGGTGGCGAAAAGGCTGGCGGCGGTCATCTGCTTGTTGATCATGCGGGCCGCGTAGTAGGGGACCTTGGTGCCGCTCTTGCTCCGGTTGTCCTCGTCGAGGCAGCAGTTGACGAACATGACGCAGTCCATGAGGCTTTCCTTGGCCAGGCCCTTCATGTCGTAGGCCTGCGACCGCCGCCACAGGCTCCTGGCATGGCGGTTGGCGGGGTTCGACAGGGTGAGCGCCCTGGTCGCGTCGCTGACGGCGGCGTCCGCGTCGCCGAGGAGCAGGTGGCACTGGGCTCGGTTGCTGAGGAGCACCATCCGCTCCTTCCTCTTGTTTAGGGGGCACAGGTCCAGCGCCTCTGTGTAACCCTTCTCAGCCTCTTCGATATCCCCAGACCGGAAGCTGTCGTTTCCCTGCTGCTTCCGGAGTGCTGACAGGGCCCGCCTCTCCGCGAGCTCTTCCCTCGGCATGGCCTTCTCCCTCTCCATCCTCTCCACCTTCAGCTCCCACACTTGTTGCAGCACCCTATCTACTACTCTCTGGCTTGCCCTGTACTTGCCGTTCTCATGGTCACCAGGGTAATACAACAGTAAGGCTTCTGTGATCGTATCGCCGAGCTTCTGCCGCGACCCGAGGCTCCGGATCTCCACCAGGTCCGCGAGGCAGGGCGCGGCGGCCTCCATCACCATGCACCGGGTGTGCAGATCTGTGACGAGCAGCAGGAGACAGTCGATTCCCATGTACTGCCAGTCATCGGACGACCTCGACAGGTTGCAGAGGCCCTCGACGGCCTCCTTGCACTCTGCCACGGCCTTCCTCCCGGCCACGCTCCTGCAGAGAATCCTCATGAGACCCACGCCGGCCGGGGAGTCGTCGTTCACCAGCCCGCCCCACATCCTGCCCAGCTCTCTCAAGAAGTCCCTCCTGCATATCCGGGCGTGAGACCTGTCTTTGCAGGCGAAGCAGCTGAGCAGGTAGAGGGACCAGCACTGGAGCTGGCTCGCCCACTCCTCCGCCTTCCTGTTCTCCATCTCTTCCCCGCCCAAGCCCCTCGTCAGCAGGTCGCACTGGTACTTGGTCGTCCTCTTCTCGCTCCTCCTCTCCACGGCGACGAACTCCGCGTAGACGGTCTCCACGCAAGTGGAAGCCACCCGCATGGCCAGCTCCACGACCTCTTCCTCGTGCCCCGCCACCGCCTCGAAGGTGGCCTCGTAGCTGGCCAGGTGGCCGAGCGCCCGGACCGCCACACGCTGCTCCACCCACGTCAGCCCCCCGCGGAGGAGCTCCACCAGCGGCTCCACGACGCCGGACCCGGCGGCGAGCTCGCCGAACCGGGAGACGCTGATGGTGTAGGAGCCGATGATGTGGGCGGCGTAGTAGGGGATGTAGATGTTCTGATCGCGGAGGAGCCACGCGCGGTCGGCGAGGCCCCGGCGGATGAGGGCGGCCATGCACCGGAAGACGCCGAGAGCGGGGAACTCGGGGTTGTCGGGCTGGGCCATGGCGACGTTCCAGAGCCCGCTCATGACCAGGACGTGCTCCGGGTCGTCCCGGCGGGGCATCTCCCGGAAGAACCGGGCGACGGCGGCGGCGCGCCTGCGGGGGTCCTGCTCGTTCATGGCGCAGAAGAAGCAGCAAGGGATGGTGCAAGCGACGGCCACCTCCACGGCGGCGTTCTGCTTCTCCTTGCCCTTGTTCATGGCGGCGTTGGTGGTGTCGCCAGCTGCAGCTGAGGGCGCGGTGGGGTTCTCACGCTTGTTGGGATCCATCACGGTTTGGACAGGAGACGGCGGTGAGCTCTTAAAGGGGGGAGTGGGGGTGTTGGGAAGAAAGCCATGGGGATGTGTACGGGCGCCGCTGAAGTGGGAGCGTGGAGGCCGGCGTTGGTGGGGCGGGGGGGGTGACACCTAGCGGCGCACGACAAAAAAGTGATTGATTGTTAGAAGTTTTTGGGGGTGGTTTATGGCGGCTTTCGACGGAGACATGAGTTATTTGGGGAACCACTGACGCGAGGCAAGTTGTCTCGATTGGGTCGCCGGTTGTGGCGAGCGCGAGTTGGGCGGTTCCGTTTGTGTGTGCGTGTGTGTTATAGAGAGTGCGTGTGTGAGAGATAGAGAGTTAATTGTTTCAGATACTTCTCCACTGGCAAGCGCGTGCGTGTGCGCGTGCGCGTGCACGTGCGTGTGTGCGAAGAGTGTTGTGTGTGTACGTGTGTTTTTGTGTGTGAGAGAGAGATTGATTTTCTCAGTTGGTGAGTACATTTGCGCGTGTGTGTGTGTGTGTGTGAGTACATGTGTGAGAGTGTGTGAGTTGTTGTAGAGGGTTCTCCACTGGCAAGTGTGTGCGTGTGCGAGTGTTGTGTGCGCACGTGAGAGTGAGAGAGAGGGAGAGAGAGACATTTCCAATTGGAAAGTATATATGTGTGCGTGTGCGAGTGTATAAGTGTGCGCGTGTGCGTGATGTGTGTGAGAGAGAGAGAGATGTTACACCATATATGATTCACCATATTGACAAATGAGTATGTGTGCGTGAGAGGGTTATTCCAGAGGTTTCTTCGCTGACGAGTGTGTGTGCATGTCTGTGTCATAGTGTGTGTATGTGTGTGCACAATAGAGAGAGAGAGAGAGAAAGAGAGATTGATTTTCTCATTTGGCAAATATGCGTGCACGTGTGTAAGTGTGCGCATGTGCGTGTGGACGTGCGTGCACACGCTCGTGTGTGTGTGTGTGAGAGAGAGAGAGAGAGAGATAGAGAGAGGTGTTGCATAGGTTTCATCATCGGGCGCGCGTGTGTGTGTGTGAGAGAGAGAGTGAGAGATAGAGAGATAGAGAGAGAGAGATGTTGCATAAGCTTCACCATTGGGTGCGCGGGCTTATGCGTGTGTGCCCGCACGTCAGAGAGAGAGAGAGAGATGGGTTGTATAGGCTTCACCATTGGCAAGTGAGATGGTTGCTTTACGATATGTGTTTTTTTTGGATGACATTCCTATTGCTTCTTCGAGATACATATTTAAAGCATTCTTTCGACTCACGTTGTGGAACTGTTGGACTATTTGTTTTAACGAATAAGCTGCTTTTTACTAATCTATGTACTGTTAATCATACTGGCCCCTTTGACACATAGAGACTACTTTAATCAAGACACTACAATTAGTATCTCGCTTTTCTTTTAGTTTATAGCTTTACATCACCCCCACATGCCATAATTTGCAGTGACTGCGAGGATATAAAACTAAACATCATTCAATTTGCGGTGTAATGAATTATTCTTCGCCCAATATCGGCGTGAGACAGCACTACTGTTCCCCGCTTGTGCCTATTTTCCCCCCTGCAAACTACCTACGTTTGGAAAAACTACGTATGCATTGTTGTAGGTGACTCCGTTAGCAATTCAATTCTTGGGATTACTGTAAAATGCTTAAATTATTCTACTTCTGTAGCCTGTAGGATTTTTTTAATCAATGTAATTGGATTAATGATATAATACTGATGTAATTAAGCCATCAATCCGACGAGATATCTTAACTTTCAACCCATCTAAAACTTAACGCCGAAGTGCATGGTGGTCCATCCTGCATGATGGCTCACTAGTGCTGCCTCCTCCCTCTGCGTAATTCTCGTTCCTCCCACCCCTTTAGATTAATATGGCCGTGGATAAAATTCCAACGCGTATGTGCTTAATGATCATACTTAGTCTAAAGTTGCGGCGGGCATGCACAGTTAGGCTAAAAACTTTCCTACCCGCAGTAGTGTCCATCGATCGATAGCTAGTCTACCGCATATTTCTTTCTCTTCCTAGTCGACGAAGGAAAGGCTCCTAGCTAGTAGATCCCAGGTGGGTGTGCTCATCATCGATCGTTAGTGTGGCACTGGATCGACGAACGTTTGGAATCCTTAGAACTCCCGACATCGGACTGTCAGCAACGCATGCAGGACTCACTGTGTGCACCCTAGTGCGAGCAGCTAGCATATTATATATCTTTCAGCTGGAGTGCTCTCCACATCACGGAGGTGTTGGCCTGGGGGAGAATCGATCCATAACACAACATACTGCGTGGGTGTGGGGCGACTAGTGCTACGGGGAAAGCCTCTTTTGGTGAATTAAGAAAAGGGGAAAGAGACCTATCTAGCTAGTAACTACGGATGGGTAATGGGTTTGGACCAGTGGCCCCCTGTTTAAGCTCATCCTCGATCGATCCTTAACTCCCGAGGATCAGCTATAGCTCAGAGCACTCGAGCCGATCCATCCCTAGAGACTTGTGAGCCCCCTGACGTGATCATGTCCATGCATGCATCCAACTGTTGGTGCTTCACATGTTGATCTCTTCAACCCATGCATGGACCGGTGACTACTCCTGAGCTGATCAGTCTCCCATCATTTCCGCGAACACCGCCGGTGCTGTCATTTGTCCCTCCCCACATTCAGCCTGTTTGCGTAATAACTTCTTGCTGTGCAGCACACAGCAAGCAGTACTGAAGCTTTTTTAGCCATGGCTCGTGGAAATTAATGGAGAATGCTAGGAAGCTCAAATGGGGTTGCCCAAGAAGGAATGAAGTGAACAGCGCGTATCATGCATGCAGGTAGCTAGATTTCATGCAGTACTGTCGGGTCCATCTTCCCTGTTAGAGGCACGACAGCCCGACAGTCTTGAAAAGACTCCTGGATGCGAAGACAAGGCATTGCCTTTCTGTCCATTAGTGGCGTTTCATCGATCATCCTAACTCCTAAATATATGCATGCCACCATGCATGTTTTGCGCAGGAAGGGACACCCCATTGCAGGGCCGTCGGGAGCGGGGGCATCGACCCATTGGAGAACAAAGGGCCATAAATTTCTTTTTTGTACATAGTCTTACCATATACACTACGGACTTACCATTGAAAAACGAACAATTTAAGTTCAAAGATGAACTTCCGCATGCATGCACGCATGCATGGAAGGATGGAGATTGGCTTCGTGAAGTGAGTTCCATTATTTTGTTACTTGTCCTGATCGCTGGGGACGCACTTCGCAGCACCTGGGCAGGCATCGGAAAGGGAGCACACAGATGGTGGGGCGACGTTCACGTGAGAGGAAAGAGAGGCCCCTGGCCGGTGCCAGAAGTGAAGGCCAGTGTTTTTGTATAGACCTCAGCAACAGCTTTAGTACTCCTGGGTGCACCCCCATCTGCTCTCCGTAAGCTGGAAAGTGGGTTTCAAGAGAAGGGTTTTTAAGTTTTTACCTCTTAAAAACGTTGATATTAGGAATAAGCCCCTCTAATCCACTTATTTGTTATTAAGCCCCCCTCAATTCTTGTCATTGACCCGAAGAAGTCTCTACCATCTATTTCATGTATAATATTTAACTTAATTATAGTTAAGACTAAATCAGAGCGATGAAATGACTAAAAAATCTCTCCAACAATCTTCACCCAAAGACATAAAGAGAGAGAGACGACATAGACGGGGGAGAGAGGCCACCCATGGGGGCCGGTCTCCTCCTCCGACACTGGCACCCTCACCCATTGATCAGGGTAGGATGTGTAGAGAGAGAGAGTAAAGGGGGAGGGAGAGTTGAGGGAGCGATGGCGCCCACGGAGTTGACGGAGGGTGCGTAAGGCCCCGTTGAAGTCGACGATCATGGGGCAGGTGAGGGAGTTGAGGGAGCTTATAATAAATAGCTAGGTGGATTAGTGGACTTATTCCTAACATCAGTTTTACTAAGGGTTAAAAACTAAAAAAACACCCAATAGAAGGCTGCCAGGGATGCCCAGGCAGGGGCACAGGGGATGCTGCTCCTTCTGACCTCTTCAAGTTCGAAGACTGCAGGTGTACCATCTATCTCTGTTCCAATTGGCTGCATGGTGCAGGGGGAGGGCATCTCCCGGAAAGATTTGGCAGGATGGCTTATCTCATCCGGCCGGAGGCTGCGCTGTGAAGAGCAGCCGCAGGGAGACAGATGAAGAGGAGACCAATTAACCCGACCTTTTTTTCTTGCTGACATATTGCTTTCACTCTGATCATGCATGCCATGGATATGGATGCATGCAGATGTTCTACATCCGATGTTGATCCGAATGCAGTCTGATGCTCTCTCTTGACATATCACATGAGATCGAAACTTTTCGAGCGTCTCTCCGTGCAGTCGCTTAGAAAAAGACTTTTAAAACAGTTTTGGACATAAACCTCCGCACGAAGTGAGAACATGTCAAGTCAAAAGAGAGGATTGGATCAATAAGCTCTAATAGTCCTCTGATGCAGAGGATGTGCGGCAACTCTGATTAGACAGTTGAATATGGAAATAAAGAGTAATATGAAACTGTAAGGCCATGTTTGATAATCCGTTAGGGTGGGAGAGTCGATGAGAGAGGGCGACGTGAATCTCACGACTCTCACACACATCCTCATTAATCGGGGTCGATTAACACACTCGACTCTATGGAGTGGGTTGCGTTAACCGCACCCGATTAGCAAAGCGCCCAAAGAGTATGTATAAAATATGTTCGGATATATATAATCCATCTCCAGTTTAGTATATGACAAGTCAAGAAAGTTAGACAAATGGAAGTTCTTTATCTTAATATATGATCTTTGTCTGATGACGACTACACGTTATCGTGGTGGAACTGACGCTAATACTTGTGATAGAAAAATGAACTCTGAAACAAAAAAAAAATCTAATGAAGAAAGAAGGAAAAAGAGGGCCAGCTAGAAAAAAAATTCTGATGTGATGTTTTCTAACGCTCGTTCATATAGAGGATGTTTTCCTCACATATACATACAATGCAGGCATTGCTTTCAAAAAGGCCAGAAAATTAACTCCGTTAGAATCCAGAATCACCCTTAATGATTTTTGTTAGAATAATTTTTATAGAGACAGAAAATTGGTCTCTAACTCTTGTACCACATTTTTTTATTTATTTTTCGGGAAAGACCACCTGGCACTCGTGAAAGCCTACAAACATCAGAAAGAAGGGCGTCATAAGGAGTCCTGGACGTTACCCCAGGGGACAATCTTCCGATGCTTAAGTCAGCACCGAATTGAGTAGAGAAAGAAGAAGAGTAGACGAGAAGAATGGAGTAGGAGATCGTCTGTGTAGGCCTGGGGGAACTGTTGATCTTCCGGACGAGTGCTCGTCGTTGCCAGAGACCACTCAACGAGTGCTCATTGGACGGTAAGAGTGTTCGGAAGGGTTACTCTCTCCGCATGGGGACGGTCGAGACCTCCTTAGCAGCAAGTCGTGGAGCTCTCTCTAGCCCGTTTCCTCTTGACTTCTCTGGGAGTTTTTTGGTGGAGTTCACCGTGCCCATGCTTGTTCGTCGAGGTCCCTTTTATAGGGGATTGTCCTCAAGGGAGGGAGCCAAACCCTTAGTAGGGAAGGACACCAGTCGTGGAGTAACGTTTCCCGCGATCGCGGGGGGAGTTTCCCGTTGAGGGACGGTTATCCCGGGGTCGACAGATTCCCAGGCGGGTCTTACGGCACCCGAAGGGCGTGCTCACCCTTAGTGGGGTTGAGGCCGATGTCATGGGAGGCAACATTCGGTCGTCGGAGGGTCATCCGGTGGCCGTTGCGCCGGGCTCGAAGCCCTTCCTGCGTTGTCGAATCCGAGGCTCAATCGTCGTGGGCCGTCTGTAACGAGCCACGGATGTCGAGCGCCTTTGGGCGTGTTTGTAGATCGAGGGCCCAAATGGGCCCGACATAATTGGGCCTACATGGGCCGAGCTGATGTTACCCTCCTCAATCTTATATTAAAAAAGAATGAAATATAATATACTTATATTAATAGAGCACTTTCCATTCAACACCTTATATTACTGGAGGTCCCCTCCGGGAACGATTGTCCCCAATAATGCACTGTTTCTGGGGAGATGTTTGATTCCATTCAATTGATTAATGCCAAAATGTACAAGTCCTTTGATAAAGGATATTGAATCATGTGTTCTACATATCCCCTAATCTAAGAAAAGTAATTCAGTGGTCGTTTGGATTGTCATGGACGAATAAAATCCTTGGACTCTAAAATTATTGATTTCAAAACAGTAAAAAGAATTCTTCATTTTGGTTCATTTTGATTACCCTGTGAAACAATATGAGGAAATCATTTGTCAAGCAGTTGATCCCAAGTTAAATTTTCTTTGCATTTTGTCCTCCAAATCCAATGGGCATTGAGCATGGCAGCATTTGCATCTCTCTCTCTCTCTCTCTCTAGAATGTACCCTTCCCATTGCTCTCCCACTCTCTCTCCTCTCTTCCTATTACATTTATAAAAAAGGACAAAAAGTATGATTAACTGTTTTCTTTGTCACTATGTCATGAGGAACTTAATGAAAGGGATTTAGTTTTAATGACAACAAATATTGGGGATTTATTTTATAATACATAGACTAGGTTATCGGGATTACTTTGACAAAAAAAAATCCTTGCTTGATTGCATCTTATATGATGAGGATTAACACTTTAACCGGAGATAGATGAAGTCTTTCCTTAGTCACTCTGTCACGAGGAACTTAATGAAAGGGATTTAGTTTTAATGACAACAAATAATGGGGATTTATTTTATAATACATAGACTAGGTTATCTGGATTACTTTGACAAAAAAAATCCTTGCATGATTGCATCTTATATGATGAGGATTAACACTTTAACCGGAGATAGATGAAGTCTTTCCTTACATGAGTACATTTCCTCCTCTGAAATCATTCTTGATCACATCTAATAAGTAGATTAATAATATATGGAGATTTAGGGTGCATTTGAGAACTCGCACTGGACGGTGGCTTGCGAGCCATAATCTCCCGACAAGGATTAATTTTTGTCAAATGCCCAGGAGTGTCTCGGCTTTTTAGCGCGGGTAGAAATCCTAAGGAGAGAAGTTACAGACACAAAAGGGGGCTTCATTGGGGAATCCACATGAGTTATAGTAAACAACGGTGGTAGCGGAAAGCAGCAACGACAGCAGGAACAGCAAATACGGTGGCCGGTAAAACCTCGGCTCTACAGCTACTCTTACTGTACCGGAAAATACGTCCCGATCTCACAGTCGAGGGACCACCATACTAACAGGAAAATCTCTGGCTACGCTGCCAGGAGAACCATCACGACACCACTATCGTGAACCGGACACTGCCTAGGAAAAAGCCTCGGTGACGCTCACCGGAACCCTAGACCTCAACCTCGGGAACACACCCGAAAATTTTACGCAAAACCATGTCTCGCAGATGGGAAACGGAACCTCAAGTCACGAGAATCTCACGTCACGTGACAGGAGCACTGCCCACCAGAAGCAAGGCCAGATGCGTCCACTGACGACTTTGTCCGCAGCCTCAAGTGTCTCGCTGCGACGCCCCAGGCGAAGACTGAGACACTGTACAAGTAACCAGGAACACAGAACAAGGACTAGCTAGGGTCGCGCTCGTCAGCACGGGTCGGACGCCCCCAATCACATGTGCATACACAGACCATGCGTCCTAGGTCAGATCCTCTAGCTGGTTCTTCCCCCAAAGCCCAGACTCACGCTGCGTGTGAGGGCCCTATGGTAACCAGCCTAAAAACCATCTCTCTCGGGTAACGCTCTCCACCACTCCCAAGTGGGTTCGCACACAAGTGCGCAGGAAAGCTACGACTAGTGGCAGGTCACTACACGTGAACACGGAAACCCACACACGCACCCATCGTGAGTAACACGAGGTAACAGGTGGCTCGGAGCCACTCGACCCTGTACAGCCCACTAGACCTAATAATCCGACGGTCCTTGAGTCACACGACTCGGTCAAGACCGTTGTACCGGGACGGCTCCATACCGTCAATCTAGCCTAATCCCTAGGTCTGAAACCACGGTAGCATGAATACCGAGGTAGCTCACAAGCCGCCGAGACAATTCCCTATCCAAGGGAAAAGCGGAGAAATTCCAGCCCCAAGCTGGGTGACTAGACCCACAGTCCAAGGCCACACACATGGCCCGCATGGAAAACACTTCCCGAAAAGTCAATGATGGGCAGGAATAACCCTCCACACTCAAGCCGACTCACGGTGACTTGATCTAGCGAAGGCACGAAGCCTGGAACACAAAGGGTCACCCGGACCCTCCAAACCGATGGGCGCGCTAATCGAGATAACATGGTATCTCCAGACACCCCAGAAACACGGACACAGAACCCACGGGGTGTCTGGGACATCCATGAGACCGAAGGTCCACCACTGGGTCACAACCGGGTCGATCGGGGGCCAACACGATGCAAACAGAACACAACTAGCACGGAAAACAGGGTGGCGGTCCTCCCCGGACCGTCAAATCAGCTGGCGGCCCTCTCAAGACCGCAAACCAAGCCTAGCGGTCTACCCCTGAACCGCAAGCCACAGCCTGGTGGTCCACTCTAGGCCGCTAGAGACACGTAGCAGTCATGCCAGGACCGCTACCGACCAAGAACAATTGGCAGTAAACGGTCATACCCCTGACCACAACCCCCTGCCTGGCGATTCACTCTGGGCCGCAAGCCACTACCTAGAGGTCTATCACGAGGCCGCAAGGCTCGAACCGACATAAGGACCCCTGGCAGTCTCCACATGGCCGTCAGGTTGCTTAGCGGTCCCTGGAAGGACCACTAGGCCGTCTCGAGCGCGAAAACGGTGGAAACGGTGGAAAACTCCATTCCACGCCCCGTTCACACCTATGTGAAGGGGAAAATAAGGGGAAACTAGTCTCCAACCTCTCTAGCACCGAGAGGACCCATTTAAATCTCAAAAATGCGATCGAAACACCCGATCCGACTCACACCCCAAAATATGCACTTTTCCCCAAAACGCAAAAATAACCCCTCTCGGCTCACCACGGCCTACAAAACTCGCGGGAATGGAAGTACATGGGTTAAGGATCCGTCCCCCTACCTCCACCGAAGCTTCCGCGCGCCGAGGACGCCGATCCGCCAAGAAAACGTCGTTAAAGCTCCGCCGGTTCACGAACTCGCCACGAGCTCCATCGCGAGCCACCGCCTCTTGATCCTCGCCCATGCCCGGTCATTCCTCGCCCGCGTCGCCCCGCCTCGCCCCCGCCTCGCTCCATCGGCCGCCGGAGAAGAGAGGGTGAGAGTGAGAAATGAGAGATGGGGAGAGAGAGAAAAGAGGTTATATATTTAAAAAATTTAGAATTTTTGAAAAATATCAAAAATAGAGAAAAATACTTCCCGTGATCCTTGAAAAATGCACAATGCGCCAGTAACGTCCTGGAGTCGGAGAACGCAACGGTTCACCCTACACGGGGTTCCGAAGGTCCGATAGGCAAAAATATGCCTAAACCGTAAAACTCAGTACATGATCCACAAAAGCGATCTGAAGCTCGCGGATCGTGATCCGAAGAATTTTTGAAAAACGTGGGGCGTTACATCGGAGGTTCTTCCGACGGTCATTGCGCCTGGGCCGTAGCTCTTCACGTGGTGTCGAATCCGATGTCGAGTCGTATTGGGCCGCATCTAGATGGGCCGCGACCGCCGGGCGCCCTTGGGCGCGTCGTAGATCGTGGTTTGAGTTGGGCTCGGTGTAACCGGGCCTTACTTGGGCCGAACCGGATTTACCCTCCTCAGTAATCATTAAAAATCTTAAAACATAAAGACATTTGTACGATCAAAGGATTTTTATGGGAATGAAAGAGTGAAGTGCGTTATCAAACGCCCCCTTAAACTCACCTCCTGGAATCTGCCCACCTATTTATTTAGGATAGTTGAGCTAGATGATCGTCATTTATCTGCAGACCCTAAGCTTTATGATGAGATTTATTATTTAGCAAAGTTAGAGTTGGGGATGCGTTAATTAGGGATAAGTATCGTTTGATTTGATTTGGTTTCAAGAATAATTTTCTCAAACTAAATCGAATTGAATTAAGGGTTCAACCCGAACCAAATCAAATCGAATTACTTTGAAATCAAATCAAACCAAATCGAATTAATTCAATTCGATTCGATTTGAATCATATTCTTTCTCCTTTTTAGAAATTAGACTGGATTCAAAATAGAGTAAATAAAGATATGGTAAAATAATTTCTATCAAATAAAATAAGTATTAAAAAAATAACATCAAAAGTTACAATTTGCAAGAACAAGCTCCACGATATTTTAACATAAAAACCTAAAAAATTAAATAAAAGGTTATTTGAAACTTAATTTATAACATTAGATACAGAAACCTCATCAGGACGATGAGAGTTAGACTTTTAAAATTACGTTTAATAGTTATATATACATTTATATTAAATTGATAAAAATATTCTTAAAATTAGGTTGGACTTTTGGAATTAAGATTAACAGTTATATATATTTATATTAACTTGACAAAAATATCCTTAAATTTGAGTTATTCAGTTCGGTTCGATTTTCTGAAAATGAAAACTAAACTAAACCAACAATTTTAACACAGTTCGATTTGAATCCAAATTGAATTTTTTTGAATTTTGGCCCAAACTAAATCTATCGGTTCATTTTTATTTTCAAGTTGAACCCGAATAATACTCACCCTTAGCGTTAATGTAAGGTTACTGATACATGGGGCCCGCTTTTATGTCAATGACTTTAGGGGCACGAAAGCCTCTTCATGCTTGATTGGGTCTTCAATATTAATAAAACAAAAATACTTGTTGCACCCTAGTGTGCAGTAGAGGGCTCAAACCTGCAGTAGAACAGGTGGCACGGATCCCATGTCAAGAATTTTTTTTAAGAGTGTTGGCAATTATTTTAAGAAGTGTTTATGGGTCAGTTTAGTTTGGTACAAATGTTTATTTCTCCTTTTCAAACTAAACTCAACTGAATATTCCAAAAAATCTAACTACAACAAGCAAAAAAATTTGATCCAAGTCAACTTAATTCAAATTTTCTTGGCATAGGGCCACACCACACATACCACTAGTCCACGTTAGACCAATGGGGAACAAGTGTGCAACAAGTCAAACTCATAAGGGCCGTTTGATATTGGGACATATTAGTAGTAAGTCAAACTCTTAGAGGCTATTTGGTATCGAGATAAACTGTGATTAGGGTTGTAACCACATTCTTTATGTAATATGGCCGTTTTTCACGAAGATAAGAGGGGTTAAGAGGATTAGGGATATTCTCAACCTAGGGGTTAAACATTGGGATACGTTATTCTAACTTTTTTTGTTGGAATGACTTACCACTATTAATTTTCTAACCCTATTTCACGCCTCCCGCCCTTCCCTTTCAATACCCTCATTAGTGTTGATAATTATATAATTATTTATCTCATTAGTGCTAATTATCATTATAAATAAAAAATATTAAACAATAATATCAATACTGCTAATCATGATTAAGAAGATAAACATATTGAACAATAGTCTCATTAGTCTCATTAGTGCTCGAGGAAGGGAAAAATCGCCAAGCCCAACGCGGCCAGTAACATCAGGCCCAAAGCGGCCCTTTATCGCTAGGCCCAGTATGGCCATCGCGAATCGACCCACAGTCTAGGAACGTCGTCCAATTGAGGCCCACTCGGGACTGGCCGGCTCGCGAGCTTAGTCTCCACACACGTGCGTCCTAGACGCCATGAAATTTACCAGCGAGTGAACGTTGAGGCCAGAGTTAAGAGAGTTACCCTCGACGAGCACCGGATCTCACCCATGTCACCGAGATGCCTGCCACGATCCTCTTAGAAAATGGGTGAGCGGGCAACAAACTATCCCCACAATTGAGCAGATCATTGCTCCACTAACCACGTTCTCGCTAAGTCAAGAAAGAGACGATGCCAAGATGAATGATATAAATAGGTCCCAGATAAGCCTAGAGATACACGTACAAATTGTGACACCTTGCAACTCGCCTATGGACCCTTGCACAAACACATACCCACCTCCATAGAGATACAAAGAAAACTCTCCTGTCTCTAGACTCCAAGCTACATCTTTGAGCACTCGGAGTTCTTTTGAGCACTCTCTCCCTCTCCATAACTCTTATCGCCCTCTCTCTCTCTCTCTCTCTCTCTCTCTCTCTCTCTCTCTCTCTCTCTCTCTCTCTCTCTCTCTCTCTCTCTCTCTCTCTCTCTCTGATCTTTCACATTCTTGTGTGCGCGTCTCTGACTTAAGCATCAGAGAGTTGTCGCCTGAGATCACACCCAACACTCCTTCTGACACACTACTTAGTGCTTGCAAGTTTCCTCGGAAAGGTTAGACTCTCTTCCCCTCAAAAATTTCAAAAGTGTAGTACGAGGCCTAAGGTAACACTTTGATGTCTCTACCGTGCTAAATATTATTAACAAAAAATTTATTAAATAATATACTCATTAGTGCTAATCATCATTACGAATAAAAATATTAAACACTAGCCTCACTAATGCTAATCCTCATTAAGAAATAAAAATATTAAATAAATGACATATTATTAGTGCTAAATACTATCAAAAAGAAAAATTTAGAAATACGGGTATTTTATAATAGAATCCCTATAAAAGGTAGTTTCTTGTCTTATGGCATTCAAAAAAAATTGTTTTTGGTTTGCCGCGCCATGGCAATATACCGTAATGTGGTGAACTATACCAAGTTAAAATCGGCATGGCAAATCCTAGGTACAATGGTTTTCTCCTTTACAAACTAAACCTAATTGAATATTCTAAAAAATTAAATTACAACATATAAAAAATTAATCTAAGTAAACTTAATTATAAATTTCTTAGTATGGGGGTCATGTCACACATCCCATTGATCTACGCTCGACCAATGGGGCATAGATGTCCCCCCGTGTTGTACACCTCAGTGTGCACTAAGTCGAGCTCTTAAGGAAAAGAGTTTTAGCCATTGAATTGTAGTGCAACTTTTTTTTTTGAGTTGGCTCAAATCTACCTATATACCCATATAATCTAATCGGTGATCCAATAATTAAAAAAAAGATCATGCACTCTAAATGGGCAAAAAATAATTAGTCATCAAGATACCCTAACTTAAAGTACAAGGTATGTCATCACCAATTATCTAAAAAAATTAAAAATGAAACAGACTAATTTTTAAAAGAACGAGTCCAACACTATTTATTCAATCTGATTTTTTTATTACTCTCTTGGTAATCTAATGGTGACATGACTTACACCTTAAGTTAAGATATCTTGAGGACTACTTCAAAAAAAATTAAAAAAAATTAAAGACACTACACACCCAGACATAATGTGTAGCAACTCGAAATTTTATATATACATTTATATGTAAAAAAAATAATGAAAGATGAAAATAAAATAAATTATAAATATTTTTCTTTATGTCTTTAAAGTGTAGAATATATAAACACGAATCCTATCACACGTGTTAACACGAACGGTGAGATTCGCGGCACGATTCTGAGAAGGCGAAAATGTCGGTTCTGTAACAGTACTGTAGCATTCGATTTAAGAGAGAATTATTATCTCTAATTAAGTCTTAATTATTGGATGATGTAATTTCTTACCTAATTAAATAAATGAGGTCATAGATTATGTCATAAAGGGGGATTTATTTCAATATTTACATGTTGGAAATTAATGTCAACATAAGTTGGTGTAATAGTAACATGAGTTAGTGAAATAGAAAAATTGGGTGGAAAATTGACTTAGAATTAAATTAGAAATAAAATATCATTGAATAAATGAGGTAATTGATTATGTCATAAAGAGAGATTTATTTCAACATCCAAATGTTGGAAATTATTGCCAACATAAGTTGGTGTAATAGTAACATGGGTGGGTGACATAGGAAATTAGGTTGAAGATGGAATTAAATTAGTAATAAAATAATTATAGGATTTGGCCTATAAATAGGGCTGGGATCTTCCCTACTCAAAATCACAAATCCATTGGGGAAGTGCTGGTTGTAGAGAGGAGGAAATCTTGAAGTTTGGAGGAGTATTCGAAGTATTCTTCGTTCTTATTGTTCTTCCTCTTCGATCTTCCACTAGGTAGGTATTCTAGAGAGGCTAAACTCAAATTGATGTATGAATTAGATGTAGTTGCATGTCTACTTTGATTCTATATCATTTTACCTAATTTTTATTGAGTATTAAGCATGTTGTCCATACAACTGGACATAAGATTTTAATTGAGATTTTTAACTATCGGAAGATCCGTTTCGGATCACGGTGTCTTTCTAAGACCGTGTTCCGGATGTGCGATCTCCGCCCCGATCGTGATGTCTTCAAGTTCTAATTGAACCGATATATCGTCTAATATGTTAAATATGTCATGTGAAGTTGTATATCATTCAAATTCACACACGATTAAGTTAAGGATATGGAAGATGATAATTCTATTCCATGAGCTTATATTTCCATCCTAGTTCTTGTTACCTTCGTGATATCTTTGATCTCCATGACTATATTATCTTTCTAGCATGTTAAATGAAATAGATATTATCTGTTAAAATTACATGGGCTTAGTTACATGATCGTGATCAATACGAGTTTAACGATTTCCATGTTATCGTGTTACCGTGTTTTCGACAAGTCGCGTAGTTCACTAGTTTTCTAAAGAAGAACGGTGTCTAAGGAAAGAGGTCCACAGGCAAACGCTTTAAGTGGATAAGTGGTTACTTAATTAGGTCCTCGTGAATACGAGAGGAGCCTCCCACTGTCCCACCTTTTACATGGCCGTGATTCTTTGATTTTCTAATTAAGCTCCGACTGCGAAAAACAGGATAAAATTTCCACTAGAATTGTTCCTCATTTTCAACAAGTCGTGTAATTAGTAAGATTCCCAAGAAAAAATGGTGTCTAAGGAAAGAAGTCTAAGGGCAAACGCTTTAAGTGGATAGGTGGTTTCTTAATTAGGACCTCGCGAATGCGAGGGGAGCCTCCCACTGTCCCACCTCTTACCTGGCCGAAATTCTTCGATTTTCTAGCTAAACACCCGACTGTGAAAAATTTGATCTAAACCCGTTTTACGAGATTTTTTGCAAGGGCTGATTGTGCCTTGTCCGACAATCCAATCTTTTATCGACTTAATGTCGTTAAACATGATGCCTTAAATCCTTTTCGAACTTCTCTTTCAACTACTTGTAATTCTTGTACAACTCATACCTCGAATGATAAATTTTGCTAGATCTATACTTTATTTAGTAACATTTACCTTGAAATTCTTTGGCCATACATATTTTGTGGATGTCTAAATATACTTGGGATCTATGATCTATAACCCCAATCCCCGGTGTTAATGGGGCCCGGTCTGGTCTTGGAGGGAGCGCCCGAAAGTACTTGTGCCCATGGGAGTTGAATGACCTGGTGTGGCATTACACCGAAGTGTTTGACTTGCTAGATTGATTTATGACATTCCACAGTTCGTGAATTACTTGAAGTACTTGAATTACGTGAAATACTTGACTTGTACATACTTGCATGAAATGGCCAATTCTATAGTAATACTTTCTACATGATCGTCCTCTACTTGAAGTTTACTCTTGATATCTTGTCTACTTGCGATTCCATTCTTTACTTTCTCTCATATTCATGTTCCATATTTTATTTACGTTTCTCGGCATAGCACAATAACTTTATCTAAAAATGTTAATTACTTTAAGTTGTCTGGTATAGAGATATAAATCTTACTGAGCGTATAGCTCACCCTACGTTTTTGGTTAACATTGCAGGTAGTTAAGACGATGAACCCCAAACATATGGGGACGGGTAAGAGTGAAACGAGGGATCAAGTTTATCTTAGTTACCTAGGTTTATGAGTAGTACTCTTGCTAGAATTATGTACTTGAAAGTTGTATTATGCCTCTTAAAGCTTAAGAATGTTGTAAAACTTTATTTCGATGAAATAAAAGTATCTTTTCTTCTTGTGTCCCATTATGGTTGGACCCGATTATACATGCTCTTGATCGACACAAATGTTTACGACTCGTCGCGCCTCGATATTCCGCGTCGGGACGTGAAATAACGAGCCTTTCTCATGAAAAAGGTACCCAGTTACTTGTGAAGCTGGCCCCGAAATCAAGCTCAGTCGTCAATTTTATGATAATTTAAAGTATATTTTTAACCGGCCTATTTTGAATTTAGTCTCAGATAATCACAAAGCAGGCTCAAAAGATGACCTCTTTAGTCAAAAATTTTGTCGGATTTAGTTTATATTTGCATATATGAATTTTCAAAGGTGTCGGTGTTGAGGGAGTGGAGCTTGATCGCGGAGATCACGAGGGTTTCGTAGGCAATGGCTATGAGGTGAAGTTTTTTTTTTGTGATGAAAAATCCGACGAATCATAAAATCTTAAGGGCGTGTTTGACGCGCGGATAAGATAAAGGAGCGGATGAGAGAGAGAGAGCGATGGGTCCCACTCTCCTCACACACAAATGTGTTAACCGGACTCGATTAGTGCAAGCGACCCCCGGGGGTCGCTTGCTCTGACCGGGCTCGGTTAGCAAAGTCCCCCTAAGAGTATTATTATATTTTTCATGAACCGAGTTACTTGTATAAATAGGGTCGATGGAATAGCGGTGGTAAGCTATCAGGACCACCTACAAACGCTCCTCGGATGCCATTTCCCATCTCCCTTTTAATTTAAATCACAGCTGTGCAATCTTAATTGAACGACTGTGATGCCATATCACCTGCCACTCCGGAAAACTTAAACACATAATAGCATCTCTCTCTCTCTCTCTCTCTCTCTCTCTCTCTCACAGAGATTCTGCCATCCAAGTAGAGACTTCCTGTCCACAAACCCTGTTCTTCCTTGATACACACCTTGCATATTCGAAGTTTCTTTTTGCTTTGATCTATCCAACCAGTACTCTGGACCCGATAACAAAGTCCGTGTATTAGCAAAAAGGATCCGGCTAAAAGGAAGAGACATCACCAGAGATCAGCTTTCTTAACTGAAATTTTATATTTCAAGAGCTCAAAATTTGTGGACAGCTTCTTCATGTGTCGACAGAGGCCATTTTTAGGAGTGCTGACAATTACGTTAAGAAGTGTTTACAGTACAGAGATTTTCCTCCTTTCCAAACTAAATCCAACTGAATATTCCTAGGTAAAAGAAAAGTTGATCTAAGCCAACTTATTTCTGTTTAAACAACTTCTTAATTCTGTATAAACAATCTTTTTTTTTGTTGACTAAAATGTAGAAATGACAAATTATAGTGCCTGGCACACAGTCGTGCCGTGCCAGCCATGGGTGCACACATGGACCATGGAGTGGGGTCGATGGTGACAGCAGGAGATGGACCTGTATGGGTCTCCCCCCGAGTATGAACTCAGAGAGCAATGTTTAATGCACACTCTTCCCTAATTACACATCCCGGGTGTGCTCCAAGTAATTTTTTTTAATTTTTTTGTGACATGAAGTTCGAGTCATTCTAATTTGTGGTGCAAGACACACTCCTATCTGAAGGCCCGAAAAAATCTAAAACAAAAAGTATCGAGTCAAGCTAAATTAGGCTCAACACTATTCGTTGAATCTGATTTTTTAAAGATCTTTTTAGGTCATCAGATGAGAGTGTGCCCTTAGGTAAAGAGTACATACCACATTTATACATATGTTATGTACAGTCGAGCCCCATGTGTGATCAAGAAATTTTGTTTTGTCGACTGTCTACATCTGACTTCCATGGCCAGCTTGGAAAGTCCTCGATTACCTGGTAAGTGTACTTTAAAAAAAAATTGTTTTTTCTTAATTGGGAAGTCACTTGGCCTTCTCTCAGGTTCTTTTAAGTAGGCATGTCCTAACATTCTTGAAATCTTCATACAACCAGTTATGACTTATGAGCAGGAAGGTGATAACTGAGTCAAATCTATGTATAACTCTCCCACCCCTCGCCTGGGCTCATGATTCATGACCCGCAAATTGGTTAGCAGGGGCTGATGTACCCTCTCTTTCCCAAAATGATGAGTTGGTATTTCTCCACAAGCCAGAGAATGTGCTGCGAGTGCTCAGTAACCAGCGCAATCACTTTCCCATCTCATTCCCTCCTCTCTTCACCCTGTTTTCTCCTCCTCACCGAAAGACATGTCCTTGCAAATATTTAGGACAGATGCCCTTCCAGCGCAGATATACATATATATATATATGCTGGCTGCTCTAAAGACAGAACAAATCACACCTCCTCACCGAAAGACATGTCCTTGCAAATATTTAGGACAGATGCCCTTCCAGCGCAGATTTACATATATATGCACACACACACACACATATATATATATGCTGACTGCTCTAAAGACAGAACAAATCGCAATCATCTGTATACCTTTCGATGAATTCTCAGTTATAGTCTTGTCGACTCGGTGATCTATATCGGATTGGATCTTCCTTAATCTGATACAGTACACCCGAGTGGCAACCGACTCAGCCTCACTCGACATGCATCATCTCCTCTCTCCCTCTCTCTCTCTCTCTCTCTCTCTCTCTCTCTCCCTCTCACTGTGACTCGGCCCGACTCGACCAATCCCGAGGGTGATTCGTACCGTATCAGATTTTTCCAGATATGGTATGACATGCCCGAGTCAGCGAACCATGGTCTTGACGAAGAGTTCTTGTTCTATACAGTTGCAGGTTCACATCAGTAGTCCAATGTGGGCACCTCTCCATTTGTGAAGTCTACACAACCAACATGTCAATACACAGTGAATGGTAGTTGTTGAACGTTAGTTGGATTGATGAATGGAGATGAGGAGGTGGAAGACCAAACACATTAAACAATAATACTTTATATTTCTTCTACACAGAAAGAACAGCTTTTTTTCTTCTGGCTTACATGGACCAAATTACCTATGGAAGAAGAACCCAACCTACTGAGAGCAAATTTTACCAAACCAAGGGAGAACTAAACATTATTTGTACCTGCAAGAGCAAACCTGCTGCAACTTATTCCTGTCCCCATGTGAAAACAGGGCAGTTCAGGCAGTTCATGAGAGAAAAACCAACATTTTTCTTTTTCTTTTCTTTTCCTTCGAACAAGCATCAATCTGAGCAAGAATGGCAATGGGAATGGAGCCAAAATCTGCAAACTGGTTTGTCCTCTCATCAAGGGACAATCTTGTAGGCCTTGATCTTATCGATCCAGTAGACGAAGGAATTGACGGAGTTCCTGAAACCCAGGAAGCCGTGCTCCTTGCTCTTGTTCATGCAGTCCAGGAAGGTGTCGTCGCAGCTGAGCATGACATCCACAAACCACCACTGCGCCACCTCCTCCAGCCGCGTCTGCGCCAGTTCGTTCTCCTTCACGATGGCCTCCCACACCGGGCCCTTGTCCTTCATGGCCTCCGCCAAGCTGAACCGCTTATCTTCCCCCTCGTACCCCACGGCCTCCACCCCGAACTGCTCCGCCAGCACCTTCCACAGGCGCTTCCACTTGAACACGTCGCCGTTGCTGCAGTTGAAAGCCTCGTTCTTGGCGTACGGGTCCACCGCCGCCCAGATCTGGTGCTCGGCGATGAGGTCGGCATCGGAGGCGTTGCAGTAGCCGTCCCACATGACGGCGTTGCCCGGGTACCGCAGGGGGGCCCCTTCGTGCTTGCAGATGACGGCGTACACGCAGAGGGTGCCGATCGCGTTCATGATGCTGTAGGGGGAGAAGCCGAAGATGAAGCCCGGGCGGTGCACCGACCAGGTCAGATTCTCCGACTTGGCCGCCGCCTCGAAGAGCACGTCCTCGAGGTCGTAGTAGAAGTTGGGCGTCTCCAGGCGGGGGAGGTCCTCGTGGTAAGGGGGATCCGGCGTAGAGATCTTGCCGACGAGGTCGAAGGAGCCGGTGTAGTGCTTGCGCCCCGTCTGCAGGCAGACATGGCGGAGGTTGGGAGAGCTGGGGAGAAGGGCGCCGAGGACGTTGCGGAGCATCCGGGCGTTGAGCTCGCAGGACTCGGCCTCGGTGGGCGCCTTCGACCAGGTGACGTAGAAGACGTGGGTGACGTCGGTGAGGGGGGAGAGCTTGGCCTGGACGTCGTCGGCGTCGGAGACGTCGCACTGGATGTACTCGACGGGGTGGTCGGTGAGGTTCCAGGCGGGGCGGGGGCGGCGGGCGACGCCGTAGACCTTCCAGGGGCCGCCGGGGGTGTCAGAGAGGGGGAGGATCTCGGCGAGGCTGTTGCCCACGATCCCGGTGACGCCCACGACGAGGCCCACGCTCTGGTACTTGGCCGGCGGCCCGCCGGCGTCGTCGTCCTCAAATTTCTTCTGCACGCCAGAGAGGGGGAAGAATTCGTTAGCCCACGAACAAACAGATTGTGAGACACAGATAGGGAAGAGAAGGAATTTGGGGATGGAGGCCGATCGGATTAAATCCGATTGCTTACCCTTGCAGCGCCAATGGCGCCGGCCCACCACCAGCTCATGGCTGCTCGGCGGGGGAGAAGACGGTGGCGTTGGAGGCCGGTAGGGCGGCGGGGTGCGGAAAGGTGCGATTTTTGGATCGACGTAAGCGGGGTCGTGTAAAGAAACGTGGCTAGCTAGCTTTCAGTACTTCGCTGGAGATGGTCTTTTATTAATAGGGATTTTGACATATATATGTACTTAAGGTTTGATTTTGTCAAATATATCTTTCGGAGTATATTATCATAAATATCTTTAAAATATAAATAATATCATAATTATGATTTTAATCGTAACTCCAGTATATTTAACTCGAGTTAAATGTGAATTAAAGAGTAAAATTTTTATATATATTATTCATGTAAAATTCAATTTTGTCAGATATATCTTAGATCTAATAAATATAGATGACATATTTCATATAATATTCTCTTCCGTCGACGATAATAAATTAAAAAGATATAATCATAATATTTTTATCTAAATAAATAATATGATCAGATGAGATATATATTTGATAAAATCAAACTTGACGATAGTATATATGTAAAAATTCCTTATTAATAAGTGATGGGTTTTTTCTGTCGAGAGAGAGAGAGACCCACCGGTGTGGATGGACTGTTTGATCTTTTTTGGCTGTTCTTGGATTGGAATTTGGGATACAAGCCCCAGGCACAGATTGTAGAAGGTTAAGGTCAATCATGGAGACAGGTGAGAAGACCATGCAAATTTCCTTCTCTCACTCTCTCACTCTCTCACATAGACACACACTATACAAATATCTAAAAGATGTGAGCATGTGTTTCCCATTTTCTTCCGGTGGCTTTGTCGAATAGAAATTGGCGTATAGTCGATTAAAGGATTTACAGGTTGGAAGGTGAGTCACGCCTTCCTGTTTTGCTAGAAAAATGAAAGCATGCACCGCACTCCGGCCTATGAAATGGGGAGAGGGATGGAAGATGAGTAATACTTGAGACTCACACACACCTGTGGTGAATATTCTAAGTTTTTTAATTTTTAATTTTATATTTATGTTTTGACATTGCGGCTGAGTGACTTATATATATATATATATATATATATATATATATATATATATATATATATATATATATATATATATATGGCAAATCTCAATCGGATAATTAAAATAATAACTGAGGAGGGTAAACCTAGTTTGACCCAGAAATGGCCCAAGCACGAGCGGCCCATCAAGGTTTGGACGTGCTAAGCCCAAGCAAGGGGCGAACATACACGCTCAACCCAATAAGAGGATGACCGGTCCAACAGAGCCTCAAATTCCACGACGCCGATAAGGCCGGCCCAAGCGCAGTTCTCGCCGGAGGACACTCCGACGATCGACCGTAGCCCCCACGACGTCGGCCTTGACCCCGTAACGTGCGAGCACGCGCCATGAGTGCCGTAAGACTCGCCCAGGGACCGGCCGACGCCGAGACTATCGCCCTCCAACGGGAAACTCCCGCCAACATAGCGGGGAACGTTACTCTACTAAACGGACCATTCCCTATCAAGGGATGAGGCCCCTCGCTCCAGGACAACCCATATAAAAGGGACATCGACAGAAGAGAGGAGCACAATAGATTCTTCTACTAAACCCCCATACTACTACGCAAGAGGAGACACAGTGAGCACTCCGGCCACTATAGCTTCCTACTGAGAAGAGAGCAACCCAACCTGCAACTACGACAGAGAGGCCATCCGCTACAACCAGAAAGCTTCCTCCTCCCGCACGGCCTTACCACCCAGCGAGCACTCTCCGAGAGCCCACTGGGAGCGGCGAGCACGCGTGCGGAGGACCTACACGCCTCTTGGATCATCTACTACGGCCTCTACTTCTCTCTTACTTAGCTCTTCCCTATTGCTTAGTGTTCCCTTGCTGACTTAAGCATCGGAGGGTTGTCCCCTGGGGTAACACCCGGGACTCCTTCTGACGCCCTTCTGGTTTCTTGGTGTGTGCAGGACTCCATGGGTGCAAGGCGACTTCCCCAATAAATAAATAGAGAAAATGGTACGTGGCCTAGGAACCATTTTTCTATCGCTACACTTCTTGGCGCCGTCTGTGGGAACACGAGCGAAAGGCTATGGTGCCCCGTGGAAGCCTCTGCAACGCCAGCAACCGGGGGCGGGGTTCCCATCAGGGACCCAACTCTCGTCGGGGGTCGCAGGAAGCTTCTTCCGCTCACCCCCGATAAGAGGTCACCCCGGGTGACCTAGACGAGCTCCGCCAGGAAGTCAGAGCCCTGGCGGAATTCTGCCCAGAGCTCCGGAACCAGAGGCCCCAATACGCCCCACCCGAGCGACGGGAAGGTGAAGGAGGCCAAGCCGGAGAAAACCTCCGGCAGGTACGGGAGGTATCCCACGCCTCCGTCGCAAGGACTCGATGGTCGCGCAGCGTGCCTGCGCCTAAGGTACGCAGCCCACTACATTCTAACCCGAAAATGGACCGCCGGCTCCAACGGTTCGACGAAATGGAGGATAAGTTCCGGTACCTGGACGACGTCCTCCTGGCCACGAAGAATCGCGGCCTCCTCGACGACGACCTGGACTTCCACACTCCCTTCTCCAGGGAGATTATGGAAGCCCCCATCCCGCCAAAGCTCCAGCTGCCGTCATTCGCTTCCTACGACGGCACCTCCGACCCGGCCAACCACCTACATGGTTTCGAGTCTCACCTGGTGTTCCACCGGGCCTCTGACACCGTGAAATGCTTGGCGTTCGTCACGACCCTCCAGGAGAATGCCCGATCATGGTTCGAGTCCCTGCCAGCCGGGATGATCTCCTCCTTCCAGCAGCTCAAAAAGCTGTTCAAGGAGAACTTTGTGGGCTGCGGAAAGGTAGCCAGATCTACTGTAACCCTGCTCGCCCTCAGGCAGGGGAAAGAAGAAACGCTATGGGACTTCGTCTCCCGCTTCCGCGCGGAGGCGCTTCGCATCCCCCACCTCGACGTCGGCATCGCCACCACGGCACTCACCCAGGGGACGCGGGACCACATCCTCTGGCGCGCGCTCGGAGTCGAAGCCCTGATGACCCTTCCGGACCTCCTCGCGCTGGCCCAGAAGCACGCGCATTGTGAGGAGAACACCGCGGCCCTGCGCCGCGCGGCCGGGACCGACCAGCCTGATCGAAAAAGGGCCGCCGACCAACCACGAGAGGGTCGGGGCAAGCGGGAGCGACGCGATGGGGACCATCGCGACCGCTCCGAGAAGGAAAGGGGTGGCTACTGCCACTATACGCCCCTGACGGCCCCGCCTGACCAGATCCTGATGAAGATCAGTGAGGAGCCATTCCTCAAATGGCCATCGCGGATGAAGTCGGATCCTAACTCGCGGAATAAGAAGAAGTACTGTCACTTCCACCGAGACCATGGCCATGACACTGCCGACTGCATCAACTTGAATGATGCTATCGAGGATCTAGTCCGCAGAGGACTCCTCAAAAAATTCCTCGCCAAGGCCGTCGAAAGATGACAGAAGATGCCTCCTCCCATCGACAATCGGCCCAACGGCAAAGAGATCATGATGATCTTTGGAGGGCCCGCCGTGGGAGAGATAGCACGAGCAGAAGACGTCGGTATGCGACGGCCATCAACACGGCGGACCAAGGCGATGGCACCCCAGGGGAACTTTCCCCCCCAGGTCACCCGGGAGACCCCATAGTCTTCTCCGAGGATGACCTTGAAGGCGTCACGACACCCCATTCTGATGCTTTGGTGGTTTCCGCCACCATTAATCAATGTACTGTGCGACACATCCTGGTGGATAATGGAAGTGGACCCTGTGACGACCCGAGAATCCGATTACCGGGAAGGCCCGATAACCCGAGACTCGCACCGCCGCCCACGAGTCGGGAGGGCTCGGAAGGGCTAAAAGGAGTGTGGAGGCACAAAGAAATAGGAAATAAAGCAGGACAACCAACAACAACAAGATGAAAGAAAGAACAACTACAGCTACAACGGAGTCCAGTCCAACAGAAAGTACAGTCTAAAGTAGTAAAAATGTACCACATGCCAAGTGAACACTCGGCCCGGCAAGCTGGCAACTGAGAACCTCCGCTCCGCACCGTCGAACCTCGAGGAAGAACCGCCACACCTGAAAAGCAGGGAATGAGTCTCCAAAACAGAGACTCAGCAGGGATCCCGCGGAACCCCAACCGGAAACAACGGCGATAGCGGAAAGGAGAGCTACTACTACAGCAGGAACAGCAAACCGGTGGCCGGTCAAAACTTGGCACTACAACTACTCCTACTGTACCAGAGACACACCCCGATCTCGCAGTCGAGGCTCCCGAACTACACTAGTACCGCTTACCGAAGTAAAAACACACGGCAACCATGCCGTAGAGGCCTATCCCCCGGACACAGCCAACCTGGACACGCTGTCCAAGGTGCAACCCCGACCATCCGATCGCGGGTACCGCACAACAAGACACAACCTCGGTAGAGCCACTAGCACTAGTCCCACGGCGCGAAAACCAACACACGCGCCACGGCGAAACAGCCGAAAACACAACAGTCGACACGATCGAAAATCCGAAGGTCGAAGTCACGAAAACTGACAGTCTGTCACTCCCAACTCGACAGGAGTACCACCCACTAGAAGCACAGCCGGTAGCATCCCCTGACGTCTTACATCGCGCCGCAGGTGAACCGCCTGACGTGGTAGCTCCTACCAAAGGCATGAACACCGTATAAGTAACCACAAACAAGTGACTAGCTGGGGTCACCCCCGTCGACGTGTGTCCAACCGCCCCCAACCACGTGTGCACACACAGACCGCGCGTCCCTGGTCTGGCCCTCTGACCGATTTTCCCCTCAGCCGGACTCTGGCTGCAAGACGTGGGGCCCGACGGAAACCAGTCCAAAACTGTCTCGAAGGGTGAGTGCCTGTAACGACCCGAGAATCCGATTACCGGGAAGGCCCGATAACCCGAGACTCGCACCGCCGCCCACGAGCCAGGAGGGCTCGGAAGGGCTAAAAGGAGTGTGGAGGCACAAAGAAATAGGAAATAAAGCAGGACAACCAACAACAACAAGCTGAAAGAAAGAACAGCAACAGCTACAACAGAGTCCAGTCCAACCGAAAGTACAGTCTAAAGCAGTAAAACGTACCACGTGCCAAGTGAACACTCGGCCCGGCAAGCTGGCAACAGAGAACCTCCGCTCCGCACCCTCGAACCACGAGGAAGAACCGCCACACCTGAAAAGCAGGGAATGAGTCTCCAAAACAGAGACTCAGCAGGGATCCCGCGGAACCCCAACCGGAAACAACGGCGGTAGCGGAAAGGAGAGCTACAACTACAGCAGGAACAGCAAACCGGTGGCCGGTCAAAAACTCGGCACTACAGCTACTCCTACTGCACCGGAAGGTACACCTCGGTCACGCAGACGAAGCTACCGAACCACACTAGTACCACCTACCGAAGCAAGAACACACGGCAACCACGCCGTAGAGGCCTGTCCCTCGGACACAGCCGACCTGGACACGCTGTCCAAGGTGCGACCCCGACCATCCGATCGCGGGTACCGCACAACAAGACCCAACCTCGGTAAAGCCACTAGCATTAGACCCTTGGCGCGAAAACCAACACACGCGCCACGGCGAAACAACCGAACTCAACGGTCAACACGACCGAAAACCCGAAGGTCGAAATCACGGAAACTGATAGTCTGTCACTCCGTACTCGACAGGAGTACCACCCACTAGAAGCACAGCCGGTAGCGTCCCCTGACGTCTTACACCGCACCGCAAGTGAACTGCCTGACGTGGTAGCTCCTACCCGAGGCACGAACACCGTACAAGTAACCACAACAAGTGACTAGCTGGGGTCACGCCCGTCGACGTGGGTCCAACCGCCCCCAACCACGTGTGCACACACAGACCGCGCGTCCCTGGTCTGGTCCTCTGACCGGTTTTCCCCTCAGCCGGACTCTGGCTGCAAGACGTGGGGCCCGACGGCAACCGGTCCACAAACCGCCTCTAAGGGTAAGCCCGTACACCACTCCCTGGTGCGACTAGCACACGCGTACTAGTAGGCTACGACTAGTGGAGGGTCACTGAAGGAGTAGACTCTCAAGTCAACGGAAAACAACGTCCGCATCCGACAAAGTACGGGGACCATCCCACGTACTAGCACCGTCGCACGATGACCACAGTCGGAGAAGAAACGGGACTCACAGTCCACAGCCGCGCACACACCCTGCGCGAGAGTCGAGAAAACCCAAGTGACGCTAAGTCACTGGGCTCTGGACAGTCCTCTAGACGCCCTACACCCAACGGTCCTTGAGTCACAAGACTCGGGGTCAAGACCGTTGCACGCAACAGCACAAGGCCGTCAATCTAGTCCAAGCTCTAGGTCTAAAACCACTGTAGCACGAATACCGAGGCAGCTCACGAGCCGCCGAAACCATTCCCTTGGGAAGGGAACTCACAGGACTAAGGCCACACACACGGCCCACGCGGAAAGCACAGAAGCACGATTCCCAAGGCAACTTGCACACCACCAAGCTGCAGCCCAACTCAAGGAAAAGAGGGAAGCCTCCAGCCCCAGACTGGACAACTGGGCTCGCAGCCCAAGGCCTCACACAGGACCCACTCGGGGATCGCTTTTCGGAGAAACCGATGACACACGTCAACACACGGTGACACGAGTCGAGAACTCTACATCCGGGACTCCAACGTACCACGACACCTGGCCCCGACGACGTGCACAACATCCGTCAGGCCACAGGTCGGCACGTGGTTCGAGAACCACACACCCGGGACTCGAATCAGTCAAAACGGAAACACCGGGTTAGACTGGCACATGTGCGGTTCACCCTGGGCCGCTCAAGGGATGTGCGGCTAGGGTACAGCCGCTCAAAAGACATGCGGTCAGGCAGGAGCCGCACAAGGCTCTAATCGGACTAACCCCAAATGGAGGATGGACGGTTAGGGCTGGACCGCCCAAGGGGATGTGCGGCCAAGGATCGTCCGCACAACCTAACCGACCTACTCCAGTGCCGGTCAAAACGGTTTTGACCAAACCGCACAACCCAACCGACACTAAACTGTTGACCAAGGGTCAACTGGGATATGCGGTCAGCTCCTGGCCGCACAAGCCCACGGAAGGACAGACGGCTGGGTACCAACCGTCCATGGGGGAGACATGCGGTTCTCACCTGGCCGCACATCAAATGTGCGGTCTATCGTGCGACCGCACAACCCCAAAACCAAGAGAAAATGAACGGGCCAAAGGCAACCGCCCTCGCGATGGACGGGCCCGGTTCGACCGCCCAACCATCACGGCGGGTAAACCCAGGGGGTCTCCCGATCGTAGCCTTTCCACGCCCCGTTCGTGCCGAAACGAAGGGGATACAACCACAACCACCCTGGCAATCACGTGGACTCCGACCGGAGTCAAAACGACGCACGAATCGCGAGAAACGAGCGATTCTACCGAAGTTACCCAAAAAGGGTTACCGAGCTTCTCGGAGCTCTACCGGTCCAACGGGACCACCAATCGAGACGAAATCAGGGGGAAAAGAACGCTCTCGCCCCAAGGAATCCGTTGACAGTAACCGATCTGGAAACCGTCGCCGTTTCCCGACCGACCCTACGAAACCCACAAAACCACAGTTTCGCTAGAACGGACCCAAACACAGCTGTTTCCGCGCCGAACGACGTGCAATGGCAGGGGAAACGAGCAGAACGCAGTGGTGTTCCGTCACCCTACCTCCACCGAAGAAACCGTGCGCCGAAGCGACTAATCCACGCCGAAAACGCCGTTGAAGCCTCGCCGTTCCACGAACCCACGGCCGAGCTTCCACGCGCCTCCACCGCCTCGATCCTCATCCATCCTCGCCCGCGCCTCGCCCGCGCCGTCCCCGCCTCGCCCGTACTCCGCCCCGTCGGCCGCCGGAGAGAGAGGGAGAGAGGAGAGAGCGTGAGAAGAGAGAGGGAGAGAAATGAGAAATGAGAGGGGAGAGAGAGAAAAGCTATTTATAGGGAAATCCGGAAAATCGGAAAAATCCAGAAAAATAGAAAATCACACCCTCGCGATCCTCGGAACGCACCGATCGCAACGGTACCACTCGCGCCCTGGTGAACGGCCCGGTTCACCCGCAACGAGGTTCCGAAGGGAAAGCCGAAACCCACGCCGGGAATCGGAAAAACACACGCGGAAAAAGCCGCGGAACGCCTCCGGGCCTCCGAAACGACTCCGGATCGCACCGATCCGAACACGAAAGATGTCCGAAACGAAATTTCAGACAAAACAGAGTTGGACAATCCGAGAAACCAGATCCGGAGCCCACGAAAAGGATCCGAAGAATCCGGGGCATTACAGCCCTCCCCCCTTAAAGGAATTTCGTCCTCGAAATTCAGGACCAAGCACGAAGTCCCAGGGGAAGAACACAGAATCACTGACACGCTGTCAGAGCCCCAGCACAGAAAACCTCGATTCTCACGAAAACACCGATCCTGAGGGACACAGCCAGACTTACGATCACAAGCAACACCTCGCTCCTCGCGCCGAGCACACAGGCCAACAGAGCAGGCATATACCAAAGGACACAGTCCGGCATCACCTCAGACAACGCGAGAATCCACCGTGGCGCCGCAGCCACGATCTCGCTCACCGAGGAAACACAACCCTCGACACGAGCAACAGCTACTGATCCACCCCAGGGTCAGCAGACAAAACACACATCAGCTTCACAACCAGCTGACAGGTCGCACACCCTCCTCAAGGGAGCAACCAACACAGAGCCTCCACCAGCTCAAGCAGCCAGCTCAACAGACCGCAACCAGCACATCGGCTCAACACCAAGAAACACCCCACACATGGCAAGCCGAAAGCCGGACACAACACCGTGCCAATTCTCGTCAGAAGACAACTTCGACAAAGTCCAGATCCCATCCGGAAAGGCACATCGCAGAAACGACCATCAAAGGTCTCGCTGGCACACGGCTCTCGCCACGCTCGAGCCCCAACAACCAGCATCTTCTGTCTCTGAAAAGACCATCCACTGGTCGCCAAATACACGTCAACGGGAAACCTCCACCGGCCCAACAGGCACGATCCAATTCACAGCAGGCCATCCGCTGACTCACACATAGACCGATGCCACATCTCGAGCTACACTCCTCTCGGACTCCGCATCCGAGCTCGATCATCGCGCCAACTCGACCCTCTCGGGGAGCACGACGAAACCAAATGACAGAACATGGCGTCTTCAGTCATCACCTCACGGGACTCAGACTTATAGGGAACCACCCCATGCTAATCACCAAACCAGGGATAACCTTGCGACACCAACGTCCTATCAAGGACCACCAACCGACGCTAATCTCACAGAAGGCCTCCGCCCACAAGCGTCACTCATCCATCTGGTCTCATCACATCCTTCGATCAATCCAAGTGGACACCTGCCAATCCCGATTCCGCCCTTACCACAGAGCCACGGGACACCACCTGGACAGCGCTCGTGGGTCCCTAAGCAATAAACATCTCACCGTCACAATCCGACAAGACCGTAGAACCAACGGAAGCCCACAGCCTGCCAGAGATCACTTCTCCAAAAACGATCTTATCCGAGGACACGACTGGGAACACAAGTCGGGCACCAAGCCGCCGACTCTGACCAACACATCCTCGACCATCGTCAGGCGACATCCTCAACAACCCCATCCAGGTCCAATACCGACGCCTGACACGGCTTCCAACACAGGAACAGGGTACTCATGCGGCGCACTAGCCAGCACATTCCCCAACACTCCATCCTGCCAGTGCCAAGAACCATAATACCTCGAGCAACGGCACGGCAAAATCACGTTTCACACCGAGGAACCAATCCTCCAATGCTCAACGCAAACTCAGGAATCCGCCCGTAGCAACCAATGCTACGATCCTGAACCAATGGGTTACGAGCCCACCACGCTTCCGCTGCGCACTCAGATCCGCGCGCACAGTCGAGAAAGCAAACACCGCCCAACCAGCACTCGTCCTTCCGGAACAGCGCCAGCACACCCTCACACGACAAGGGAATGGGCACAACTTCTCACAGACAACCACCTTGCCAAGACAAGGAGCACGTCTCGCACGGACTTCATGGCACACAAGGCCAACCAATCCGGGCACACAATGCAAGACGGCAAACCTTAACCCAACACAATCTCTCCAACCAAAGGAGAAACCAGCGCACTTCCGACCAACGGAAGAACTCCACGCTCGACCTGACCTCGAACCTCGCGCACGCTGGAAACAGCACCATCCAGCACCAAGGAAAACCATCGCTTCCATCAGGTCAGCGCCTCCGACACACTCGACGAGTGTCACGTCGGACCACCATCACAGCATCTCTCGATGCACCACCGCTGCAATTCCTCGAACTGCAACACGGCATGCCAAGAGCCGCCACACGAGCCATAACCGACAACCGCCGATGCTCACCCTCGAGTCCCGAAACTCACCGCGGAGCCTTCACATCTCAAGCCAACTCCAGGGCGAACACAACCCATCCACTGACAGAAGCACAGGAGCAAAGACTTAACGGGACATCTCTGCCAAATTCTGCCTCGAAATCAGCAGAACAATTGGGACCGACACGTCATTTCTGACGCAACAGAGCACGACAAAACATCAGGCTCGACGAAACAGCAACCCACCGAGAAGATCCTCCGCTCACCCGAGCACACTTCTCGATCAGAACACCTCAGGAGCTGGACAAACCTCAAGCTGGAGTGACCAAAAACCGACAGCAGCTCCCTCAGAGCACGCTCACGGCCACTTAACCAAGAACAGTCCGCACCAGCCACCTGACCACGCTGCAGGTTCCTCGAACGCAGCACCGCGAACTCACGCCTGCCAGCAACCTCTGCCCAACGCAGCACAACCAGGGCCACCACCGATGAGGGAGAAGGCTCTCGACCTCGATCCTTAGACCCCATGTTGGCACGAAAGCCGCGGGCAGCAACCACCTCACAGCGCCGCACAGCGCACCCAAGCGAGAAACAAGGCGGGAAGCGAACACAAAACCCTAAGCCAGCTGCCGACTGTACTGGACCTTATGGACTCTGATCACTGCAATATCTCGAATTCCTATGTACGTCCACAACCACCGCTCTGATACCAGCTGTAACGACCCGAGAATCCGATTACCGGGAAGGCCCGATAACCCGAGACTCGCACCGCCGCCCACGAGCCAGGAGGGCTCGGAAGGGCTAAAAGGAGTGTGGAGGCACAAAGAAATAGGAAATAAAGCAGGACAACCAACAACAACAAGCTGAAAGAAAGAACAGCAACAGCTACAACAGAGTCCAGTCCAACCGAAAGTACAGTCTAAAGCAGTAAAACGTACCACGTGCCAAGTGAACACTCGGCCCGGCAAGCTGGCAACAGAGAACCTCCGCTCCGCACCCTCGAACCACGAGGAAGAACCGCCACACCTGAAAAGCAGGGAATGAGTCTCCAAAACAGAGACTCAGCAGGGATCCCGCGGAACCCCAACCGGAAACAACGGCGGTAGCGGAAAGGAGAGCTACAACTACAGCAGGAACAGCAAACCGGTGGCCGGTCAAAAACTCGGCACTACAGCTACTCCTACTGCACCGGAAGGTACACCTCGGTCACGCAGACGAAGCTACCGAACCACACTAGTACCACCTACCGAAGCAAGAACACACGGCAACCACGCCGTAGAGGCCTGTCCCTCGGACACAGCCGACCTGGACACGCTGTCCAAGGTGCGACCCCGACCATCCGATCGCGGGTACCGCACAACAAGACCCAACCTCGGTAAAGCCACTAGCATTAGACCCTTGGCGCGAAAACCAACACACGCGCCACGGCGAAACAACCGAACTCAACGGTCAACACGACCGAAAACCCGAAGGTCGAAATCACGGAAACTGATAGTCTGTCACTCCGTACTCGACAGGAGTACCACCCACTAGAAGCACAGCCGGTAGCGTCCCCTGACGTCTTACACCGCACCGCAAGTGAACTGCCTGACGTGGTAGCTCCTACCAAGGCACGAACACCGTACAAGTAACTACAACAAGTGACTAGCTGGGGTCACGCCCGTCGACGTGGGTCCAACCGCCCCCAACCACGTGTGCACACACAGACCGCGCGTCCCTGGTCTGGTCCTCTGACCGGTTTTCCCCTCAGCCGGACTCTGGCTGCAAGACGTGGGGCCCGACGGCAACCGGTCCACAAACCGCCTCTAAGGGTAAGCCCGTACACCACTCCCTGGTGCGACTAGCACACGCGTACTAGTAGGCTACGACTAGTGGAGGGTCACTGAAGGAGTAGACTCTCAAGTCAACGGAAAACAACGTCCGCATCCGACAAAGTACGGGGACCATCCCACGTACTAGCACCGTCGCACGATGACCACAGTCGGAGAAGAAACGGGACTCACAGTCCACAGCCGCGCACACACCCTGCGCGAGAGTCGAGAAAACCCAAGTGACGCTAAGTCACTGGGCTCTGGACAGTCCTCTAGACGCCCTACACCCAACGGTCCTTGAGTCACAAGACTCGGGGTCAAGACCGTTGCACGCAACAGCACAAGGCCGTCAATCTAGTCCAAGCTCTAGGTCTAAAACCACTGTAGCACGAATACCGAGGCAGCTCACGAGCCGCCGAAACCATTCCCTTGGGAAGGGAACTCACAGGACTAAGGCCACACACACGGCCCACGCGGAAAGCACAGAAGCACGATTCCCAAGGCAACTTGCACACCACCAAGCTGCAGCCCAACTCAAGGAAAAGAGGGAAGCCTCCAGCCCCAGACTGGACAACTGGGCTCGCAGCCCAAGGCCTCACACAGGACCCACTCGGGGATCGCTTTTCGGAGAAACCGATGACACACGTCAACACACGGTGACACGAGTCGAGAACTCTACATCCGGGACTCCAACGTACCACGACACCTGGCCCCGACGACGTGCACAACATCCGTCAGGCCACAGGTCGGCACGTGGTTCGAGAACCACACACCCGGGACTCGAATCAGTCAAAACGGAAACACCGGGTTAGACTGGCACATGTGCGGTTCACCCTGGGCCGCTCAAGGGATGTGCGGCTAGGGTACAGCCGCTCAAAAGACATGCGGTCAGGCAGGAGCCGCACAAGGCTCTAATCGGACTAACCCCAAATGGAGGATGGACGGTTAGGGCTGGACCGCCCAAGGGGATGTGCGGCCAAGGATCGTCCGCACAACCTAACCGACCTACTCCAGTGCCGGTCAAAACGGTTTTGACCAAACCGCACAACCCAACCGACACTAAACTGTTGACCAAGGGTCAACTGGGATATGCGGTCAGCTCCTGGCCGCACAAGCCCACGGAAGGACAGACGGCTGGGTACCAACCGTCCATGGGGGAGACATGCGGTTCTCACCTGGCCGCACATCAAATGTGCGGTCTATCGTGCGACCGCACAACCCCAAAACCAAGAGAAAATGAACGGGCCAAAGGCAACCGCCCTCGCGATGGACGGGCCCGGTTCGACCGCCCAACCATCACGGCGGGTAAACCCAGGGGGTCTCCCGATCGTAGCCTTTCCACGCCCCGTTCGTGCCGAAACGAAGGGGATACAACCACAACCACCCTGGCAATCACGTGGACTCCGACCGGAGTCAAAACGACGCACGAATCGCGAGAAACGAGCGATTCTACCGAAGTTACCCAAAAAGGGTTACCGAGCTTCTCGGAGCTCTACCGGTCCAACGGGACCACCAATCGAGACGAAATCAGGGGGAAAAGAACGCTCTCGCCCCAAGGAATCCGTTGACAGTAACCGATCTGGAAACCGTCGCCGTTTCCCGACCGACCCTACGAAACCCACAAAACCACAGTTTCGCTAGAACGGACCCAAACACAGCTGTTTCCGCGCCGAACGACGTGCAATGGCAGGGGAAACGAGCAGAACGCAGTGGTGTTCCGTCACCCTACCTCCACCGAAGAAACCGTGCGCCGAAGCGACTAATCCACGCCGAAAACGCCGTTGAAGCCTCGCCGTTCCACGAACCCACGGCCGAGCTTCCACGCGCCTCCACCGCCTCGATCCTCATCCATCCTCGCCCGCGCCTCGCCCGCGCCGTCCCCGCCTCGCCCGTACTCCGCCCCGTCGGCCGCCGGAGAGAGAGGGAGAGAGGAGAGAGCGTGAGAAGAGAGAGGGAGAGAAATGAGAAATGAGAGGGGAGAGAGAGAAAAGCTATTTATAGGGAAATCCGGAAAATCGGAAAAATCCAGAAAAATAGAAAATCACACCCTCGCGATCCTCGGAACGCACCGATCGCAACGGTACCACTCGCGCCCTGGTGAACGGCCCGGTTCACCCGCAACGAGGTTCCGAAGGGAAAGCCGAAACCCACGCCGGGAATCGGAAAAACACACGCGAAAAAAGCCGCGGAACGCCTCCGGGCCTCCGAAACGACTCCGGATCGCACCGATCCGAACACGAAAGATGTCCGAAACGAAATTTCAGACAAAACAGAGTTGGACAATCCGAGAAACCAGATCCGGAGCCCACGAAAAGGATCCGAAGAATCCGGGGCATTACAGTGCCCATACACCACTTGATGCGGGACGAGACCACGGACACGACAAGCTCGTGACTGCCCCTTAACGAGGGAAGCGTCGGACGTGCGCGGTTGAGAAACCGGCTGTGAGCTAGGGTGGTCGGCTCTCACTCGTGCCCGGATCGGGTCACGGGACGGTAACGCTCTCTCTCGCAGCAGCGGTGATATAAATAGAAAGTGAGCTAATTACCCTATCATGCTCTCTAGCAGTGGCATAAGCAAGCATATATGAAAATTAAGTAAAATGCCAAGTAAGGGAGCGAATGCGATACCTCCACGCGCTCGGCGTGGGGACGACGGGCCCGGCCAAAGTCGTACTCCCGGAACAATTATACACGGATATTACAGAAATGCAACGCGCTGCCCACTCCACGCAGGGAGGTAAAGGGCTACACAATGGGGTCCGGGAGGACCGAATTCGGGTTGACGGGCGGCTTCTCGCGTTGATTCGGCAACACCCGAACACGTGACGGTGGGGCCCACGTGCTGTCCGAAGGGGCCGTGTGGGACCCGGTGGTACCGCTGTAGTGGTGGATGCCCGGAGGGTCGCTCCTTGGGATGGCGGCACGCTGGTTCGCCGGCCGGAGGCCCCGCGGCTCCGTTCGGCACCGGTCGGAAAACCCGATCGGAAATCTGCCGGTTCTGTATTTCGGCGCGCGCTCCGGCGAGAATGGGTGCTGCGATCAGCCCCGATGTCGGATGGACACGAGACTGGCGCCGTTGGAAAGCTAGCTTGAAGTTCTTCAACTTAGGCCCAAATATCCGGCCTGGATCTGCTCGGATCTTGACTTATGGAATTTTCAATCTCCTGTTGTACAGTAACCGAAGACTCAGGCCTGCAAAGAACTTGACTGTGGATTGCCTTTGACCGCGAGGTAGACGTTCGAATCTGGGGTTGGGTTCGTCAGAAAAGTTGTGGGAAATTGAGTTGGGAAGACAGAAAAATTGGTTTGGACACGTTTGGATGTGCCTATGATTTGCTGTGATTTGTTTACTGGACGAAGGTCGGATCTGGGATCTGACTGAAAGTACTGTAGCTCCGGTAGAACATGAATTTTTAAAAATAGGTAGAAGGATGATAAAAATGTAAGAAAAATGGTGGTGGTAGGGGACGATGGACAGAACACCCAGTTAAATTGGGAGGTATAAAATAAATCAAAAGGGTGGTCGAAGGTGGAGAACTCTGGGCTACTATCACTGTAGACAGTGACAGAACAGATCTGAGATTGAGAGTTGAACGAAATGGTAAAAATATGAAACGGTGGCTTTTGAACCTGGATTTTTGTGTGGAGAATGGGATAGAAGATAGGAACCAACCCTCAAAATTTTAAATCGATCTGAGCTCGTGCCTGGCTTCAGGAATTCACGAACTACACCTCTGTCCAGCAGGACAGAAAACCGAAGACGATCCCGTGGCGGCTCGTAGGCGGCACGAACGGCGGCGGCGGCGGCACCAATGAAGATCAGAGGTTGAGAGGGGGAGATAGAAGATTGATACACTCTAGAACTTGAGGTTTGAGGAGAAGAACACCAGGGGGAGAGAGGAACAAGGGCACACCCTTCAATGGCTCAAGCCAATTTTACAAATTTTTCTTCATTAATCTCTAATGACACTATACATAGGTTTATATAGAAAATAGCAAGGGGTGGGGGGGCTGATAATTTCGTGGGAAATATGTCATTTTCATCCCCCATGTGGTCAAAACTCAAAAAAAATAAATTACATATGAATGGAGCACTCCTTTGACTAGGTAGGTAAGGTAGGTGGCCTACCTTTGAAATTTTAACCCCTTTGTCTCCCATGCGGTCAATTAGCATTCAAACCTTCTAGATGGCCACCTAGGATGGTTGACCAGCCCCACATGGATGAGGTGGACCAATGGGGAAGGGGAGGGGGCCCCCTAACTGGACCTACTACACATTTGCATAAAAACTCACACAATCCAAGGGAATGACGCATTGGCTTACAAAGCCGTACAATTGCGCTTATACTTTCCCATGGATGTAAAAATAAACTAAAGGACACAAATGTAAAATAAAATGTACATGCTCGGCGTCGATTCCCATCACCACTCCCAGGTGAGAACAGCACCTCGTACTGGTGGGCTACGACTAGTGGAGGTTCACTGAAGGAGTAGACTCTCAACTCAACGGAAAACAACGTCCGAATCCGACGACGTACGGGGACAACCCCGCGTACCGGCCTCGTCGCACGGTGACCACAGTCGGAGAAGAAACAGGACTCACAGTCCACGGCCGCGCACACACCCTGCGCGAGAGTCGAGAAAACCCCTTGTGACGCTAAGTCACTGGACTCTGGACAGTCCTCTAGACGCACTACACCCAACGGTCCTTGAGTCACAAGACTCGGGATCAAGACCGTTGTACGCAACAGCACAAGGCCGTCAATCTAGTCCAATCTCTAGGTCTAAAACCACGGTAGCACAAGTACCGAGACAATTCACGAGCCGTCAAGACCACTCCCTCGGGAAGGGAATGTAAAGGGACCAAGGCCACCCACACGGGCCAAACGGAAAACACAGAAGCACGATTCCCAGGGCAGCACACAAGCCACCACGACGATTTCCCATCTTGTAGCAAGCGGGAAACCTCCAGCCCCAGGCCGGATAACTGGACTCGCAGTCCAAGGCCAAGCACATGGCCCACATGGGAATCGCCTTCCAAAGGAAACCCACAACATGCGGGGAAGACCCCACCGCACGCACACCGGTACACGGTGACTCGATCGAGCGTAACACGAAAGCCCGGAACACATGAGGTCACCCGGACCTACCACACCTACGGGCACGTTAATCGAGGTAACACGGTCCCTCCCGACACCCCAAAAATATGGACACAGAACCCATGGGGTGTCCGGGATACTCACAAGACCGTAGGTCGACCACTGGGTCCCAACCGGGTCGACCGGAGACCAACACAACACAATCGGAACGCTAAAAGGTCACCTAGACCCTTAAGCGCACGGGCACGTAAAACGAGGTAAGTGGAACAACCTCTGGACACCCAAAGACACGGTCACGGAACTCCACAGGGTGTCCGAGACACTCACGAGACCTAAAGTCAACCACTGGGTCGCAACCGGGTCGACCGGAGGTCAAAACAGCTCAAACAAGAACCAGAACGTGGTAGTGGTCACCTGGTGACCGCGACCAGATAGTGGTCGACCGGGGACCGCGACCAGATGGTAGCGGTCGACCGAAGACCGCGACCATGCTGTCACGGTCACCTCACGACCGCGACCAGTCACGCGCAACCCCGCTGGTAGCGGTCGCCCGAGGACCGCGACCAGATAGTAGTGGTCATCCCATGACCGCGACTAGACCAAAGCGGTCTATCGCACGACCGCGACGCTCGAAGGCCTCCTCGACCAAAACACAAAGGATGAACGCGGTTCTCCCAAGACCGCGACCAATGAACGCGGTTTCTGGTGGACCGCGACCATTTCGAAAAACCGAGAACGGCGGGAAAACCCCAAAAATCCACGCCACGCCCCCAAACATCCACGGATGAGGGGGGGGAACGTAGGGGAAGCCCCCAAATAACCTCTAGCATGCATCTACGGCCTTGGATCGGCCAGAAACGCAATGAAACGGGAGATCGACCCATAAGCCCTAAAACATGGATTTTGCCCAAATCACCCCGTTTGGCCCGCTCGGCTCACCGTAGCCTATGAAACTTGCGGGAAAGGAAGTGCACGAGCTGGGGGTCCATCACCCTACCTCCACCGAAGATTTCGCGCACCGTGGACGCCGATCCACGAAGAAAACGTCGTTGAAGCCTCGCCGTTCCACGAACCCACGGCCGAGCTTCACCATGCCTCCACCGCCTCGATCCTCATCCATCCTCGCCCGCGCCTCGCCCGCGCCGTCCCCGCCTCGCCCGTACTCCGCCCCGTCGGCCGTCGGAGAGAGAGGGAGAGAGGAGAGAGCGTGAGAAGAGAGAGGGAGAGAAGAGAGAAATGAGAGGGGAGAGAGAGAAAAGAGTTATATATAGGAAAATCCGGAAATTCAGAAAAATCCCGAAAAATAGAAAATCACACCCTCGCGATCCTCGGAACGCACCGATCGCAACGGTACCACACTCGCCTAGGTGAACGGCCCGGTTCACCGTCAACGAGGTTCCGAATGGAAAGCCGAAACCCACGCCGGGAATCGGAAAACACACGCGGAAAAAGCCGCGGAACGCCTTCGGGCCTCCGAAACGACTCCGGATCACGCCGATCCGAACACGAAAGATGTCCGAAACGAAATTTTGGACACAACGGAGTATGACGCTCCGAGAAACCAGATCCGGGACCCACGAACGAGGATCCGAAAAACCCGGGGCATTACAGCCCTCCCCCTTAAAGGAATTTCGTCCTCGAAATTCACGACCAAGCACGAAGTCACAGGGGGAGAACACCGAACCAACTGACACGCTGTCAGAGCCCCAGCACAGAAAATCTTGATTCTCACGAAAACACCGATCCTGAGGGACACAGCCAGACGTACAGCCACAAACAACACCTCGCTCCTCGAGCTGAGCACACTAGCCAACAGAGCAGGCATATACCAAAGGACACAGTCTGGCATCACCTCAGACAACGCGAGAATCCATCATGGCACCGCAGCCACAATCTCGCTCACCGAGGAATCACAACCCTCGACACGAGCAACAGCTACCGATTCATCCAATGGTCGGCAGACAAATCGCACATCAGCTTCACAGTCAGCAGACAGGTCGCACACCCTCCTCAAGGGAGCAACCAAAACAGAGCCTCCACCAGCTCAAGCAGCCATCTCGACAGACCGCAACCAGAACATCGGCTCAGCACCAAGGAACACCTCATACATGGCAAGCCGAAAGCCGGACATAACACTGTGCCAACCCTTGTCAGAAGACAAACTTCGACAAAGCCCTGATCCCATCCGGGAAGGCACATCACAGAAACGACCACCAAAGGTCTCGCTGGCACACGGCTCTCGCCACGCTCGAGCCCCAACAACCAGCATCTTATGTCTCCGAAAAGACCATCCACTGGTCACCAACTGCTCGTCAACAGGAAACCTCCGCTTGCTCAGCTTCTTCCTTCTTTCCTGGTCCTCGACCAGGTCCAAAGGAAACATTCCAAACCTCGGCAAGCCATCCGTCGACTCACACACAGACTGATGCCGCATCTCGAGCTGCACTCCTCTCGGACACCGCATCCGAGCTCGAACATCGCTCCAACTCGACCCTCTCGGGGAGCACGACGAAACCAAATGACGGATCCTGGTGTCTTCAGTCATCACCTCACTCGACTCAGACTTATAGGGAACCATCCCATGCTGGTCACCAAACCAGGGATAACCATTGCGACACCGACGTCCTATCAAGGACCACCATCCGATGCCAACCTCACAAAAAGGCCTCCGCCCACAGGCATCACTCTTCAATCTGGTCTCATCAAATCCTTCGATCAATCCAAGTGGACACCTGCCAACCCCGATTCCGCCCTTACCACAGAGCCACGGGACACCACCTGAGCAGTGCTCACGGGTCCCTAAGCAACAAACATCTCACCGCGGTTGGCTACGAGACTAGCCTTACCAGTCACTCGCAGCTACCAACAGGAACCCACAGCCTGGCAGAGATCACTTCTCCAAGAACGATCTCATTCGAGAACACGACTGGGAACACAAGTCGGGCACCAGGCCACCGACTCTGACCAACACATCCTCGACCTCTGTCAGGCGACATCCTCAACAACCCCATCCAGGTCCAACACCGACGCCTGACACGGCTTCCAACACAGGAACATGGTACTCATGCGGCGCGCTAGCCAGCACTTTTCCCAGCTCTCCATCCTGCCAGTGCCAAGAATCACGACTTCTCGGGCAACAGCACGGCAACAACACGTTTCACATCGAGGAACCCAATCCTTCAATGCTCAACGCAAACTCAGGAATCCGCCCGTAGCAACCAACGCTACGATCCTGAACTAGTGGGTCGCAAGCCCACCACGCTTCCGCTGCGCACTCAGATCCGCGCGCACAGCCGAGAAAGAAAACGCCGCCCAACCAGCACTTGTCCTTCCGAAACAGCGCCAGCACCCTTACACGACAAGGGAATGGGCACAACTTCTCACAGGCAACCACCTTGCCAAAACAAGGAGCACGTCTCGCACAGACTTCATGGCACACAAGGCCAACCAATCTGAACACGCAATGCAAGGCGACGAACCTTAACCCAACACAATCTCTCCAACCAAAGGGGAGACCAAACGCACTTCCGACCAACAGAAGAACTCCACGCTCGACCTGACCTCGAACCTCGCGCACGCTGGAAACAGCACCATCCAGCACCAAGGAAAACCATCGCTTCCATCAGGTCAGCGCCTCCGACACACTCGACGAGTGTCACGTCGGACCACAATCACAGCATCTCTCAATGCATCACCGCTGCAATTCCTCGAACTGCAACACGGCATGCCAAGAGCAGCAACACGAGCCATAACAACAACCGCCGATGCTCATCCTCGAGTCCCGAACTCGCTGCGGAGCCTTCACATCTCAAACCAACTCTAGGGCGAACACACCCCATTCGCACACAAGAGCGCAGGAGCAAGACTTACTGGGACACCACAGCCCAATCCTACCTCGAAATCCATAAAACCATCGGGACCGACACGTCATTTCTGACGCCACAGAGCACGACAAGGACATCAAGCTCGACGAAACAGCAGCTCACCGAGAAGATCCTCCACTCACCCGAGCACACTTCTCGATCAGAACACCACAGGAGCTGGACAAACCTCAAGCTAGAGTGGCCAAAACCCGACAGCAGCTCCCTCGAAGCACGCTCACGGCCACTTAACCACGAACAGTCCTCTCCAGCCACCTGACCATGCTGCAGGTTCCTCGAACGCAGCACCACGAGCGCGCGCCTGCCAGCAACCTCTGCCCAACGCAGCACAACCAGGGCCACCACCGATGAGGGAGGAGGCTCTTGACCTCGATCCTTAGACCCCATGCTGGCACGAAAGCCGCAGACAGCAACCACCTTCACAGTGCCGCACATCGCACTCAAGCTCTCAAGCGAGAAACTAGGCGGAAAGCGAACACAAAACCCTAAGTCAGCTGCCGAATGTACTGGACCTTACGGACTCTAATCACTGCAATATTTCGAATTCCTATGTACGTCCACAACCACCGCTCTGATACCAGCTGTGACGACCCGAGAATCCGATTACCGGGAAGGCCCGATAACCCGAGACTCGCACCGCCGCCCACGAGCCGGGAGGGCTCGGAAGGACTAAAAGGAGTGTGGAGGTATAAAGAAATAGGAAATAAAGCAGGACAACCAACAACAACAAGCTGAAAGAAAGAACAACTACAGCTACAACGGAGTCCAGTCCAACAGAAAGTACAGTCTAAAGCAGTAAAAACGTACCACATGCCAAGTGAACACTCGGCCCGGCAAGCTGGCAACTGAGAACCTCCGCTCCGCACCCTCGAACCTCGAGGAAGAACCGCCACACCTGAAAAGCAGGGAATGAGTCTCCAAAACAAAGACTCAGCAGGGATCCCGCGGAACCCCAACCGGAAACAACGGTGGTAGCGGAAAGGAGAGCTACTACTACAGCAGGAACAGCAAACCGGTGGCCGGTCAAAACTCGGCACTACAACTACTCCTATTGTACCAGAAACACACCCCGATCTCGCAGTCGAGGCTCCCGAACTACACTAGTACCGCTTACCGAAGTAAAAACACACGGCAACCATGCCGTAGAGGCCTGTCCCCCGGACACAGCCAACCTGGACACGCTGTCCAAGGTGCAACCCCGACCATCCGATCGCGGGTACCGCACAACAAGACACAACCTCGGTAGAGCCACTAGCACTAGTCCCACGGCGTGAAAACCAACACACGCGTCGCGGCGAAACAGCCGAAAACACAACGGTCGACACGACCGAAAACCCGAAGGTCGAAGTCACGAAAACTGACAGTCTGTCACTCCCAACTCGACAGGAGTACCACCCACTAGAAGCACAGCCGGTAGCGTCCCCTGACGTCTTACACCGCGCCGCAGGTGAACCGCCTGACGTGGTAGCTCCTACCAAAGACACGAACACCGTACAAGTAACCACAAACAAGTGACTAGCTGGGGTCACGCCCGTCGACGTGTGTCCAACCGCCCCCAACCACGTGTGCACACACAGACCGCGCGTCCCTGGTCTGGCCCTCTGACCGGTTTTCCCCTCAGCCGGACTCTGGCTGCAAGACGTGGGGCCCGACAGAAACCAGTCCAAAACCGTCTCGAAGGGTGAGTGCCCGTACACCACTCCCAGGTGAGACCAGCACCTCGTACTGGTGGGCTACGACTAGTGGAGGGTCACTGAAGGAGTAGACTCTCAACTCAACGGAAAACAACGTCCGAATCCGACGACGTACGGGGACAACCCCGCGTACTGGCCCCGTCGCACGGTGACCACAGTCGGAGAAGAAATAGGACTCACAGTCCACGGCCGCGCACACACCCTGCGCGAGAGTCGAGAAAACCCAAGTGACGCTAAGTCACTGGATTCTGGACAGTCCTCTAGACGCACTACACCCAACGGTCCTTGAGTCACAAGACTCGGGATCAAGACCGTTGTACGCAACAGCACAAGGCCGTCAATCTAGTCCAATCTCTAGGTCTAAAACCACGGTAGCACAAGTACCGAGACAATTCACGAGCCGTCAAGACCACTCCCTCGGGAAGGGAATGTAAAGGGACCAAGGCCACCCACACGGGCCAAACGGAAAACACAGAAGCACGATTCCCAGGGCAGCACACAAGCCACCACGACGATTTCCCATCTTGTAGCAAGCGGGAAACCTCCAGCCCCAGGCCGGATAACTGGACTCGCAGTCCAAGGCCAAGCACATGGCCCACATGGGAATCGCCTTCCAAAGGAAACCCACAACATGCGGGGAAGACCCCACCGCACGCACACCGGTACACGGTGACTCGATCGAGCGTAACACGAAAGCCCGGAACACATGAGGTCACCCGGACCTATCACACCTACGGGCACGTTAATCGAGGTAACACGGTCCCTCCCGACACCCCAAAAATATGGACACAGAACCCATGGGGTGTCCGGGATACTCACAAGACCGTAGGTCGACCACTGGGTCCCAACCGGGTCGACCGGAGACCAACACAACACAATCGGAACGCTAAAAGGTCACCTAGACCCTTAAGCGCACGGGCACGTAAAACGAGGTAAGTGGAACAACCTCTGGACACCCAAAGACACGGTCACGGAACTCCACGGGGTGTCCGAGACACTCACGAGACCTAAAGTCAACCACTGGGTCGCAACCGGGTCGACCGGAGGTTAAAACAGCGCAAACAAGAACCAGAACGTGGTAGTGGTCACCTGGTGACCGCGACCAGATAGTGGTCGACCGGGGACCGCGACCAGATGGTAGCGATCGACCGGAGATCGTGACCATGCTGTCATGGTCACCTCATGACCGCGACCAGTCACGCGCAACCCCGCTGGTAGCGGTCGCCCGAGGACCGCGACCAGATAGTAGCGGTCATCCCATGACCGCGACTAGACCAAAGCGGTCTATCGCACGACCGCGACGCTCGAAGGCCTCCTCGACCAAAACACAAAGGATGAACGCGATTCTCCCAAGACCGCGACCAATGAACGCGGTTTCTGGTGGACCGCGACCATTTCGGAAAACCGAGAACGGCGGGAAAACCCCAAAAATCCACGCCACGCCCCCAAACATCCACGGATGAGGGGGGAAACATAGGGGAGGCCCCCAAATAACCTCTAGCATGCATCTACGGCCTTGGATCGGCCAGAAACGCAATGAAACGGGAGATCGGCCCACAAGCCCTAAAACATGGATTTTGCCCAAATCACCCCGTTTGGCCCGCTCGGCTCACCGTAGCCTACGAAACTTACGGGAAAGGAAGTGCACGAGCTGGGGGTCCATCACCCTACCTCCACCGAAGATTTTACACACCGTGGACGCCGATCCACGAAGAAAACGCCGTTGAAGCCTCGCCGTTCCACGAACCCACGGCCGAGCTTCACCACGCCTCCACCGCCTCGATCCTCATCCATCCTCGCCCGCGCCTCGCCCGCGCCGTCCCCGCCTCGCCCGTACTCCGCCCCGTCGGCCGTCGGAGATAGAGGGAGAGAGGAGAGAGCGTGAGAAGAGAGAGGGAGAGAAGAGAGAAATGAGAGGGGAGAGAGAGAAAAGAGTTATATATAGGAAAATCTAGAAATTTGAAAAAATCCTGAAAAATAGAAAATCACACCCTCGCGATCCTCGGAACGCACCTATCGCAACGGTACCACACTCGCCTAGGTGAACGGCCCGGTTCACCCGCAACGAGGTTCCGAAAGGAAAGTCGAAACCCACGCCGGGAATCAGAAAACACACGCGGAAAAAGTCGCGGAACGCCTCCGGGCCTCCGAAACGACTCCGGATCGCGCCGATCCGAACACGAAAGATGTCCGAAACGAAATTTCAGACACAACCGAGTCGGACGCTCCGAGAAACCAGATCCGGGACCCACGAACGAGGATCCGAAAAACCCGGGGCATTACAGACCCGATGTTATTGCGTACGACTGTCTTGTGCTCGTGGGTGTGGACGTGTCACGACTAGCGCCATTGCACACACCGCTGTATGGATTCTCCAGCACGACTATCCTCCCGGAAGGGCGTATCTCGCTCCCGATTACATTCGGGACGGCACCCAAAGAGGTAAGCTTCCTCGCCGACTTTACTGTGGTCCGTGCAATGACATGGTACAATGCCATCATCGGCCGAGGAATCCTCGGCACACTCCGAGGCGTCCCATCCTCCTACCACCAGAAGCTTAAGTTCCCCACCCCCCGCAGGATATGGGGAGTCCGAGGGGATCAACGGGAGTCCAGAAGATGCAACCTTATCTCCACCCATGATCGACGTCCTGAAGAAGTGCCTCCTAAGAAGAAAGCGAGGACTGAAGATCCGGGTTCGAGCATGAGTGCGCCAGCCAATTATTTGTACCTCATCCAGGTTGGGGACGACCCAAGCCGATCACTGAAGATTGGCGCTACCTTGGCCGAGCACGATAAGGAAGCGTACGCAAGCTTCCTCGAGGCCAATCGGGACGTGTTCGCTTGGTCTGAGGACGAGCTTCCTGAAATTCCCCCGGAGGTCATCACGCACCAACTAAGGTTGGACCCCACCTGCCGCCCGGTATAGCAACGCCGAAGGCGGTGCAACCCCGAGTGACAAGCCATCATCAGGGAGCAAGTGGGAGAAAAATTACGATCAGGGCTACTCCGACCTATCCAGTATCCAGACTGGGTAGCCAACGTAGTCCTGGTACCCAAAAGTAACGGGAAGTGGCGGATGTGCGTGGACTACACCGACCTCAACAAATCCACGCCTAAGGACAGCTTCCCCATGCCACGAATCGACCAGCTGGTCGACGCTACAGCCGGGCACGAGATGCTGAGCTTCCTCGATGCCTATTCAGGATACCATCATATCAGCATGCACCAGCCCGACCAAGACAAGACCGTGTTCATCACCGACCACGGCTTATACTGTTACACCCGCATGCCGTTTGAGCTGAAGAATGCCGGAGCTACGTATCAACGCCTAGTCAACCATATGTTCGACTCGCAGATCAGTCGTAACATGGAGGTCTACATCGATGACATGCTCGTGAAAAGCCTCCGAACAGCCGAACACTTGCGCGACTTGGCGAAGACCTTCGCCACACTCAGAAGGTACAACATGAAACTCAACCCTGCTAAGTGTACGTTCGGGGTGTGGTCAGGCAAGTTCCTAGGTTTCCTCGTCACCCACCGAGGAATCAAAGCCAACCCCGACCAGATCAGAGCAGTATTGGAGATGGAGTGACCGAAACGAGTGAGGGACGTATAGTGCCTCACCGGGCGCATCGTCGCCCTGGCCCGGTTTCTGTCCCGAGCCGCTGAACGATGTCTACCCTTATTCCGACTGATCAAGCAAGCCAACCCGGCTCCGGAGAAGAAGGGGTGGATCGACTGGGACCATGAGTGCGAACAAACGTTCAAAGAATTGAAGAGCTACCTGATGACACCTCCTGTCCTCGCCAAACCCCAAGGGGGGGAACAGCTGCTCCTGTACCTATCCGTAACACCCAGCACCATGAGTGCTGTGCTCACACGGGAGGAGACGGGACTCATGAAGCCTATCTACTATGTCAACCGGGCACTACAAGGACTGGAATTCCGGTATTCACGGACCGAGAAGTTCGCCCTTGCCCTGATTACAGCTGCTCGCGAGCTACGGTCATACTTCCTGGCCCATCCGATCGCCGTCCTCACCGATCAGCCCCTCCGGCAAATCCTTCAGAACCCCGATACGTCCGGAAGACTGGTCAAGTGGGCCATCGAATTGGGAGAATTCGACATCATGTTCTGACCGAGGACAGCGATCAAGGCCCAGGCTCTCACGGACTTCATTGCCGAATGCACCCTGCCCGCCGAAGACTTACCCGAGAAGTCCTCGGGGCCCACCTGGGAACTATACGTCGACGGGTCATCCTGCGCTGCGGGTAGTGGCGTGGGGTTGGTCTACTCTCACCAGAGGGAGTGGAGCTACAGTACGCCCTGCGCTTCAATTTCCCGACTACAAATAATGTGGCCGAGTACGAGGCGCTCCTCTCCGGGTTGCGCATGGCGAAACACCTGGGGGCGTCAAGCGTGCGAGCATACAGCGACTCCATGCTCATCGCCAACCAGGTCAGGGGGGAGTTTGAGGCCCGCGATCCCTCCATGATGAAATACTTAGAGAAGGCCAAGGCCGAGGCAAAAGAATTCGCCCACTTTGAAGTGGTCCACATCCCACGCGAGGAGAACGTCCGAGCAGACGCCTTCTCCCGCCTAGCGTCAGCCACTACAGTCTCCAGTTCGAGATCGATTATGATAGAGGAACTGTCAGCACCGAGCATAGACGATCCAGTGCTCCAGGTAAACGCCATCGACTACGAACCTTCCTGGATGGATCCTCTGCTCGATTTCCTCCTTCGGCAACAGCTCTCCAGCGATCAGGCCGAGGCACGGCGCACGGGGGCAAGAGCGGCCCACTTCACCATGGTGGACGGCCGGCTATATCGCCGATCCTTATTAGCTCATTTACTCAAGTGCCTCTTCCCCACGGAAGCCAACCAGGCCATCCAAGAAGTCCATGAAGGACTCTGCGGAAGCCATGTGGGAGGGCGAGCACTCGCGAGGATGCTAATCCGACAAGGGTATTGGTGGCCCACCTTGCAGCAAGACTGTCTCAAATTATGTTCGAAGGTGCCCCCAATGCCAGAAGTACTCCCACCTACACCACCAGCCAGCGACGCAGCTCCACGCCTTGGCAGAGCCCCGCCCATTCGCTCGGTGGGGGATCGACATACTGGGGCCCTTCCCTGAAGCACAAGGAAGGAAGAAGTTCCTCATAGTCACCATCGACTACTTCACCAAGTTGATTGAAGCCGAACCATTGGGGAAGATAACAAGCGAAGCAGCCTGGAAATTCGTGTTACGTAGCATCATTTGCCAGTTTGGGATCCCCAGGATTCTCACTACAACAACGGCAGACAGTTCGCGAGCACTGCCTTTCAGGAGAAGTACTCGGAGTTGGGGACCTGGAACCACTACACCTCAGTGGGACATCCCCAAGCCAACGAGTTGGTAGAAAACGCCAACCGTACTCTACTTCATGGCATCAAGATCCGCCTAGACCAAGCAGGCGACGCATGGCTCGATTCAATCCCCAGTATTCTATGGGCTCACCGGACCACCGCTAGGGCCGCCACCAGGGAGACACCTTTCCATCTCGCCTACGGAGCTGAGGTAGTGGTTCTGGTAAAAATATCCAACCCCTCGTTACGAGTTGGACATTTTGATGAGGCCAGGAACAACCATGCAATGCGAGAGAACCCGGACTTGCTCGAGAAAGGAAGAACCAACGCCCAGGTAAAACCTACGACATATCAGCAGAAGCTGGCTCGATATTATAATGCCCGGGTTAAGGAGCGACACTTCTTCCCCGGAGATCTGGTTCTATGGCGAGCAAGCGTGGCTAACCAACGGGGGGCCGCAGGAAAGCTCACACCGAACTAGGAGGGCCCGTACCGGGTAACCGAAGCACTCGGCAAAGGAGCATATAGGCTAGTGACGTTGGGGGGGAGAGAGGTGCCCAGGACGTGGAACTTTGTCAACCTCAGGAAATACTTCCACTGAAACGTCACCATCCGTACCCCACTAAGATAAGTTGCCCACAGAAGGTAACCTAAGGGTTCCCTAAAGGTGCGATCACTGCTCCCCTTGAAAATGAGAAGGTAACCTAAGGGTTCCCTAAAGGCACGAGCACTGCTCCCCTTAAAAACAAGAAGGTAACCTAAGGGTTCTCCAAAGGCGCGAGCACTGCTCCCCTTGAAAATGAGAAGGTAACCTAAGTGTTCCCCAAAGGCGCGAGCACTGCTCCCCTTGAAAATGAGAAGGTAACCTAAGGGTTCCCTACCTAAGGGTTCCCTAAAGGCGCGAGCACTGCTCCCCTTGAAAACAAGAAGGTAACCTAAGGGTTCCCTAAAGGCGCGAGCACTGCTCCCCTTGAAAATAAGAAGGTAACCAAAGGGTTCCCTAAAGGTGAGCACCGCTTCCCTTGAAAACAAAGTGGAAACCTAAGGGTTCCTGTGAAGGACGCGAACGCTGTGGAATGCGAGCACGGAGGATAGCCCAGAAAGCACGCAGAAATACTCCAACGAAAGGTACACAACAGTAGTGGCTCAGAATAAAAGAATTGATATTTCTTTAGTCAAAATACAAGCTGCTAGAAATTGACAAAATACCCTCGCATGGGCCAAATACAAGTACAAGGAGAGACAAGACGTGCTCGACGGTGGCGACATATGACCCCAACAACTCACTTCTTCGGCATCGTCCTCTATCAACGATCATGCAGAATCTCCGAGCAGGCGTAGGTACCCATTTTTGTTATGTGGGAGGGTACCTATGGAGAAGCCTCCTATGCCAGAGAAGAGGGACAAAGCCCTCAGGTCAACAGAGGGCTTCACTGGTAGAAGGCCTACACGAGGAAAACTAGGCCAGCGGCTCCAGCCACCCCCACTTGAAGGCCAGCAAGGTCCACCCGTTACAGGGAACCAGCAGGCCCACACAAGCCAACGGGCGACTGCAGTACCACGAGGCCAACACATTAGGAAGGCCACCCCGACGTACTGGCCATGTTTCCAAGCTGGCGAACAAGCCCTCGCTGCCCCGGTTGCCACCAGCGCCTCCCTTGAATGGAGAGGTTGTCTTGCCGCGGATAGCGTGCGATGAGTCCCCATCAACGGCGGGGAGAGACGTACTGGCCATGCCTGCAAACCGAGAAGCCCACTGCTATCGTCCAAGCCGCACGACCGTGCCTACCGAGTGGAAGAATGGAAAACAGATCCCATCCTTCCTTACGATCCTTCCTACCAGAAGGTAGGAAGATGTTCCAACGACAAGGAGCATCTTACCAAGCGCCTGCAAGGAGCAAACAACGGTTATGTACCACAAAGACAAGCAAGGGGAACCGGCTGAAGAATAGAAAGCGGCATTACCCTGACACTTTTCGTCCCTTCAAGGACGGAACTTATCCGGCTCAAGAAGCAGGACTCCCCTGCCGGCATACAAGCGGTTAACCTTCTCCAAGGCCTCCCGCCAGCCATCCAGGTATCCGAGCCTGTACTGCTCAGGAGCAGGGACACCCTCTCCAGGCGCAGGCCATGGCCGCCACGATACCGACGCTGGGTTTCCCCGGAGGACCAAGGGTTGACGACGAGCTTGCAGAAATTCGTCATCCGACGAAGTACCAGACTCTCTTGATATCATTCTCTAAGAAGGCGGCCTACAAGGGTTCTCTAGCGCAAAGCTGATCGCTGGAACGCAGCGGAAGCCACCATTTATAGAGAAGGTGAAGTCCCCATGAGTATGAGGACTCTTACTGCCTCAATCAAATCCGTGGAAATCGAAGCGACGGATCTCGAAAGTCACGCTCTCTCGGAGCCCTCACCAAGGACGCCGCTTCATATCCCCAGAGGATCTCACGACGGTTCAAGAGGAGAAAAGTACACGAAAGAAATCTCAAAATTTACAGAAAAATGGAAGGTTTTCATTTCCAGAAAAAGAAATTACAAAAAAGGCTACTGTCTCGGAAAGTGCAAAGAAAGGAAAAGACAGCTAGGGGCATCCCCTCAAGGACTTGCCCCAGTTACATCATCATGTGCCCTGGCCTCAGCAGGCGTACGTGCAGCAACGACAATAGGAGAAGGTGGCTCGTTGATCAAGCCCACCACAGCAACATCTGCGGGTGCTTGCTCACCCGCGCTCAACACCGATCGCTCGGCACCCACCTCTACGGGGTCGGGCCCCTTCTCTTCGTCATCAGCCTCCGAGCCGTAGGGATTTGAAGGGGGAGGAAGGACCGGGGCCACGAGGTCAAAGTGCCCTGCTGTGGCCTTCACGGCAGCGCTCCAGCCCTCCCAGAAGCCGCGGTCACGTGCTGTATAGCACCCCGTATAAAAATATATATATGTATATATATATATTAATAATATTTCCAAAATAAAAAAAACATTAGATAAACTCTAGAGGAAGCTTAAGTAAGAAGTTGGAACACGAAGTTATCATATGTAAAGATTGTTTACTTAACAAGTGGCTTCCTAGTGTAGTTGGTTAAGTAACTTGTCTTTCAACCCAATGACTTGGGTTCAAATCCTAGCATCCACTATTTATTTTTTGTGCCAATTAATTATACATTATAAGCTAGCAACGTACAGACTTGAAAGTGCAACGTAGGAAAAGATGTCAATGTACAGACTTTGGCAAAGCAGCGATGTACAGACTTGCACAGTTCCAGCTAGAGGATGTATAGACTTTACCCAATAGTCCAATGTACAGACTTCGTCTCGTGAAAGCTACAGGGATGTATAGACTTTCAATATGAATGCAATCGCTGTACAGACTTGCTGAAACAGTCGAATGTATAGACTTGCTTCCACCGACCAGTGTATAGACTTTGCAAGCGTGAGACGCTGAATGAGACGGTGGCTGAGACGATGCACAGACTTCAGGTGAAACAATGCAAGCTACAGTGCAATGTACAGACTTGCCTAAGACGCAGCATGAGACGCTGGCTGAGACGAACGCTGTACAGACTTTGAATGAGACGCTACATGAGACGATGCAGCTACAGTGATGTACAGACTTGTGAATGCACGAACACAACAACAAGAATGTATAGACTTAGTGGTTGTGTGAGCATGCAGCAGCCAATATATAGACTTGCGAGTGCAGCAGCCAGCGTATAGACTTGTTAAAATAAGACGCTAAGTGAGACGGTGCTGCAATGTATAGACTTTGAGTTGCAGCAAATGGCCAATGTATAGACTTTGAGCTGCAATGTATAGACTTTGAGTGACCAGCAACGTAGGTAAAGATAGGAATGTATAGACTTTGAGGAATGTACAGACTTTGAGGATGTAACGAAGGTAAAGATAGGAATGTATAGACTTTGAGGATGTTGAGACTTTAGGAAGCCAATGTATAGACTTTGAGAGGGAGAGGATGTACAGACTTGTGATGTACAGACTTTGTGAATAGGTTAGCAATAGCCAATGTATAGACTTTGTGATGTACATACTTTGAGAGGAAGTGATGTACAGACTTTGAGAGGAAGCCAATGTATAGACTTTGAGAGGAAGCCAATGTACAGACTTGTGATGTACAGACTTTGTGAATAGGCTAGCAATAGCAATGTACAGACTTTGTGATGTGCAGACTTTGAGGGGAAGCCAATGTATAGACTTTGAGAGGGAGAGGATGTACAGACTTGTGATGTACAGACTTTGTGAATAGGCTAGCAATAGCCAATGTATAGACTTTGTGATGTACAGACTTTGAGAGGAAGTGATGTACAGACTTTGAGAGGAAGCCAATGTATAGACTTTGAGAGGAAGCCAATGTACAGACTTGTGATGTACAGACTTTGTGAATAGGCTAGCAATAGCAATGTACAGACTTTGTGATGTGCAGACTTTGAGGGGAAGCCAATGTATAGACTTTGAGAGGGAGAGGATGTACAGACTTTGAGGAAGCCTGTATAGACTTTGAGGATGTACAGACTTTGAAAGTGTGCACATTGAAGAGGGATCGTGTATGAATGTGGGAGACAGACTTTACGATCTGGGCCATGGATTGGCTGTCCAAACATTATCCCTTATCTCTCCAACCTGTACAAGCTGTAAAGCCCCATTATTCCAGATCTTGCCCCCCTATCCGGTCATACCAGACCCTATAACATACCCTTTGCTACCCCCATTCTACGTTAGCTAGGTTGGGGCAAAGCTCTGCAGGGATTACACAGTCACCTAGAAGGGTTCTGCTACTGCTAGAGATCTTCCAACAAGGTAGGTGTTCTCAACTTTTAACTAAACTAGTAGCTAATCTAGGATGATTAGTCTAAGCATTTAGTCTTAGGCTCATTTCCATGCGATATTCAGTGTTTATAAAGCATGTGTTAGCTTAAAATCTAGGATGATTAGCATGTATTAGCTTCATACCTACGATAATTAGCATGTATTAGCCTTATATCTAGAATAATTAGCAAGTATCAGCAAGTATTAGTCTCATACCTAGAATAATTAGCATGTGTTAGCTTAAATCTAGGACGATTAGCATATATTAGCTTCATACCTAAGATAATTAGCATGTATTAACCTCATATCCAGAATAATTAGCAAGTATTAGCAACTATTAGTAAGTATTAGTCTCATACCTAGAATAATTAGCATGTGTTAGCTTAAATTTAGGATGATTAGCATGTATTAGCTAATATCTATATTTGATATAGTTCATGCTTTGGTAAAGGACCTGTCATTATGTCAATTTCTGTGAAACTGAAACCACCATGTTAAAAATGTTATATCAGAGAAACTAAAACCTGAAAATAGTGAAAGAAGAAATTGTAGCCAAGAGGATGAAAAATGTTGAAAAAGACCAAGTTGAAAGCACAATAAAATTATATTGAAAATAGGGGGTTCTAAGAAGGAGAATAACGAAAAATCTAGAGAGAATGAGAATATGTGAAAGAAGAGAAAGTTATAGATTGGAGGGTTAGGAAGAAGTCTTATGAAGAGTGCAGAGAGAGAAAATGAGAGGAAGAAGGTGAAAAATATGAAAAACCGAGATCTATAGGCGTAGGTGAACAGTGACTGAGTAGAAAACAGAACCATTGAAAATTAATTATAACTTAAAAACTAAGAAGAAGTGGAGGAAGTGGTATAAGAAGAAAATCTATATCTACAAGAGAAGAAGAACTTTTGTGAAGAACTCAGAGAGAAAAGAGGATTGGAAGGGCATGAAAACTAGGGAACAAAAGAAGGTATCAACACGGATGAACAGTAATGTGCCAGGACAGCAAGTGGAAAAATATGCAATAACTTAAAAACGGAGAGGAATTAGAGAAAAAGGTTGAAGAAGAAAATGTAAAGCACTTAAGGATGAACAAGTTTGCAGAAGACATGAAATTGAAATGAAGATCCAAAAAGTATGAAAAGGACTAAGAAAGGCTAAAATCTCAAGAACTTACATGAATAACAACATAAACATACAAACCCAAGACCCCTCTCAATTGCATGTTTAGCAAATAGATATAAAGTATATACGGCATCTCTCTTATCTAGTTTTTTTTCCGTGTGTCAAACGTTACTGATTTCCACTCCTAGTTCATCCCTACACATCAATGCGCCCTTGGATTCCATTCCATAATTCCGCCTTATATATCATACGGGTCAAACCTTGAAATTCCATATTGGCTATAAATGAAAGTGGATGTCAACAAACATGATTAATGCTGTGCATATAGGGCCCGGTCTGGTCCTGGGAAGAGCACCCGAAGGTACTTGTCCCCATGGGAGTTTATTGACCACGGTGTTTGGCATTGCACCGGAATACTTGCTTGCTAGGCTTTAGACATTCCACTCATTCTCGTGATATTACTTGATTGATTTGACTTGAGACCCGTAGAAGGGTAAAGTTTTTACTCGAATGAAATTGATATATAGCCAATTCCAGTTTTACATGCTTGAATTTATATTACTTTCTATTACTTGCTTGACATGAGTTCTTACTCTCTTGGAAAGATTTTGTTAATTCCAGTTATTACTTGCTTGAATCTCTTGCTATTGCTGCATTGAAGTTGGAATCCTTACACTCTCACTTGTTATTCCTTCACTGCTCTTGTCGATTCTTACAATCCTTGATATCTACTCATCTACATGCATAGCTTTACTGACATTAATTGAACTTGTAAACCACTTAAAGCATGTTAAATCTTGAGATGTAATTCCTACTGAGCGATTCGCTCATCTAGTTATTTTCTAATATTTTCAGGTAATTTGGATGTCAACCAACACTCGGAAGGGAATGAGACTGAGTGATGAGTGTTAGAGTGAAGTTATCAAATTGTCATGTCCTTTGTGTTATTGTATCAGTTCACTTATGTCAGTTGTATCAATTCATCTATGTCATTTGCATTAGTCAACTTGATTAGAACTGCTTAAGATTTGAAGCCTAGTCGTTGGACTTTGGGAACATATGTATTTGTCCTTTGATTAGTTGTGACAATTGTCAGCTCGTACTATTTGTATTAATTTCAAGTTAAATCTTAGTTATTTGCGCACTTTGATATTTACATGATTGACACGATCTATATAGACGTGTCACGCCTCCGGGTAATCTTCCGCGCTCGGGGCGTGACATGCTGGCCCGTAATACTCCAGGGCCGCCTCCGTCAGCCCAGCCCGATAAGCCGAGAAGGTGCGAAATGCCTCCATAGCCTCCTCGCCAGCCGAAGATAAAGACATGCGCAGTATGGCGAGCTCTGCCTCGATCTCCTGGACACGGGCCTCCCTGGCTCGGGCCTCGGCCTCCAGCTTGGCCGCCCGCTCTCTGGCTACATCAGCCCGTGCCCGGAAGGAGTTTTGATCGCGCTCCATTCTAGCCAGGGCCAACTCCAGCTGGGACAACTGTTCCTGAAGTCCGGCGTTAGTAGCTTCGGACTCCTTCAAACGCCCTTCGGCCTCCGCCTGAAGGGCCCGACTGGCCATCAGCTCACGGACAGCATCAAGGAAACGGTGCCTCCACAGCCCGACGGCGCTGATGACCAGGCACACGCTCCTCACGGCGACGACCGTCAGCTCGTGTACGGTCTCGGGACCGAGCTCCCCAACATGATCATGCCAGCAAGCACTCCACACCATGAGGTCGACAATGCCCGGGACACCTGGCATCCCCGCCGGTGAGTCCTCTGGATGCGAGGACTAATCACGCGGAGGGACCCTCTACGGAGGGGGAGGATCAGCTTTGACAGCAGCAGGGGCCTTGCCCCTTTCGCACCCCCGTCCATCGGAAGCGGACGCCAGAGTAGCAGCTGCCGGCGCTGCCGGCGACGACGGCGGGTAGACACTGGGGGGAGGCGCCCCAGACGAGGGTGGGACTCGGCTCCTAGCCGGGGTCGAATCCCTCCCCCTCTTCCTCGACCGATGGCGACTGTCCATCTCAACCAGCTCATCCTCGATCACATAAGCTCGACCACCGCCAGCCATGGCGGACTCTTCACCAGGAGCGCTAGGAGAGGCTTCGAGGGAGCTCCGCCGAAGACTGGGCCCTCCGCTAGCCACCGACGCCTCGGGCGAACACACCAGAGGAATGCTGACAGGGGCCGGGTACTGCATCCTCCCCGGGGCAAACGCAACCTGGGCTGGGGGGGCAACGACCGACACTTGCCCGGCTCCCAGAGCAACATGATCCACGGGGCGAGGAGCAAGCCGCGGTAGTCGAATGACCTCGAGGGTCCAACCCTGCGCTTCAACCGCCCCTGAAAACAGAGACAAGGTTAGTCGAGCACCAGTCACGACCACCGCGACCCTGCGGGAAGATAAAACCAGTACCCTGCGGCAACGGTGGACACAACCCCAGCTCTCGGAGTAGCGCCGGGGTCAGAACATGGTCCACGTCTACAAGGGGATACCGGGCGACAGCCTTCAAATCCCGGTGACCCTAGGCATCGAGGGGAGGCTTTGAGTCGCGCCAAGGGCGAGGAAAGCTACTTCGCATCCAACCGTCAGAGGCTTTTTCCCAATCCGCCGACTTGATCAGGTATACGTACCGCTCCGCCCATCCCTTACGGTTGGACGCGGTATGAGAGACTGTGATAAAATGGTCGCGGGCACAAACCTTGAAATAGGCGAAAAAGGTGTCGGATGGGCAACTCTGGAGGAGGCAGAATTGCCGGAACAGGTCGACACTCGGTGGTGAGGACACAAGAGCCAGTCGTCGATATCAGACACGCAGCACGACTCGAGCGACGCCGACCTCCTTGTGGCTGGGTGATAGCATGGAGTCCCCACCTGGGTATTGAGTTTTTTTTTTATGTTTATTATGAGTGTCATGGTGTGTATTTGTGTATTTATGAGTGTAATGGGTCAAACTTGTAATATGGGCTACAATTCATGTAAGGGGTCTAATTTCTACATTGGGCCTCAAGACCATTAGGAGCCCAATTGGACATTCTAGAAGACTTGGACCATTAGGCCAAAGAGACAAAGGTAGAGGATTCCCCATCTTTGTCCCCCATGCTTGTCCCCCACCTACCCTTAATGGGGGGGGTGTCCCCTCCTTGTCCCCCATGCTTGTCCCCCACCTACTCTTGACCAATGTTAGTGGATGTCCTTTAGAGTTAGTGGATGTCCTTTGGTGTTAGTGGATGTCTTTGGATCTAGATCTAGGGTTTTCATATTTATAGTCTCTTGTTGTATTTTGTGTGGAACTAATGAAAAAATGAAGAATTGTTATCATTTGGAGCAAGCAACCCCTCTCCCTCTCCTACCCTCTCCCCTCCCCTCTTCTTCCTCCTCCAGATCTAGGGCTTAGGCCCCTTCTATCTTCTCCTCTATCCCTCCTCCTTCTATCTCAACTGCCGCCACCGCCGTTCGTGCCGCCGACGAATCGCCGTGATCAATCTTCCGAGGTGCTGTCCGGAGTACTGTCCTGCTGATCAGAGCCCCAAAGAGAGAAGTCCCGTGCTCAAGCCCCAGATCTTCTGAAGCTGAAAGTTCCAGGGTAGGTTCCCCACGTTCCCCCCAACCTCCACAAAAAAAACCCCGCCCGAAAATCCCTCCATTTCGATTTTTCCCATTTTCTTCTTTCCCCTTGTGTCAGATCTGTCCACTGTGCAGACTCCATTTCAGCAAGCCACCATCCGACCCTTTAGCCCCCTTTAACGTCCACCAAACCTCATGAAACTTTAACTGGAAGTTCTTTCTATCAAATACCATCTCCCATATTTTTTTCATGAATTTAAAATTTTTATAGATCGCCCAAAAAATTCCTGCAAGCCGCCACTTCCACTCTGTCCACAGTTTTCCAGGCCCGACCCCCGTCCACTAGAAAATCCACCAAAAATCGATACCTCCATAAAAGTTCACATAAAAAATATTCTCGTTCTCCTGACTTATAGATCTACAACTTTAATGAAGATCTCTTCACCCATATCCATCATTAACCCCACGGTCAACCCCTGTTCTCAGAAAACTTCCCTGTCCACCCTGTCTGTCCCTGCCCTGTGAGCCAGCAGCTTCTAAATTCAGCCACGGTCAGCACAGAAGATTTAAAATTCCTTCTCTATCCTGGGGTTGAAGATCTCTGGAAGAGCTTTCCAACGGTACATGCCCCGCGTCGATCCGACATCGGGACTGATCGCAGTTGCCATTCTCGCCTGGTCGCGCACAGTAAAACAGCATATTCGACTCGTGGACGGCACCCGACGACCACCCCCGAGGCGGCCGACCCGCCTTCCACTCGCCGGACCAGTGTGCCTCTATCCCCGGAGCCACCCATCCAGGAGTCACCAACGCCGCAGCATCCTTCCCGGCTTCCCCGGCCCGCCAATCAGGTCGTGGGCCCCACGAGTACTAGCACTTGCCACCGTCAGAGCGGCCCCGAGTGCTGCCCGCCAACCCAAACGCGTTACTCCCGGGTCATGCATGTAGCCCTTTACCTCCCTGCGTGGAGTGGGCAGAAATAATCAATTATGTAACTATTATTATTTGTTGTACCGGGAGTACGAGTTCGGCCGAGGTCGTCGTCCCCACGCTCGGAGCGTGGAGGTACACTCGCCGCCCCCTTTAGTGCTTGCTTTTCTAGTATATACTCTTGACGCCGCTGCTTGTGAGTGTGTTAGGCCCCTAGATTGCTTGAGTTAGTCACCGCTGTGAGTTGAGAGTGCGAGACCCGTCCCGTGACTCAATCCGAGCACTAGAGTGAGCCGACCGCCCAAGACTCAATGTCGGTTTCTCAACCGTGCAGATCGACTCGTTTCCCTCGCCGGGGATGACCGTGAGCGAGTGCTTCTTATTTGGGACATGTTTGTCTCTTCAGGAGCCACGTTAGGTGCTGACTTGATCGTGTTGTTGCTGGTCGCGTCATCCCTCTAGTCACGTTGTCTAGTAGAAGTCCAAGGTTCGCGTCCACAACATCGAGTCTCATCGTCGTCCCGCATCACTCGGCTCTACCGACGCTCTACAGCAGGCATAGACAAACCCGCAGAGGAGGCTGTAAGAATTGGGGGTTATGCCCCCAGGGTTCCGCCCGTAGTGGCGGAGGACGGCTGTGATGAAAGGATGGACCCGGATACGAAGACCCGCCTGAAAGGAGGCCACTGAGATCATGATCCCGCCGGAAATATGACTCATTATGTCATGTCCCATAGCAGGGAAGATGATGTCGTACTGGGGGGAATCTGGAAGGCCTCCCGCAAACCATGAAATACCCTATAGGCTACTAAGGGCTGGGAATCCGGCCGACTAGTGCCCGCACCCGAGGTGCTCGGCATACCACCCTGACCTTGAGGCATCTCCTCCGAAGAGGAAGACTCGACGCTAAGGGCTCTCCTAGGTGGAGGCATCGCTACCGAAGAGAAGAAGAACAGAGAAGAAAGGATCCTCACCAGGCAAAGGGAGGAAGATACCTACGATAGAGTGCGACGATCAGCAAAGCGTGGGTATGGTCTGCGAGAGGCCCCGCAGCGCTTTTTATAAATCGCCCACTACAGTTCGACAGTTGCCCCCTGAGGGTCAGGTGAAGGGACGCCTGCCGCTACGGCGGTACGACTACCGAAGCCAGGCGACCGTTCTGAGCCCATATCCCTAACAAGACAAGACCCGGTGTCATCGTTGCCAGCGTGGCTTCTGCCACCGCCAGAGGCGCCTTGCGCGCCAAGCAGGTCTCGAAGCCACCAACTCCCGCCGTACGAGGAAATTGTCTTCGGATCACACCCTCTATGTAATGCCCCGGATTCTTCGGATCCTTTTCGTGGGCTCCGGATCTGGTTTCTCGGATTGTCCAACTCTGTTTTGTCTGAAATTTCGTTTCGGACATCTTTCGTGTTCGGATCGGTGCGATCCGGAGTCGTTTCGGAGGCCCGGAGGCGTTCCGCGGCTTTTTCCGCGTGTGTTTTTCCGATTCCCGGCGTGGGTTTCGGCTTTCCCTTCGGAACCTCGTTGCGGGTGAACCGGGCCGTTCACCAGGGCGCGAGTGGTACCGTTGCGATCGGTGCGTTCCGAGGATCGCGAGGGTGTGATTTTCTATTTTTCTGGATTTTTCCGATTTTCCGGATTTCCCTATAAATAGCTTTTCTCTCTCTCTCCCCTCTCATTTCTCATTTCTCTCCCTCTCTCTTCTCACGCTCTCTCCTCTCTCCCTCTCTCTCCGGCGGCCGACGGGGCGGAGTACGGGCGAGGCGGGGACGGCGCGGGCGAGGCGCGGGCGAGGATGGATGAGGATCGAGGCGGAGGCGGGCGCGATCCCTCGGTGGATTCCGAGATGGCGTCGTTCGCGTTCCGGGCGGTTTTCGGCGTGGATTAGTCGCTTCGGCGCACGGTTTCTTCGGTGGAGGTAGGGTGACGGAACACCACTGCGTTCTGCTCGTTTCCCCTGCCATTGCACGTCGTTCGGCGCGGAAACAGCTGTGTTTGGGTCCGTTCTAGCGAAACTGTGGTTTTGTGGGTTTCGTAGGGTCGGTCGGGAAACGGCGACGGTTTCCAGATCGGTTACTGTCAACGGATTCCTTGGGGCGAGAGCGTTCTTTTCCCCCTGATTTCGTCTCGATTGGTGGTCCCGTTGGACCGGTAGAGCTCCGAGAAGCTCGGTAACCCTTTTTGGGTAACTTCGGTAGAATCGCTCGTTTCTCGCGATTCGTGCGTCGTTTTGACTCCGGTCGGAGTCCATGTGATTGCCAGGGTGGTTGTGGTTGTATCCCCTTCGTTTCGGCACGAACGGGGCGTGGAAAGGCTACGATCGGGAGACCCCCTGGGTTTACCCGCCGTGATGGTTGGGCGGTCGAACCGGGCCCGTCCATCGCGAGGGCGGTTGCCTTTGGCCCGTTCATTTTCTCTTGGTTTTGGGGTTGTGCGGTCGCACGATAGACCGCACAATTGTTGTGCGGCCAGGTGAGAACCGCATGTCTCCCCCATGGACGGTTGGTACCCAGCCGTCTGTCCTTCCGTGGGCTTGTGCGGCCAGGAGCTGACCGCATATCCCAGTTGACCCTTGGTCAACAGTTTAGTGTCGGTTGGGTTGTGCGGTTTGGTCAAAACCGTTTTGACCGGCACTGGAGTAGGTCGGTTAGGTTGTGCGGACGATCCTTGGCCGCACATCCCCTTGGGCGGTCCAGCCCTAACCGTCCATCCTCCATTTGGGGTTAGTCCGATTAGAGCCTTGTGCGGCTCCTTCCTGACCGCATGTCTTTTGAGCGGCTGTACCCTAGCCGCACATCCCTTGAGCGGCCCAGGGTGAACCGCACATGTGCCAGTCTAACCCGGTGTTTCCGTTTTGACTGATTCGAGTCCCGGGTGTGTGGTTCTCGAACCACGTGCCGACCTGTGGCCTGACGGATGTTGTGCACGTCGTCGGGGCCAGGTGTCGTGGTACGTTGGAGTCCCGGATGTAGAGTTCTCGACTCGTGTCACCGTGTGTTGACGTGTGTCATCGGTTTCTCCGAAAAGCGATCCCCGAGTGGGTCCTGTGTGAGGCCTTGGGCTGCGAGCCCAGTTGTCCAGTCTGGGGCTGGAGGCTTTCCTCTTTTCCTTGAGTTGGGCTGCAGCTTGGTGGTGTGCAAGTTGCCTTGGGAATCGTGCTTCTGTGCTTTCCGCGTGGGCCGTGTGTGTGGCCTTAGTCCTGTGAGTTCCCTTCCCAAGGGAGTGGTTTCGGCGGCTCGTGAGCTGCCTCGGTATTCGTGCTACAGTGGTTTTAGACCTAGAGCTTGGACTAGATTGACGGCCTTGTGCTGTTGCGTGCAACGGTCTTGACCCCGAGTCTTGTGACTCAAGGACCGTTGGGTGTAGTGCGTCTAGAGGACTGTCCAGAGCCCAGTGACTTAGCGTCACTTGGGTTTTCTCGACTCTCGCGCAGGGTGTGTGCGCGGCTGTGGACTGTGAGTCCCGTTTCTTCTCCGACTGTGGTCATCGTGCGACGGTGCTAGTACGTGGGATGGTCCCCGTACTTTGTCGGATGCGGACGTTGTTTTCCGTTGACTTGAGAGTCTACTCCTTCAGTGACCCTCCACTAGTCGTAGCCTACTAGTACGCGTGTGCTAGTCGCACCAGGGAGTGGTGTACGGGCTTACCCTTAGAGGCGGTTTGTGGACCGGTTGCCGTCGGGCCCCACGTCTTGCAGCCAGAGTCCGGCTGAGGGGAAAACCGGTCAGAGGACCAGACCAGGGACGCGTGGTCTGTGTGTGCACACGTGGTTGGGGGCGGTTGGACCCACGTCGACAGGCGTGACCCCAGCTAGTCACTTGTTTGTGGTTACTTGTACGGTGTTCGTGCCTTTGGTAGGAGCTACCACGCCAGGCAGTTCACTTGCGGTGCGGTGTAAGACGTCAGGGGACGCTACCGGCTGTGCTTCTAGTGGGTGGTACTCCTGTCGAGTACGGAGTGACAGACTATCAGTTTCCGTGATTTCGACCTTCGGGTTTTCGGTCGTGTTGACCGTTGAGTTCGGTTGTTTCGCCGTGGCGCGTGTGTTGGTTTTCGCGCCAAGGGTCTAATGCTAGTGGCTTTACCGAGGTTGGGTCTTGTTGTGCGGTACCCGCGATCGGATGGTCGGGGTCGCACCTTGGACAGCGTGTCCAGGTCGGCTGTGTCCGAGGGACAGGCCTCTACGGCGTGGTTGCCGTGTGTTCTTGCTTCGGTAGGTGGTACTAGTGTGGTTCGGTAGCTTCGTCTGCGTGACCGAGGTGTACCTTCCGGTGCAGTAGGAGTAGCTGTAGTGCCGAGTTTTTGACTGGCCACCGGTTTGCTGTTCCTGCTGTAGTTGTAGCTCTCCTTTCCGCTACCGCCGTTGTTTCCGGTTGGGGTTCCGCGGGATCCCTGCTGAGTCTCTGTTTTGGAGACTCATTCCCTGTTTTTCAGGTGTGGCGGTTCTTCCTCGTGGTTCGAGGGTGCGGAGCGGAGGTTCTCTGTTGCCAGCTTGCCGGGCCGAGTGTTCACTTGGCACGTGGTACGTTTTACTGCTTTAGACTGTACTTTCGGTTGGACTGGACTCTGTTGTAGCTGTTGCTGTTCTTTCTTTCAGCTTGTTGTTGTTGGTTGTCCTGCTTTATTTCCTATTTCTTTGTGCCTCCACACTCCTTTTAGCCCTTCCGAGCCCTCCTGGCTCGTGGGCGGCGGTGCGAGTCTCGGGTTATCGGGCCTTCCCGGTAATCGGATTCTCGGGTCGTTACAGCTGGTATCAGAGCGGTGGTTGTGGACGTACATAGGAATTCGAGATATTGCAGTGATCAGAGTCCATAAGGTCCAGTACAGTCGGCAGCTGGCTTAGGGTTTTGTGTTCGCTTCCCGCCTTGTTTCTCGCTTGGGTGCGCTGTGCGGCGCTGTGAGGTGGTTGCTGCCCGCGGCTTTCGTGCCAACATGGGGTCTAAGGATCGAGGTCGAGAGCCTTCTCCCTCATCGGTGGTGGCCCTGGTTGTGCTGCGTTGGGCAGAGGTTGCTGGCAGGCGTGAGTTCGCGGTGCTGCGTTCGAGGAACCTGCAGCGTGGTCAGGTGGCTGGTGCGGACTGTTCTTGGTTAAGTGGCCGTGAGCGTGCTCTGAGGGAGCTGCTGTCGGTTTTTGGTCACTCCAGCTTGAGGTTTGTCCAGCTCCTGAGGTGTTTTGATCGAGAAGTGTGCTCGGGTGAGCGGAGGATCTTCTCGGTGGGTTGCTGTTTCGTCGAGCCTGATGTTTTGCCGTGCTCTGTTGCGTCAGAAATGACGTGTCGATCCCAATTGTTCTGCTGATTTCGTGGCAGAATTTGGCAGAGATGTCCCGTTAAGTCTTTGCTCCTGTGCTTCTGTCAGTGGATGGGTTGTGTTCGCCCTGGAGTTGGCTTGAGATGTGAAGGCTCCGCGGTGAGTTTCGGGACTCGAGGGTGAGCATCGGCGGTTGTCGGTTATGGCTCGTGTGGCGGCTCTTGGCATGCCGTGTTGCAGTTCGAGGAATTGCAGCGGTGGTGCATCGAGAGATGCTGTGATGGTGGTCCGACGTGACACTCGTCGAGTGTGTCGGAGGCGCTGACCTGATGGAAGCGATGGTTTTCCTTGGTGCTGGATGGTGCTGTTTCCAGCGTGCGCGAGGTTCGAGGTCAGGTCGAGCGTGGAGTTCTTCCGTTGGTCGAAGTGCGCTGGTTTCTCCTTTGGTTGGAGAGATTGTGTTGGGTTAAGGTTTGCCGTCTTGCATTGTGTGCCCGGATTGGTTGGCCTTGTGTGCCATGAAGTCCGTGCGAGACGTGCTCCTTGTCTTGGCAAGGTGGTTGTCTGTGAGAAGTTGTGCCCATCCCCTTGTCGTGTGAGGGTGTGCTGGCGCTGTTCCGGAAGGACGAGTGCTGGTTGGGCGGTGTTTGCTTTCTCGACTGTGCGCGCGGATCTGAGTGCGCAGCGGAAGCGTGGTGGGCTCGTAACCCATTGGTTCAGGATCGTAGCGTTGGTTGCTACGGGTGGATTCCTGAGTTTGCGTTGAGCATTGGAGGATTGGTTCCTCGGTGTGAAACGTGATTTTGCCGTGCCGTTGCTCGAGGTATTATGGTTCTTGGCACTGGCAGGATGGAGTGTTGGGGAATGTGCTGGCTAGTGCGCCGCATGAGTACCATGTTCCTGTGTTGGAAGCCGTGTCAGGCGTTGGTGTTGGACCTGGATGGGGTTGTTGAGGATGTCGCCTGACGATGGTCGAGGATGTGTTGGTCAGAGTCGGCGGCTTGGTGCCCGACTTGTGTTCCCAGTCGTGTCCTCGGATAAGATCGTTTTTGGAGAAGTGGTCTCTGGCAGGCTGTGGGCTTCCGTTGGTTCTACGGTCTTGTCGGATTGTGACGGTGAGATGTTTATTGCTTAGGGACCCACGAGCGCTGTCCAGGTGGTGTCCCGTGGCTCTGTGGTAAGGGCGGAATCGGGATTGGCAGGTGTCCACTTGGTTTGATCGAAGGATGTGATGAGACCAGATGGAAGAGTGACGCTTGTGGGCGGAGGCCTTCTGTGAGATTAGCGTCGGTTGGTGGTCCTTGATAGGACGTTGGTGTCGCAAGGTTATCCCTGGTTTGGTGATTAGCATGGGGTGGTTCCCTATAAGTCTGAGTCCCGTGAGGTGATGACTGAAGACGCCATGTTCTGTCATTTGGTTTCGTCGTGCTCCCCGAGAGGGTCGAGTTGGCGCGATGATCGAGCTCGGATGCGGAGTCCGAGAGGAGTGTAGCTCGAGATGTGGCATCGGTCTATGTGTGAGTCAGCGGATGGCCTGCTGTGAATTGGATCGTGCCTGTTGGGCCGGTGGAGGTTTCCCGTTGACGTGTATTTGGCGACCAGTGGATGGTCTTTTCAGAGACAGAAGATGCTGGTTGTTGGGGCTCGAGCGTGGCGAGAGCTGAGTGCCAGCGAGACCTTTGGTGGTCGTTTCTGTGATGTGCCTTTCCAGATGGGATCTGGACTTTGTCGAAGTTTGTCTTCTGACGAGAATTGGCACGGTGTTGTGTCCGGCTTTCGGCTTGCCATGTGTGGGGTGTTTCTTGGTGTTGAGCCGATGTGCTGGTTGCGGTCTGTTGAGCTGGCTGCTTGAGCTGGTGGAGGCTCTGTGTTGGTTGCTCCCTTGAGGAGGGTGTGCGACCTGTCAGCTGGTTGTGAAGCTGATGTGTGTTTTGTCTGCTGACCCTGGGGTGGATCAGTAACTGTTGCTCGTGTCGAGGGTTGTGTTTCCTCGGTGAGCGAGATCGTGGCTGCGGCGCCACGGTGGATTCTCGCGTTGTCTGAGGTGATGCCGGACTGTGTCCTTTGGTATATGCCTGCTCTGTTGGCCTGTGTGCTCGGCGCGAGGAGCGAGGTGTTGCTTGTGATCGTAAGTCTGGCTGTGTCCCTCAGGATCGGTGTTTTCGTGAGAATCGAGGTTTTCTGTGCTGGGGCTCTGACAGCGTGTCAGTGATTCTGTGTTCTTCCCCTGGGACTTCGTGCTTGGTCCTGAATTTCGAGGACGAAATTCCTTTAAGGGGGGAGGGCTGTAATGCCCCGGATTCTTCGGATCCTTTTCGTGGGCTCCGGATCTGGTTTCTCGGATTGTCCAACTCTGTTTTGTCTGAAATTTCGTTTCGGACATCTTTCGTGTTCGGATCGGTGCGATCCGGAGTCGTTTCGGAGGCCCGGAGGCGTTCCGCGGCTTTTTCCGCGTGTGTTTTTCCGATTCCCGGCGTGGGTTTCGGCTTTCCCTTCGGAACCTCGTTGCGGGTGAACCGGGCCGTTCACCAGGGCGCGAGTGGTACCGTTGCGATCGGTGCGTTCCGAGGATCGCGAGGGTGTGATTTTCTATTTTTCTGGATTTTTCCGATTTTCCGGATTTCCCTATAAATAGCTTTTCTCTCTCTCTCCCCTCTCATTTCTCATTTCTCTCCCTCTCTCTTCTCACGCTCTCTCCTCTCTCCCTCTCTCTCCGGCGGCCGACGGGGCGGAGTACGGGCGAGGCGGGGACGGCGCGGGCGAGGCGCGGGCGAGGATGGATGAGGATCGAGGCGGAGGCGGGCGCGATCCCTCGGTGGATTCCGAGATGGCGTCGTTCGCGTTCCGGGCGGTTTTCGGCGTGGATTAGTCGCTTCGGCGCACGGTTTCTTCGGTGGAGGTAGGGTGACGGAACACCACTGCGTTCTGCTCGTTTCCCCTGCCATTGCACGTCGTTCGGCGCGAAAACAGCTGTGTTTGGGTCCGTTCTAGCGAAACTGTGGTTTTGTGGGTTTCGTAGGGTCGGTCGGGAAACGGCGACGGTTTCCAGATCGGTTACTGTCAACGGATTCCTTGGGGCGAGAGCGTTCTTTTCCCCCTGATTTCGTCTCGATTGGTGGTCCCGTTGGACCGGTAGAGCTCCGAGAAGCTCGGTAACCCTTTTTGGGTAACTTCGGTAGAATCGCTCGTTTCTCGCGATTCGTGCGTCGTTTTGACTCCGGTCGGAGTCCATGTGATTGCCAGGGTGGTTGTGGTTGTATCCCCTTCGTTTCGGCACGAACGGGGCGTGGAAAGGCTACGATCGGGAGACCCCCTGGGTTTACCCGCCGTGATGGTTGGGCGGTCGAACCGGGCCCGTCCATCGCGAGGGCGGTTGCCTTTGGCCCGTTCATTTTCTCTTGGTTTTGGGGTTGTGCGGTCGCACGATAGACCGCACAATTGTTGTGCGGCCAGGTGAGAACCGCATGTCTCCCCCATGGACGGTTGGTACCCAGCCGTCTGTCCTTCCGTGGGCTTGTGCGGCCAGGAGCTGACCGCATATCCCAGTTGACCCTTGGTCAACAGTTTAGTGTCGGTTGGGTTGTGCGGTTTGGTCAAAACCGTTTTGACCGGCACTGGAGTAGGTCGGTTAGGTTGTGCGGACGATCCTTGGCCGCACATCCCCTTGGGCGGTCCAGCCCTAACCGTCCATCCTCCATTTGGGGTTAGTCCGATTAGAGCCTTGTGCGGCTCCTTCCTGACCGCATGTCTTTTGAGCGGCTGTACCCTAGCCGCACATCCCTTGAGCGGCCCAGGGTGAACCGCACATGTGCCAGTCTAACCCGGTGTTTCCGTTTTGACTGATTCGAGTCCCGGGTGTGTGGTTCTCGAACCACGTGCCGACCTGTGGCCTGACGGATGTTGTGCACGTCGTCGGGGCCAGGTGTCGTGGTACGTTGGAGTCCCGGATGTAGAGTTCTCGACTCGTGTCACCGTGTGTTGACGTGTGTCATCGGTTTCTCCGAAAAGCGATCCCCGAGTGGGTCCTGTGTGAGGCCTTGGGCTGCGAGCCCAGTTGTCCAGTCTGGGGCTGGAGGCTTTCCTCTTTTCCTTGAGTTGGGCTGCAGCTTGGTGGTGTGCAAGTTGCCTTGGGAATCGTGCTTCTGTGCTTTCCGCGTGGGCCGTGTGTGTGGCCTTAGTCCTGTGAGTTCCCTTCCCAAGGGAGTGGTTTCGGCGGCTCGTGAGCTGCCTCGGTATTCGTGCTACAGTGGTTTTAGACCTAGAGCTTGGACTAGATTGACGGCCTTGTGCTGTTGCGTGCAACGGTCTTGACCCCGAGTCTTGTGACTCAAGGACCGTTGGGTGTAGTGCGTCTAGAGGACTGTCCAGAGCCCAGTGACTTAGCGTCACTTGGGTTTTCTCGACTCTCGCGCAGGGTGTGTGCGCGGCTGTGGACTGTGAGTCCCGTTTCTTCTCCGACTGTGGTCATCGTGCGACGGTGCTAGTACGTGGGATGGTCCCCGTACTTTGTCGGATGCGGACGTTGTTTTCCGTTGACTTGAGAGTCTACTCCTTCAGTGACCCTCCACTAGTCGTAGCCTACTAGTACGCGTGTGCTAGTCGCACCAGGGAGTGGTGTACGGGCTTACCCTTAGAGGCGGTTTGTGGACCGGTTGCCGTCGGGCCCCACGTCTTGCAGCCAGAGTCCGGCTGAGGGGAAAACCGGTCAGAGGACCAGACCAGGGACGCGTGGTCTGTGTGTGCACACGTGGTTGGGGGCGGTTGGACCCACGTCGACGGGCGTGACCCCAGCTAGTCACTTGTTTGTGGTTACTTGTACGGTGTTCGTGCCTTTGGTAGGAGCTACCACGCCAGGCAGTTCACTTGCGGTGCGGTGTAAGACGTCAGGGGACGCTACCGGCTGTGCTTCTAGTGGGTGGTACTCCTGTCGAGTACGGAGTGACAGACTATCAGTTTCCGTGATTTCGACCTTCGGGTTTTCGGTCGTGTTGACCGTTGAGTTCGGTTGTTTCGCCGTGGCGCGTGTGTTGGTTTTCGCGCCAAGGGTCTAATGCTAGTGGCTTTACCGAGGTTGGGTCTTGTTGTGCGGTACCCGCGATCGGATGGTCGGGGTCGCACCTTGGACAGCGTGTCCAGGTCGGCTGTGTCCGAGGGACAGGCCTCTACGGCGTGGTTGCCGTGTGTTCTTGCTTCGGTAGGTGGTACTAGTGTGGTTCGGTAGCTTCGTCTGCGTGACCGAGGTGTACCTTCCGGTGCAGTAGGAGTAGCTGTAGTGCCGAGTTTTTGACTGGCCACCGGTTTGCTGTTCCTGCTGTAGTTGTAGCTCTCCTTTCCGCTACCGCCGTTGTTTCCGGTTGGGGTTCCGCGGGATCCCTGCTGAGTCTCTGTTTTGGAGACTCATTCCCTGTTTTTCAGGTGTGGCGGTTCTTCCTCGTGGTTCGAGGGTGCGGAGCGGAGGTTCTCTGTTGCCAGCTTGCCGGGCCGAGTGTTCACTTGGCACGTGGTACGTTTTACTGCTTTAGACTGTACTTTCGGTTGGACTGGACTCTGTTGTAGCTGTTGCTGTTCTTTCTTTCAGCTTGTTGTTGTTGGTTGTCCTGCTTTATTTCCTATTTCTTTGTGCCTCCACACTCCTTTTAGCCCTTCCGAGCCCTCCTGGCTCGTGGGCGGCGGTGCGAGTCTCGGGTTATCGGGCCTTCCCGGTAATCGGATTCTCGGGTCGTTACACTCTAGAAGAACCCTCTCTTGGGCTACTCTCAGTCCCCTACGAGTGCTCGGCAACTAAGAGTAGGTGGGAAGTGAGGAGGGTAAACCTGGTTTGACCCAGAAACGGCCTAAGCACGAGCGGCCCATCAAGGTTTAGATGTGCTAAGCCCAAGCAAGGGGAGAACATACACACTCAACCCAATAAGAGGATGGCCGGCCACACAGAGCATCGGATTCCACGACGCCGATAAGGCTGGCCCAAGCGCAAGTCTCGCCGGAGGACACTCCGACGACCGACCGTTGCCCCCACGACGTCGGCCTTGACCCCATAACGGGCAAGCACACGCCATGAGTGCCGTAAGACTCACCCAGGGACCGGTCGACGCCGAGGCTATCGCCCTCCAATGGGAAACTCCCGCCAACATAGCGGGGAACGTTACTCTACTAAACAGACACTTCTCTATCAAGGGATGAGGCCCCTCGCTTTAGGACAACCCATATCGACAGAAGAGAGGAGCACGGTAGATTCTTCTACTAAACCCCCATACTACTACGCAAGAGGAGACACAGTGAGCACTCCGGCCACTATAGCTTCCTATTAAGAAGAGAGCAACCCAACCTGCAACTACGACAGAGAGGCCATCCGCTACAACTAGAAAGCTTCCTCCTCCCGCACGGCCTTACCACCCAGCGAGCACTCTCCGAGAGCCCACTGGGAGCGGCGAGCACTCGTGCGGAGGACCTACACGCCTCTCGGATCATCTACTACGGCCTCTACTTCTCTCTTACTTAGCTCTTCTCTATTACTTAGTGTTCCCTTATTGACTTGAGCATCAGAGGGTTGTCCCCTGGGGTAATACCCGAGACTCCTTCTGACGCCCTTCTGGTTTCTTGGTGTGTGCAAGGCTACACGGGCGCAAGATGACTTCCCCAACAAATAAATAGAAAAGATGGTACGTGACCTAGGAACTATTTTTCTGTCGCTATAATAACTATGATCATAATTATTCTTTTAGTGTGCGCACCTAATATTACTCGGATGGAAGATAGCTCAACGTGTGATACGCTATGACTATTCCAATATGCTCTCTTTTGATAATCAGATAGATTTATCGGGTATGCCTAATAGCTCACTCTAGAGCAAGCGCATTTAATTCGATAACTATATTACTATTCTATTTAGAATAAATGGATTAAGATATTGCAATTCTAAAATCTAGCTAGTGGGTTTTAATATAAGAGATTGAATAAGAGGCAGATTAGGTAGTCTACATGTTCTAGAGAGTATATCGTCAAAAAATTATGATACGATCACTTATCCAACAAATATAAAAAAGCCATTTTTAAGTTAATGTATATTGGGGCGCATAGATGGGTGAACAGATGATCCACTCCCCATATAATAGTGAGGACAAGCAATTCGCCCTGGCATAGTGCCTTATGACAAGGCTAACAAAGTCCCAATTCAAACTTCTTGTTCAGGCAATCAAACTTAATGCGCCAATTTAATAAAAAAAATATTGAATAGTCTCATTCAATCTCTCACTTATGTGATTACTGAGGAGGGTAAATCTGGTTTGATCTAGGAACGGCCCAGTAACGGGCAGCCCACTAAGGTTTGGGCGTGTTAAGCCCAGCCAAGAGGCGAGCGCCCACGTTCAATCCAACAAGAGGAGGTTCGGCCCAACAAGGCATCGGATTCCACGACGCGCGACGGAGCCGGCCCAAGCGCAGTTCTCGTCGGAGGACACTCCGACGACCGACCGTTGCTCCCACGACGTCGGCCTTGACCCCGTAACGGGCGAGCACGCGCCATGAGCGCCGTAAGACTCGCCCAGGGACCGGCCGACGCCGAGACTATCGCCCTCCAACGGGAAACTCCCGCCAACATAGCGGGGGAACGTTGCTCTACTAAACAGACTCTTCCCTATCAAGAGATGAGATCCCTCGCTCCAGGATAACCCATATAAAAGGGACATCGACAGAAGAGAAGAGACACGGTAGATTCTTCTACTAAACCCCATACTACTACGCAAGAGGACACGGTGGAGACTTCCGCCATAAGAGCTTCCTACTGAGAAGAGAGCAATCGACCCTGCTACTACGACAGCGAGGCAACCAACAGCGACTAGAGAGAATCTTCTTCCTGCACGGCCTTACCACCCAGCGAGCACTCTCCGAGTACCCACTGGGAGCGGCGAGCAGGCGTGCAGAGGACCTACACACCTCTCGGATCATCTACTACGACCTCTACTTTTCTCTTACTTAACTCTTCTCTATCGCTCGTTAATCCCTTACTAACTTAAGCATCAGATGGTTGTCCCCTGGGGTAACACCCGGGACTCCTTCTGACGCCCTTCTGATTTCTTGGTGTGTCCAGGACTCCACGGGCGCAAGGCGACTTCCCCAACAAATAAATAGAGAAGGTGGTACGTGGCCTAGGAACCATTTTCTTACCGCCACACTTCTTGGCGCCGTCTGTGGGAACACGAGCGAAAGGCTATGGCACCCCGTGGAAGCCTCCGCAACGCCAGCAACCGGGGGCGGGGTTCCCATCGGGGACCCAACTCTCGACGGGGATCGCAGGAAGCTTCTTCTGCTCGCCTCCGACAAGAGGTCACCCCAGGCGACCTAGACGAACTCTGCCAGGAGATCCGAGCTTTGGCAGAGTTTTGCTAAGAGCTTCGGGACCAAAGGCCCCAATATGCCCCACCCGTGCGACGGGAGGGCGAAGGAGGCCAGACCGGAGAGAACTTCCGACAGGTACGGGAGGCATCCCATACCTTCGTAGCAAGGACCCGACGGTCGCGCAGCGTGCTTGCACCCAAGGTACGCAGCCCACTTCATTCCAACCCGGATATGGACAGCCGGCTTCAACGGTTCGACGAGATTGAGGACAAGGTCCGGTGTCTGGACGACATCCTCCTGGCCGCCAAGCATCGCGGCCTCATCGATGACGACCTAGACTTCAACGCTCCCTTCTCCAGGGAAATCATGGAAGCCCCCATCCCGCCGAAGCTCCAGCTGTCGTCATTCGCCTCCTACGACGGCACCACCGACCCGGCGGACCACCTACACGGCTTCGAGTCCCACCTGGTGTTCCACCGGGCCTCGGACACTGTGAAATGCTTGGCATTCATTACGACTCTCCGGGAGAACGCCCGAGCGTGTTCGAGTCCCTGCCAGCCATCTCCTCCTTTCAACAGCTCAAGAAGCTGTTCAAGGAGAAGTTTGTGGGCTGTCGAAAGGTAGCCAGATCTGCTGTGACCCTACTCTCCCTCAGGCAGGGGAAAGAAGAAACATTGTGAGACTTCGTCTCCCGCTTCCGCGCGGAGGCTCTCCGTATCCCCCACCTCGACGTCGGCATCGCCACTACGGCACTCACTCAGGGGATGCGGGACCACATCCTCCGGCGCGCACTCGGAGTCGAAGCCCCTACGACACTTTCGGACCTCCTCGCGCTCGCCCAGAAGCACGTGCACTGCGAGGAGAACACCGCGGCCCTGAGCCGCGTGCTGGGACCGACCAGCCCGACAGTAAGAGGGCCGCCGATCCACCACGAGAGGGTCGGAGTAAGCGGGAGCGACGCGACGGGGACCACCGCGACCACTCCGAGAAGGAAAGGGGTTGTTACCGCCATTATACACCCCTAACGGCCCCACCCGACCAGATCCTGATGGAGATCCGCGAGGAGCCTTTCCTCAAGTGGCCCCCGCGGATGAAGTTGGATCCGAACTCGCGGAACAAAATGAAGTACTGCCACTTCCACCAAGACCACGGTCATGACACTGCCGACTGCATCAACTTGAAGGATGCCATCGAGGACCTCGTCTGCAGAGGCCTCCTCGACAAGTTCCTCGCCAAGGCCGCCGAGAGACGACAGAAGACGCCCCCTCCGATCGACAACCGGCCCAACGGAAAGGAGATCATGATGATCTCTGGAGGGCCTGCCGCCAGAGGAGATAACGCGAGCAGAAGACGCCGGTACGCGGAGGCCATCAACACGGCAGACCAAGGCGATGGCACCCCAAGGGAATTTTTCCCCTCCGGTCATCCAGGAGACCCCATAGTCTTCTCCGAGGATGACCTGGAAGGCGTCATGACTCCCCATTCTGATGCTTTAGTGGTTTCTGCCACCATCAACTAATGTACTATATGACGCATCCTGGTGGATAATGGAAGTGGATATGATGTTATCACGTACGACTGTCTTGTACTCATGGGTGTGGATATGTCACGACTCGCGCCATTGCACACGCCACTGTACGGATTCTCCGGCACGACCGTCCACCCGGAAGGGCGTATCTCGCTCCCGATCACGTTCGGGACAGCACCAAAAGAGGTAACCTTCCTCGCCGACTTTACTGTGGTTCGTGCAATGATAGGATACAATGCCATCATTGGCCGAGGAATCCTCGGCACGCTTCGAGGTGTCCCTTCCTCCTACCACCAGAAGCTCAGGTTCCCCACCCCCCGTGGGGTAGGGGAAGTCCGGGGCGATCGGCGGGAGTCCAGAAGGTGCTATCTTATCTCCACCCGCGATCGACGACCCGAAGAGGTGCCACTGAGAAGAAGGCGAGGACCGAAGATCCAGGCCCGAGCACGAGAGCACCGGCCAAAGACTTGTACCTCATCCAGGTCGGAGATGACTCCAGCAGAACACTAAAGATAGGCGCTACCTTGTCCGAGCACGATAAGCAAGCGTACGCGAGTTTCCTCGCGGCCAACCAAGACGTGTTCGCTTGGTTCGAGGACGAGCTACTCGAATTCCCCCAGAGGTCATCACGCACCAACTAAGGTTGGACCCCACCTGTCGCCCAGTACAGCAACGTCGAAGGCGCTGTAACCCCGAGCGACAAGCTATCATCAGGGAGCAAGTGGGGGAGAAATTGTGATCAGGGCTACTCCGACCTACCCAATATCCAGACTGGGTAGCCAACGTAGTCCTGGTACCCAAAAGCAACGGGAAGTGGCGGATGTGTGTGGACTACACCAACCTCAACAAGGCCACGCCCAAAGATAGCTTCCCCATGCCACGGATCGACCAGCTGGTCGACGCTACGGCCGAGCACGAGATGCTGAGCTTCCTAGACGCCTATTCCGAGTACCATCAGATCAGCATGCACCGGCCCGACCAGGACAAGACTGCGTTCGTCACCGACCACGGCCTATACTGCTACACTCGCATGTCGTTTGGACTGAAGAACGCGGGAGCCACCTATCAATGCCTAGTCAACCATATGTTTGACTCGCAGATTGGCCGCAACATGGAGGTCTACATCGACGACATGCTCGTAAAAAGCCTTCGAGCAGCCAAACACTTGCGCGACTTGGCGGAGACCTTCGCTACACTCAGAAGGTACAATATGAAACTCAACCCTACTAAATGTGCATTCGGGGTGCGATCGGGAAAATTCCTAGGGTTCCTCGTCACTCACCGAGGAATTGAGGCCAACCCCGACCAGGGCAGAGCAGTGTTAGAGATGGAGCGACCAAAACGGGTGAGGGACGTACAGTGCCTCACCGGGCGTGTCGCCGCCTTGGCTCGGTTCCTATCCCAAGCCACCGAGCGGTGTCTCCCATTCTTCCGACTGATCAAGCAGGCCAACATGACACTAGAGAAGAAGGGATGGATCGACTGGGACCAGGAGTACGAGCATGCATTCGAAGAGCTGAAGCGCTACCTGACAAATCCTCTTGTCCTCTCTAAGCCCCAAAAGGGGGACAGTTACTCATGTACCTGTCCGTGACGTCCAGTACCATGAGCGTTGTGCTCGCACGGGAGGAAGCAGGAGTCTTGAAGTCTGTCTACTATGTTAGCATAGTGCTACAAGACCAGAGTTCCGGTATTCGCGGACTAAAAAGTTCACCCTTGCACTGATTACGATTGCTCGCAAGCTCCGGCCATATTTCCTAGCTCACCCGATCGTCGTCCTCACCGATCAGCCTCTCCAGCAAATCCTTCAGACCCTGATGCTTCCGGAAGGCTAGTCAAGTGGGCTATCGAGCTAGGAGAATTCGACATCAAGTTTCGACCAAGAACAACAATCAAAGCCCAAGCTCTCGCTGACTTCGTCGCCGAATGCACCCTACCCACCGAGGATGCGCCCGAGCAGTCCCCGGGACCCATCTGGGAGTTATATGTCGACGGATCTTCCTGCGCGGCGGGCAGCGGCGCAGGATTGGTCTTACTATCACCCGAAGCTATAGTATGCCCTGCGTTTCAACTTCCCGACCATGAACAATGTGGTCGAGTATGAGGCACTCCTCTCCGGGCTACGCATGGCAAAGCACCTGGGAGCATCAAGTGTGCGAGCATACATCGACTCCATGCTCATCGTCAACCAGGTCAGGGGGGAGTTCGAGGCCCGCGATCCCTCTATGATGAAGTACCTGGAAAAGGCCAAAGCCGCAGCAGATGAATTTGCCCACTTTGAAGTGATCCACATCCCGCATGAAAAGAACGTCCGAGCGGACGCCCTCTCCCACCTAGCGTCAGCCACTACAGTCTCCAGTTCGAGATCGGTCCTGATACAGGAGTTATCAGCACCGAGCATAGATGATCCGACGCTCTAGGTAAACGCCATCGGCTACGAACCTTCCTGGATGGATCCTCTCCTCGACTTCCTCCTTCGGCAACAGCTCCCGAGCGACCACGTCGAGGCGTGACGCACACAGGCAAGAGCAGCTCACTTCACCATTGTGGACGGCCAGCTGTATCGTTGGTCTCTCTCAGCTCCTTTACTTAAATGCCTCTTCCCCACGGAGGCCAACCAGGCCATCCAAGAAGTCCATGAAGGACTCTGCGGAAGCCACGTAGAAGGGCAAGCTCTCGCGCGAACGCTGATCCGGCAAGGGTATTGGTGGCCCACCCTGCAGCAAGACTGTCTCAACTACGTCCGGAGGTGCCCCCAGTGCCAGAGATATTCCCACCTGCACCACCAGCCAGCTACGTAGCTCCACGCCTTGACAACCCCGCCCGTTCGCTCGGTGGGGAATTGATATACTGGGACCCTTCCCTGAAGCACAAGGGAGGAAGAAATTTCTCATAATCGCCATCGACTACTTCACCAAGTGGATTGAGGCTGAACCATTAGGGAAGATAACAAGCGAAACGGCTTGGAAGTTCATCCTGCGAAGCATCATTTTCCGGTTTGGGATCCCAAGAGTTCTCACGACCGACAATGGCAGGCAGTTCGCGAGCACTGCCTTTCACGCAAAGTGCTCGGAGTTGGGGATCTGGAATCACTACACCTCAGTGGGCCACCCCCAAGCCAATGGGTTAGTGGAAAACGCCAACCGAACTCTACTCCACGGTATCAAGACCAGCCTGGACCAAGCAGGCGATGCCTGGATCGATTCGATCCCGAGCATTCTATGGGCCCACCGAACCACCGCTAGAGCTGCCACCGGAGAGACGCCTTTTCACCTTGCCTATGGGGCTGAGGCAGTGGTCCCGGTGGAGATTTCCAACCCCTCGCTACGAGTAGGACACTTCGATGAAGCAAGGAACAACCAGGCGATGCGAGAGAACCTGGACCTGCTCGAAGAGGAAGAACCAACGCTCGGGTGAAGCTGGTGGCATATCAACAGAAACTAGCTCAATACTATAACGCTCACGTCAAGGAGTGACACTTCTTCCTCGGGGACCTAGTTCTACGGCGAGCAAGCGTGGCTGACCCACGAGGAGCCACAGTAAAGCTCGCACCAAACTGGGAAGGCCCATACAGGGTAGCGGAGACACTCGGCAAAGGAGCGTACAAGCTAGTGACGCAGGAGGGGGGGGGAGAGAGTACCCAGGACGTGGAACTCCGTTAACCTCAGGAAATACTTCCAGTAAAACGTCACCAGCCATACTCCACTAAGGTAAATTACCTACAGGTAGCTTAAGGGCTTCCTAAAGGCGAGCACCGCTCCCCTTGAAAATAAAAGGGTGACGTAAGGGTTTTCGAGAGGCGAGCACTACTCCCATTGAAAATGAAGAGGTAGCCTAAGGGTTTCCTAGAGGCGAGCACTGCTCCCCTTGAAAATGAAGAGGTAGCCTAAGGGCTTCCTAGATGTGAGCACCGCTCCCCTTGAAAATGAAAAGGTAACCTGAGGGTTTCCGAGAGGCGAGCACTGCTCCCCTTGAAAATGAAGAGGTAGCCTAAGGGCTTGCTAGAGGCGAGCACCGCTCCCCTTAAAATGAAGAGGTAACCTGAGGGTTTCCGAGAGACGAGAACTGCTATCCTTGAAAATGAAGAGGTAACCTAAGGGTTTCCATAAAGGCCGCGAGCCATGCGGAACGCGAGCACGAGGGATCACCTAGAAAGCACGAACGTGTCAGCAAAGGCCAGCAAAGGTACACAACAGTATTGGCTCAAAAATAAAGACTTTATATTTCTTTAGTCAAAATACAAGCAGCCAAAAATTGGCGAAATGCCCTCACATGGGCCAAGTACAAGTATATGGAGAAACAAAACGTGCTCGACGATGACGACATGTGACTCCAACGGCTCGCTTCCCGGGCACCGTCCTCTGCCAATGATCATGCTGAGTCTCTGAGCAAGCACCTAGTACCCATTTTTGTTCTGTAGAAGAGTACCGACGGAGAAGCCTCCTATGCCAGAGAAGAGGGACAAAGCCCCCAGGCCAACAAAGGGCTTCACTGGTAGAAGACATGCACCAGGAAAACTAGGTCGGCTACTCCAGCCACCCCTGTTTGGGGGAAGGCCAGCGAGGTCCACCCGTTACAGGGAACAAGCCGACCTACACAAGCCAACGAGGGACAGCGGTACTACGAGGCCAACACATTGGGAAGGCCACTCCGACGTACCGGCCATATTTCCAAACTGGCGAACAAGGCCCCGATGCCCCGGCTGCCACCAACCTTGAAAGGAGAGGTTGTCTCACCACGGACAGCATGCGGCGAGTCCCCATCAACAGCTGGTAGAGGCGCACTGGCCATGCCTGTAAACAGGCGAGCCCACCGCCGTCGTCCAACCGCATGGCCTTGCCTGCAAAGTGGAAGAAGGGAAAACAGTTCCCAATCTTCCTTATGCTCCTTCCTACCGAGAGATAGGAAGAAGTTCCAGCAACGGAGAGCATCTCATCGAGCACCTACAAAAGGCAAACAATGGTTACATGCTGTAGAGGCAAGCAACAGGGACTCGCGGAGAGATAGAAAGCAGCCATACCCAAATACTTCTCATCCCTTCAGGGATGGAACTTATCCGGCTCAAGAAGCAGGACCCCCCTGCCGGTGTATAAGCGGTTAACCTTCTCCAAGGCCTCCCGCCAGCCGTCCAGGTACCCGAGCCTGTACTGCTCAAAGACTGGGCCACCTTCTCCATGCGCAGGCCACGGCCGCCACGGTACCGGTGCTGGGTTCCTCGGAGAACCAAGGGTTGACGACGAGCCTGCAGAAATTCGTCATCCGACGAGTACCAGACTCCCCTGATGGCATTCTCTCGGAAGGCTACCCTCAAGGTTCGCTGACGCAAAGTTGATCATCGGAGCACTGCGAAGGTCACCATTTATAGAGAGGAAGCGAAGTCCCCAGAAGAATGAGGACTCCTACCGTCTCAATCAAATCTGTAGAAACTAAGCGACGAATCCCGAAAGTCGCGCTCCTTCAGAGCCCTCATCAAGGACGCCGCTTCATATCCCCTGAGAATCTCACGCCAGTTCAGAAGGAGAGACGTACATGAAAAAAATCTCAAGTTTCGCAAACAAAGGGAAGGTTTTCATTTCTAAGAAAGGATAATTACAAAAAAGGTTACTGCGGAAAGTGCGGATGAAAAGGAAGAAAAGGAAAAAACAGCTAAGGGGCGTCCTCTCAAGGACTTGCCCCGGTTACATCATCACGTGCCCTAGGTTCAACAGGTGCACGCACACCGATAGCATCGGGCAGAGCCAGTTCGCTGTCCAGGTCCACCACGGCAACGGGTGCTCGCTCGCCCCCACCTGACTCCGTCCTCTCGACGCCCGCCTCTGCAACATCAGGTCTCTCCTCTCCGTCATCAGCCTCAGAACCATAGGGAGTGAAGGAGGGGGGAGGATCGGGACCACGAGGTCAAAATGCTCTGCTGTGGCCTTCACAGCAACACTCCAGCCCTCCCGGAAGCCGCGATCACGTGCCGGCCCATAGCACTCCAAGGTTACCTCCGTCAGCTCGTCCCGATAAGCCGAAAAGGAGCAGAAGTTCTCTACGGCCTCCTCGCCGGCCGAGGACAGAGACATATGCCGCATGGCGAGCTCCGCCTCGACCTCCTGAGCACGGGCCTCCATGGCTTGGACCAACGCCTCCGACTTGGCTGCCCGCTCTCCTACCGCGTCAGCCCGTACCCGAAAGGCGTCCCGATCGCGCTCCATGCCAGCAAGGGCCAGACTCAGTTGAGCCAGCTGCTCCGAAGACCGGCGTTGACAGCCTCGGACTCCTTCAAACGCCCCTCAGCCTCCGCCTGAAGGGCCGGGCTAGCCTCCAACTCACGGACGGCATCGATGAAACGGTGCCTCCACAGCCCAAGGGCACTGAAGACCAGGCACGCGCTCCTCGCGGCAACGGCCGTCAACTCCTTCGCAGTCTCGGGACCAAGCTCCCCGACGTGCTCATGCCAGCGAGCACTCTGCACCATAAGATCGACGACAGTCGTGACCCCCGGCAATCCCGCCGTCAAATCCTCGGGCCGCGAGGACTGACTACGTGCAGGGGCCCCCAGCGAAGGAAGAGAACTGACTACGGCGACAGCAGGAGCTTTGCCCCTTTCACACCCCCGCCCTCCGGAGGCGGGCGTCGGAGCAACAGCTGCCGGCACTTCAGACGATGGCGGCGGAGGAACACTGGGGGGAGGCGCCTCAGAAGAAGGCGGGACACAGTTCCTAGCCGGGGTCGAAGCCCTCCCTCTCATCCTCGACCAGCGGCGACTGTCCATCTCCGCCAGCTCGTAATCATTCAGAGGGATTCGGCTACCACCCGCCATGGCCGACTCTTCACCGGATGCGCTAGGGGTGGCGTCCGGAGAACTCCGCCGAAGACTGGGCCCTCCGCTGGCCACGGATGCTTCAGGCGAGCGGATTAGAGGAATACCAACTGGTGTCGGATACTGCAACCTCCCCGGGCGAACGCAACCTGGGCTTGAGGGGCGACGACCGACACTTGGCCTACTCCCGGAGCAACGTGATCCACGGGACGGGGAGCAAGTCACAGTAATTGGATGGTCTCGTAAGTCCAACCCTACGCTTCGGCTACCCCTGAAAGCAAAACAAAGCTAGTCAAGCACCAACTACTACTAACGCGACCCTACGAAGAAATAAAGGCAGTACCCTGCTGTAGCGAAGGACACAACCCCAGCTCCCGGAGCAGTGCCGGGGTCAGAACAAGGTCTGCATCAGCAAGGAGATACCGAGAAACAGCCTTCAACTTCCGGCGGTCCTCGCCACTGAGGGAAGGCTTCGAATCGCGCCAAGTGCGACCAAAACCGCCTCGCACCCAACTATCGGAGGCCCTTTCCCAGTCCTTCGACTTGATAAGGTACACGTATCGCTCCGCCCAGCCTTTGTGGTTGGATGCGGTACAGAAGACTGAGATGAAATGGTCGCGGGCCCGAGCCTTGAAATAGGCGAAGTAGGTGTCGGATGGGCAACTCTGGAGGAGGAAGAAGTGCCGGAATAGATCGACACTCGGTTCCACTGACGCTCTGCGGCACGCGTAGACAAACCCACAAAGGATGCTATAAGAATTGGGGTTATTCCCCGGGATTCCGCCCATAGTGATGGAGGACAGATTCGATGAAGGGGTGCATTGGAATACGGAGGCCCGCCTGGAAGGAGGCCACCGGAATCATGATCCCGCCGGGGGGTGACTCATTATATCATCCCATACAGAGGGGAAGACGATGTCGTATTCAGGGAGAATCTGGAAGGCTTCTCGTAAGCCACAGATTACCCTATAGGCTACTAAGGGTGGGGAACCAGGCCGACTAGTGCCCGCACCCGAGGTGCTCGGCACACCACCCCGACCATGAGGCATCTCCCTCGAAGAGGAAGAATCGACACTGAGAACTCTCCTACGCGGCGGCATCACTACAGACAAATGAAAAATACAGTGAAAGAAGGATCCTCACCAGGCAAAGGGAGGAAGACGCCTACAACGAAGCGTGACAACCAGCAAGGTGTGTGTACAGTTTTGCAAAGAGGCCTCACAGCAGTCCTTATAACCGCCCACTACGGATCGATGTCATCCCATGAAGGGCAGATGAAAGGACGCCGGCCGCTACGGCGGTACGGCTATCGAGGTCGGGTGACTGTTCTGAGTCCACATCCCCAGAACAGGACAAGACCCGGAGTCATCATTGCCAGCGGGGCTTCCGCCACCACCAGAGGCGCCTTGCGCGCCAAGCAAGCTCTCGAAGCCATCAACTCCCGTTGTACGAGGAAATCTTCGGATCACACCCTTCAGAAGAACCCTCTCTTGAGCTACTCTTAGTCCCCTGCAGGTGCTCGGCAACTAAGAGTATGGGGAAGTAAGGAGGGTAAATCTGGTTTGACCCAGAACGACCCAGTAACGGGCAGCCCACTAAGGTTTGGGCGCGTTAAACCCAACCAAGAGGCGAGCACCCACGTTCAATCCAACAAGAGGAGGTTCGGCCCAACAAGGCGTCGGATTCCACGACGCTCGACGGAGCCGGCCCAAGCGCAGTTCTCGCCGGAGGACACTCCGACGACCGACTGTTGCCCTCACGATGTCGGCCTTGACCCCGTAACAGGACGAGCACGCGCCATGAGCGCCATAAGACTCGCCCAGAGACCGGCCGACGCCGAGACTATCGCCCTCTAACGGGAAACTCCCGCCAACATAACAGGGGAACATTGCTATACTAAACAACCCTTCCCTATCAAGGATGAGATCCCTCGCTCCAGGACAACCCATATAAAAGGGACATCGACAGAAGAGAAGAGACACGGTAGATTCTTCTACTAAACCCCATACTACTACGCAAGAGGACACGGTGGAGACTTCCGCCATAAGAACTTTCTATTGAGAAGAGAGCAATCGACCCTGCTACTACGACAACGAGACAACCCCGACGAATAGAGAGAATCTTCTTCCTGCACGGCCTTACCACTCAACGAACACTCTCCGAGTACCCGCTGAGAGCGACGAGCACACGTGCAGAAGACCTACACGCCTCTCGATCATCTACTACGTCCTCTACTTTTCTCTTAACTCTTCTCTATCGCTCGTTAATCTCTTACTGACTTAAACATCGAAATGTTATCCCCTGAAGTAATACCCGAGATTCCTTCTGACGCTCTTTTAATTTCTTAGTGTGTGCAGACCTCCACGGACGCGAGACGACTTTCTCAATAAATAAATAGAAAATGATACGTGACCTAAGAACTATTTTCCTACCGCTACAATTACCAAAGACGTTCACAAGGGTTTTCCACTGAAGTCACTCCTCTATATGCGCTTTTTCCATCGTGAGATGGATGTCATTGTTGCAAAATAAAGTATCATTGGCTTGCAAACATACCTGTGCCACCAAGAGATATGAACTTTTTGAAACATTTCATAAAATATGCAAAAGCATTCTCTATGCCGCAGTTGGAATTTGATGGGATAGAATGGACGACTACAGGAATCTATGATGTGGGTATGATAAGAGAAACATCGAGCAAGACATGGAAAAAAAAAGAAAAAAGGAATATTGAGTTTGTGTTTGGGTTCAGAGAGAGACATTTTAGCCCCCTGAATTAAGGGGTTCAAGAAGTGGGGCATGAATAAAAAGCAATAACGAAACATTTTAGCCGCTAAACATTTCAGCTCAGACATTTAAAATATGCCTGCAACATAAATAGCACACAACGGAAGAGGCAGACAGCTTCACACATGACTTGCAGTGAAAAACAGAATCATTTTCTTAAATTCTTTTTTTGTTGCAGATATATCACAACGATTACTTTGCATACAAGACAGATTTGTATAAGGAAAGAGACCGCAAATTAATCCTCGTAGGAACTTAGAGCACCAACAATAGAACCCGTCGTGGAGAAGATCGAAGTAACATCTGGGTAATCTTTCCATGTTGTATTGATCTTCACGGATGGATACAGCCAAGGCTTAACGGACTCCAGGAAGGCATCCGGATGGGAGGACAAAATGGCCTCCCAGTCAACTTGAACACCTGGTGGGATGGTTCCCGTGACCTCCATATTGGCAGCCAGAAACAACCCCAACAAAACTACATAACCCATTACCGCGGATCCTCTCGACAGCGGCATGAAATTATACCTGCAAATGATGTAGTTGGATTATAAGACATAAGCTGTTAAATTGCTATAGGTTACTTAATGCAACTGGTTAGCTTATTTACCAATAGTACGTCATCCTCAGTATTGCATCCCTCACGTTCTCAAGTGCACTCACATCGGTTGAACCATATGATTCACCACAATAAGCACTGCAGAGTGTCTGGATATACAAAAGCAGAAAGTTAGACGCTGCATAATTTGAAGGAAGAACATGGTTTGTTGATGAAAGAAATGACAAACACAGCGATAAACTTGGAACCCAAAGACTCAAAAACCCATTGCACAAATGATGCATTCCATAATGTGAAAAGTGCCCTCCAGGAACATTTGCTAAGCCAAATGTTTGTAATGTCAACTGCAACCCTAGCCCAAGAAATAGAGCAATGCCATGGTGCCACTCCTTTTACCACTCCATGATGCTACAGAAAACGTGAAGAACTTAAGCTTAGTGCTCCCATGGTGGCGCCGTAGCACCCCTTGACGGCACCATTAAGCTCCAACATGTACATCACTTTTGTTCCAGTAGCCACCTTGCTAATGATAACTCTTTGAACGTTCAGGTCATTGTCCAAATATATGTGACAGGCTCCTCATTGTTAATGATGACTCTTTGAACATTCAAGGATGACATATTCATTTTAGCGAATGAAGAATCATCAACTGGGAAGTGGCCAGATATGGGTCCTGCATGGATGGTTTCCCAGCAACTATAACTTGTGATTAGACTAGCTTTGCTGCCTTCCGAAGCATGCCCATTGACCTCTATTATCTTGAGCACCCTTCTTGTATTGTGTTTGACCAAAATTATCATAGCCTGCCAAGGACAAGAACATCTCAAGTGCCAACTAGTGGGAGGGGTCTTTAGTCAGAGAACTGCATCAGCCCTTCCCTTGATGCTGTTTTTGGCATCTTCCCACATCACCCAAGAACCCTCCCCTGCCCCTTCTGGCATTTTCATGCACCATCTGGAAGAACCCTCCATGGAACCTCATGGTCCACATCTGCTTCTATCCCCCTCAACGTCCGTGGACAATCATCCTATGAATAACTCATGCTTAAGAAAAACATCAGATAATAAGATTAACAAGTAAATGAAGCAGGTTCATTAACAATATTTAGAGAAAAAAAAAGAATGGATTGATTTTCATTCCACACCCTTGCATCCATGCTATAGCAGTAACCAACAATATCCTTCCTAGGATAAGTGGACAACGGCCCATGGTGGGAAGATCGTTCCTAGAATAAGTATGCCATGTTTCTTACCTCGCTCTTTTGTATTCCTTCCATATCTTGCATCCGTAGTAATTTAACCCAAAAATATCCTTCCTAGAATCAGTGGACAATGGCCTATGATGGGAAGATCCTTCCTAGAACAAGAATGTCATGTTTCTTACCTTACTCTCTTGTTTTCTATCCATATCTTGCATCTATAGTGCTTTTTCTCAACAATATCCTTCCTAGAATAAGTGGAGAAAAGCCCTATGATGGGAAGATCCTGCCTAGAACAAGTATGTCGTGTTTCTTACATCACCATTTCGTATTCCTTCCATATCTTGCATCTATAATACTTTACCCAACAATATCTTCCCAGGGTAAGTGGTCAATGGCCGTACATGGGAAGATCCTTCGTAGAATAAGTATCTCATATTTCTAATCTCATTTTTTATTTAGCAAAAATTACTGGAAAGGACAGGAAAACTTTCAAAATATCCAATAGGGACATCCTTGGTTTAAAATATTTAAAAGTGGCAGTCCTCATAATCTTCATATCACTCTGAGACAAACTATGGATGATGCCCTCATATGTTTCACAAATGAATTTCCTTATTGTAAATACATGTAATATGAATTTTATATCCTTTAACACAAAAAACCTAAAAGGTGGTATCACTTATTATCACATCCCAAAATTCCATTTTAATCCCTCCATCCCACATCGGAATGAACAAACAATGTTGTCAACATCACATTGCAAATAAATATATCAAACTATTAAATATTTTATATATGAAAATAGCATATTCCATCCAGCCATCTTCCCTGTTATATAATGATATAGATAAGTTAACTTTATATTTCGTCCCTAGCCAATGTAATAAGCATGCTCTTTTTTATACTTCATTTTGATATGTTAAAAGTCATATCATATAGATTTGAATTGGAATAATTTATTTGTTAAAAATTGAGTGCATTCTTGTTATCATGTTAGAAAAAAAATGTCTTTGATCTCTATAGATATGAAGTTCAAGAAGAGTGTCCTTAGATATATAAGTCAGAGTGCCCCTATTGGATATTTCAAAGTTTTTTGTGCCCTTTTTAGTAATTTACCTTTTATTTATTTATGCAATGAGATCCCTCGTACTCTTGCGGTCCCTCTTTTCTTTTCTAGTTTTCTTTGTTTTTACTTGCTGCTTTATAGCCATATTGATAAGGAGTATCTTTTTTGCTTTTTTCTCTGTAATCAAACACTGAAGATCAAGGATGCATATCTGATCAATGCTGATCACGATCTCCATGCAAACCCAGTCCAACATCCATGGTCCATATTTGGGATGTTAAATGCACTAAGTCCTACTTCTAAGAGGGTAGTGGAAGTCCTGAAAACTGAATGTGAACATGTATAGCATGATCCCAAGAGCTAGGCGAAGACATGTACAAGAGTCATGATGAATGTTGCTCTTTTCAAAGTCTCTCAGAAGTGAACAACCTATAACCTGACGCTCTCATCCATGTGCTTTGCTAGAGACTCAGATATGTAGCTGACGTTAAATCATCAGAAGACATAAATCATTGCCTACTAGAGTCCTTTCTCAGCTACTTGCTCCGCCAAAGACAGATGACAACTGAAGAGGAATCCTTGTACTTCCCGGGATGACGGCAGTGGAAACTCTGCCTACTGCTCTATGTTATAAAAAGCGGTGGAGGTGAGCACCTAGGTGAGGAGGTGAGGTGAGGCGGTGAGCCACTCTTCTCTCTCCCTGATCGTAACCCTAGGTCACCCCCCTCTCTTGCATCTCCTCCCTCTCTTGTACGAACAGTAGCGGCGAGCCACTCCTGCGGTTGACGGAGGCAAGCGGCGTGGTGGACGGTGGCTAGCAGCATGGTGGCGAGCAAGTGGGTCTTTCCCGTCTCCCCCCTCTCGCGTCTCACCCCTTTCTCTTCTCTCTCCTCAGCAGCGAGCATAGGTCAAGCCCCTCTCTTACTCTCTGGCATTCTCTCTCTCTCACACACACAAAGAGGGGCCAAGCCCGTCACTCTCTCTCTTTCACTGTCTCACCCTCTCTCAATCTGTCTCTCTCTCTCTATGTATCACTCTCTGTTTCACTCTCTCTGTCTCACATACACAGACAGAGCCTCTCTCTCTCTCTCTCTCTCTCTCTCTCTCTCACACACACACACACTCACACTCTCTGTTTCACACACATTCACGGACAAAGATAGAGAGGCCGAGCCTCTCTCTCTCTCTCTCATCATATTGTATGCCGCAGGGGAACACTGAAACATTCGTTTTGGACTACTCCGGGCAACAAGGAGCTTAAACACTAAATTGATGTTTTTTATTTTTTTTATTTTTGTCTAAATTTGTTTTAAATTCTTGTTAATTTTATTTAAATTTGCCTGATTTTAGGAATGAATGAATTTATGAAGTTTATTGATTTTATACAAGCATTTTTGTGTAATTTTAGATATGTATTTATATTTTTAAATTATATATATTATTTTAATAAAATATCACCTCAAATGCCTAAGCCATCGCCGAGGCGTTCGAGGCCTGAGGCGACCCCTTAGTCGCCTCGGTCGCCTCTGACTATATAGCTACTGCTCGCAACTGAGAACACAACTAGTTTTGTGTTGATGCTCTGCAAGTGACTGGAACCACTAAAATGATGGCAACTAACCGAGATACATTTCCTCGAGGTCAACCCATTTATCACATGATTACATCTGAGGCACTAATAACTTTCTTCACAAATGAAGCGAAAATACTGGGCCCGGTTCAACAGTTGTACAAAGGAATTCTCTGAGAGAAAACCAAGAGGCAATGAAGTGCCCTCTTCTAGATTCCGGAGATCTCACTGGTAGGAATCGTGGGATCTCACTAAATGAATCAACCATCTAAAACAAGACAAAAATAAAAGGTACGCAGTTCCTCAGGACAGCTTATCATACCTCCCAGGCAATAGCCATTTCGGTTTCATAGTCATCCCACCTGGAGGGTGTACAAGGCGTTCTGATTGCAAAATCAAATCCTCTTGTATCCCTGCAGTTAATTCATATAATATCACACATTAAATAATTAATGAAGATACTCTTTTCACCTAAAAGTTGAAGTTCACTTGTGCCATACATTTTTTGAATGGCGATCCTCGTCCCCTCAAGAAGCTTTCTGAAATGGGAAACAAGTAAACAAATAAGAGAACAAACAATAAAAAATAAATAAATAGGGCATGCCAACAACATGTGCACCTCCTGAAGGAAATATAAAGGTAATAAAGGAGTCAAATATTGCCTTAGGCATCATTACCCATCAAATGCAGTACTCTCACAAGTAGTTGCCACCCAAAAGTTTTCACCAACAATACTGTAAAGATCAGAGCAAGATTCTGCAAGCATTACCTGTCAATAGACAATCATTTAAGAAGTGTGAAATCAATATTTATTCTTTCCAAAAATAGAATATTACCCTGTATAAAGCAAAACATTATTGGTTTTGGAACACAATATATAGAAATCTTATTTATGTGATACATAACATGATGACTGTTGTGCCTAATGGAAATGCTCCAATAATCTAATAGTGTTCACACATTCAATAATCATACTAATATATGTTTTTAGAAAAAATCAAGGACCTCCTTTGTGTCCAGAATAAAAATTGATATGGTTAATTTATAAGGTGGTTAATTGAAAGTAATGACAGTGGCTATTCTTCGGTAACTTCAAGATGGAGAATATTTCATCAAGATGAATTTCCATTTAATGTCATTATTTCACCATCAAGGTCACATCAGATAAGATGACATGCTTGATCCATCTCGCTATGTAGTGTTGGTGTGGGATTGGGGGGAGGGGGGGGGAGGGAAGAGTTGCCTGCAGGTGCCAGCTGTTGTAGGTTACTATACCAACCTTCTGTAAGTCCTCAGGCTTAGAGAGGTAAATAGTTTTATCATCTGCATTATTTACACACATTGTGCCCTTCATAATTGTTTTTAGAATCTCCAGTGCCCTGCATTAGTCAACAGAAATGAATTATGTCTCGGAAGTGCATCCATTTAGGGAAAACAAACTGTATCATACCTCTGATGATTTGGATAGTAGCGAACCACTTTTGCTTGTCCAAGAAACATTGGTGTGTGAGAGCCAAAACCAGAATTAAATTCTTCACTGATGTCCATAAAAAGTAACAATTATTTTCTCCCAAAAGGAACAGGATTAGAAGTCTATGCACTATAGCCAGAAGAAATGCATGGTCATAATTAACATGTAGTCTTGGTTTACCTTAGTTTGTTAACCCAGACAATTGGATCACAAGGCTCAGAAATCTGTCTCCATTTAACTCCTATGGAGTAAATGTCCTGCCATGATAAAGAACGCCCAGCAGATGATCTGTCTTCAGCAAAGCCATGTGAAGATGCTGGTTCTGAGGAACTGGTGGTACTGCAGCAGGCACCACCCCTATTCTGGCTGGGGACACTTTGCAAACTGATTTTCTCCTTCCTCCTGGCTTTCTTAGTATTTCTGTTCCGTTCCTATTAGAACGCCAAACCTTCGAGACCTTCTGGGCAATCTCAATAGCAGCTAGTCCCGCCATACGATACTGTTAACATTTATATATAATGTTTGGAAAACAATGGATCACAAAACTAATAGCTTAGGTAACATAGAAAGAAACAAGCATAAAATGAACATTACACGGCTTCTAGTTTTTGTGTAAATGCTGCAAATTTTTCATAATGAAAATTATACTGGTTTTCTAATGTCAAGCTTAATGATTCATGGATGTCAGATTCAATGCACTAAAATTCCAGATAGACACCTGATCAATTGAAAAACATTCATCTTTGATCACGGCTAATCTATCAAAATATACAACATGAACAATTCCCTTCAGAAAATTGAGATGAATAAAGGCACATAATTATCTCACAAAAAGATAAAGGACAGAAGAAAATGTACACGAGCTGCTTTCAAAAGTTACTTAGAAAAGGTCTAATATAGCCTGGGTTAAGAAGATATGAAGATGACGCAATAGGATATTATAGTACAACCACATGGAGCATTGGAAGCAGCAAGCTGCAAAAGGCTATTGGGAAGAGGAGAGTGAAAAATCACTCAGATTAGGTACTGGTTGATTAATATCAAGTTGTGGTTTGCACTTATCTCCCTCTTATTAAACCCCTTTTGAACCTAAACAACAAGTGCTTGTACTTCCCTTGTTTGAACTCCCTAAAAAAATTCCAATTTATCAGCTAGGTTCAAGTGGCACTAATTACTGGCTCAAGATAGAAGACCTTACAAATTAGATAGTTAACGACCCTTATCCAAGGCTACAGAAACTGAAGACCGATACAAGCCAGTGAACTACAAGCATGGTTGGCTGTATCGGCCGAAACCGATACGTTTCGGGTTTCGGCCGTAACCGAAACGCTACCGGACCTACTCACTGTAGCAGGTCCGAAACTAAAAAAAATGGCTTCGGGCGAAACCGGTATCGATTTCGCCGAAACTTGCATGTTTCGATCCAAAATCGCCCGGTTTCGGCCGAGACCCAAGTGAACTCCCCTTAGTTCACGTCGTGTTCTCCCTCAAATCTGAGGGAGAAAGGGGCCTGCTGTGTGCTGCTGTGGTGCTGCTGCTACTGCAAGGGCTGCTGCTGCTGCTGCTGTGCTGGGTGTTGTTGCTGTGTAGAGGTTGTTTTCTTGAAGTAAATTTAGGATTTGTTTGTTTTGTTTTGTGTTTTTTTGGTTGGGGTTGAAATTTTTTTTTGTTGTAGGTTAGTTTTTCAGTTGTAGGTTAATTTTAAACCATGAAATATGTTAAGACTTCAAATTAAACTCTAATTAGTTCCTTAAAATTGGGGCTTTTGTCTAATTCGGTTTACTTAGGCTCAATTGAAGCTCAAGTAAGTTTCATTAAAGAATTTGGGGTGGAAACATGCTGGTAATTAATTTTTATGAAGGGTGATTAAGGGTTAATTGATAATTAAGCTCTAACTAGTTCTTAAAATTAGGACTTTTGTCTAATTCGGTTTACTTAGTCTCAATTGAAGTCCAATTAAGCTTCATTGAAGAATTTGGGGTGGGAGCATGCTGGTAATTAATTTTTATGAAGGGTGATTAAGGGTTAACTGATAATTAAGCAAAATTGAGACTTTTGTCTAATTCGATTTACTTAGTCTCAATTGAAACTCAATTAAACTTCATTAAAGAATTTGGGGTGGGAGCATAGTGGTAATTATTTTTTATGGAGGGTGATTAAGGGTTAATTGATAATTAAGTCTTAATTAGTTCATTAAAATTAGGACTTTTGTCTAATTCGGTTTACTTAGTCTCAATTGAAGTCCAATTAAGCTTCATTGAAGAATTTGAGATAGGAGCATGCTAGTAATTAAATTTTATGAAGGGTGATTAGGGTTTAATTGATAATTAAGCCCTAATTTTTTCATTGTACTTACAACTATTTATTTTTGACTGTCTTAATGCAACATCATGTCTAGACGTGAACAAAGTCAGGAGCAGCGAGGGCAAGAGGATCCGAGGTGGACCCACCTCTCCTTAGTTGATGTTAGGAGAAGAAAATGACATGCAATTATTGTGATAAGGAGATACATGGCGAAATTACTAGAGGAAAGCAACATTTGGCAGGGGTAATAGAGAGGTGAGACAATGTGACAGATGTCCCCAAGAGGTCCGAGAAAAAATGTGTCAGTGCCTTCTGGACAAAAAAGAGAGGATGCAACAAAGGGTTGAAGATGAGGCTAAAATTGTTGAGGAGATTTCAGGCAGAAGGGGAAGGAGGGATGATGACGAGGAAGGCACTGATGATTCAAATCAGCTGGCTGAAGCAATGGAGCGTGCGCTCGAAGGAAAGGAAAGGCACCCATAGGTTCAGAGACCTACTCCAGTACAGCTGCACGACGACCTGACACTGGTGCTACCCCGCAGAGAGCAGGTCCCATGGACAGCTATCTGCACAGAAGACCCCATGCTACACAACCTAAAATCAAGCAAGCATTGAGAGGAGTATAAAAATCTGCAGAAGTTACAGGGCATGCATTTAAAAGTATCTGCAAATGATTTTTTCATGTAGGTGTCCCTACACATGCAGTTGAAAGCGAATATTTCCAACCTATGCTAGATGTCATAGCAGATGCTGGCCCTGACTTGAAGGCCCCGTCACGTCGAGACATATACGGGCGTGGCCTTGAGGGAGAGGTTGAGGAGCTCTACGAGTGGGTTGAAAGTTTCAAACATATATGGATGGAGAGATGTGTGATGGCTGGACTGGTACTACAAAGAAGTCCATGATTAACTTTTTAGTCTATTGCATCGAAGGTACAGTATTTGTTAAATATGTAGATGCATCAAATTATGAAAAAATGCCAATTATTTGTTTAGTTTGATGGATAAGATAATGACCAAATTGGAGAGGACAATGTTGTGCAAGTAGTGACTGATAATGAGGCCAATTATAAAGCTGCAGGGAAGAAATTGATGCAGAAGCGTAGGCATTTATACTGGCTCCCATGTGCAGCACATTGTCTGGATCTGATATTTGAAGACATTGGGAAGAAAAATCATGTGAAGAAGACAGTTAACAAGACACAAAAAATCACACAGTATATTTATGGCCATCCTAGGATATTGAATATGTTCAGGGAGGATGCGAGTGGGGGGCGAGATATCATCCATGCAGGGCCAACCAGATTTGCTTCAAAATTCATTTCTTTAGAGTCTTTGCACAGGTATAAGATTGAGCTCAATTCTAGATACTTTATCCTTATAGATATGATCCGTATTTGATTCAATTTTATTTTTTTGCACAGGTATAAGAATGAGTTGAAGACTTTCATATACCACAATGCCCTGTGGGAATACATCGACAAGTCTAATGTTGATGCCCAGATAGAATATTTGGATGTCTGCCACATCGTGGAAGGCAAAAAATTCTGAGGCAGGGTCTCACGGTATATGAAAGTAGTCACACCCCTTGTGAAGGTCCTCAGAATGGTGGATGACGATGAGAAGAATGATATGGGATATCTGTACGAGGCCATAGACCGTACCAAATTAGAGTTGCAGGATTCCCTTCTCAGAGAATATACAAAATGATAAAAAATTTATTGACCAGAGATGGGACAACACATTACACCACGACTTGCATGCAGCTGGTGAGTGATTAATTGTATTGATACATTGTTCTTTACGGGCGAGTTTGACTACAGGTTAGAGTAACACGGTTAGGATAAGTGCAGGGATAGATTAGAGTAACACGGTTACGGTAAACACATTAGATTTGACTACCCAGGTCCCAGGGGAATGGGAATGAGGGGATTGGGCCCTAAGGTTGCTGGGAACCTGGGCAGGTGGACCTGGCCAGGTCCCAGGTCGACCTGGCCAGGGTATGCCAGGGGCAGGTCCACGGAGGTAATGCCTATAGGTCGACCTCGAGTGAGCCATTTCGTCTCTTAATTTGAGCAAGTCACCCGCCCAGGGATATCTCATCCATGTCAACTTTGACCGTTTATCAAACTCGCTCTATGTTATTTTATATCTAACATTTAGTTAATTATACACAAATGCATGTTATTTCCTCAACCCTCGATTTATGTACGATGCCAATGCACATGTTGATGACGAGGTGCTCCAAGGCACTTTAAAAGTCATTGGTCGTTTATCGAGGATACCAGAAAAGAGACTTCAGGCCGAAGTAGAGGTTGGCTTTTATTGATTTTATCAATAAGAGGTATAGAATTTACTTAAGTCATTATGTTAATCTATTACTTTATCTTTGTAAATGAACTATTATAGAATGAGGACTGGGACATATTCTGACTCACAATTGCAATACGCTGTCAGGAAAAGTGAGCCCAGGGATATTTTATTTTTGTGATTTCTTAACCTCAATATGTATTAGTACATCTTACATTTATTTGTTTATGGTTGGTGGAACAGCTGACTGGTGGATAATGGCAGTGTAGTCAAGGCGGGCGCCTAGGCGCCGCCTAAGCGCCGCCTAGGCGCCTAGGCGCGATTGAAAGGATCGGGCGGGCTGGCGCTTTTCCAAACACCCAAAAGGCGAACCGGGCGGTCGCCTTAGGCGGGCTGGGCGCCAAGGCGGCCGCCCGGTCGCCTTAAGCTAGCGGGTCCGACCCGTTTAAGTTAAAAGCCCCCCCCCCCCCCCCCCGGTCAATCGCGTTTGACCGCTCCCCCCCGTCCCGACCCGACCTCCCACTCCCCCTCGATCTTCCCAGGCGACAGAGGCTCCCTCCTCTCCTCCCCGGCGTGCCCTAGTCGCTCGGCCGCCGGCGTGCGCGTGCTGCCGTCGTCATCGTCGACCACGGCGACGTCTTCCTCCTCCCCGGCGACGTCCCCTTCCCCCGCGGGCCCCGGCTGCGACTTCCCCCGCGGGCCCCGGCTGCGACTCCTCCCCGCCTGCAACTTCCTCCTCCCCGGCGACGTCTTCCTCCTCCCCGGCGACGTCCCCTTCCCCCGCGGGCCCCGGCTGCGACTTCCCCCGCGGAGCCACCGCCGGCGCCCCTATCCTCTCCACCGCCGGTTAGTTCCCCCTGCCCCTCTCTCTCTCTCGGCTCTCCCCCCCCGACGCCCCTCTCTCTCTCTCGGCTCTCCCCCCCGATGCCCCTCTCTCTGTCTCCCTCCGCTCTCTCTCTCTCTCTCTCGACTCTCCCCCCCGACGCCCCCCTCTCTCTGTCTCAGCTCTCCCCCTCGACGCCCCTCTCTGTGTCTCCCTCCGCTCTCCCCCCCGACGCCCCTCTCTCTGTCTCCCTCCGCTCTCTCTCTCTCTCGGCTCTCCCCCCCGACGCCCCTCTCTCTCTCTCTCTCTCTCTCTCTCTCTCTCTCTCTCTCTCTCTCTCTCTCTCTCTCTCTCTCTCTCTCTCTCTCTCTCTCTCTCTCTCTCTCTCTCTCTCTCGGCTCTCCCCCCCCGACGCCCCTCTCTCTGTCTCCCTCCGCTCTCTCTCTCTCTCTCTCGGCTCTCCCCCCCGACGCCCCCCTCTCTCTCTCTCGGCTCTCCCCCCCGACGCCCCTCACTGTCTCCCTTCTCTCTCAACTCTCTCTCAGTCTCTCCCTCTCCCACTCTCCCTCCTCCTCTTCCTCCTCTCTCTCTCTCAGTCACTCTCCGCTCTCCCCTCCGACCCCTCTCTCTGTCTCCTATCCTCTCTCTCAGTCGCTCTCTGTCTCTACAGAGAGCGACTGAGAGAGAGGAGGGAGACAGAGAGAGGGGGCCTCTCTCTGTCTCCTCTCCTCTCTCTCAGTCGCTCCTCTCTCTGTCTCCTCTCCTCTTCTCTCTGTCGCTCTGTCTCTACAGAGAGCGACTGAGAGAGAGGAGGGAGACAGAGAGAGGGGGCCTCTCTCTGTCTCCCGACTTTCCCTCCCGATCTCCCCCCTCTCCCCGGCCCCCATGGTAGATTATAGTTCTTTAGATAAATTTTTTAGCAAAATTTTTTAAATTGAAATTAAAATAATTTTTATTATTAATTATTGTTTTGCATGTAGATCATGACAGATAATAGTTCCACGGCTGAGACCGAGATAAAATTAAAAGCAAAGTCAAAAGACCCAGGATGGAAGTATGCATATTGGCCTGACATAAATGATAAGAACAAGGTCAAGTGCGATCTTTGTGGCTTGATTACTAGTGGAGGCATCAAAAGACAAAAGGAACATTTGGTTGGTGGTTTTGGGGATGTGAAAAAATGTCCAAATACTAATAGACAAATTGCCGAAGAGATGCTAAATTGGATGAACAAAAATAAAAAAAGAAAGCCAAATGAGAGTATTCCGATTGAAGGAGATTCTGATGATGAACATGAAGTGGAGAGACATGTGGAAAAGTCCCGACAAGGTTCTACAACATTGGACTCTTCTGCAAAGAGTTCGGGGACGAGCAAACCACCTACAGCTAAATCCAAAGGGCCAATTGATGCCTTTGCAAGAATGAGTATAGAAGACTTTGTTGATGCTAGGAGAAGTGGGAAGAAAATTCAATCCACGTTAGAAAATAGATGAAACAAAGAAAACAAAAGGATGGTTGATGAGTATGTTGCCACTTTGTTTTATGAAGGTGGCATACCATTCAATGTAGCCCGTCTAAAATGCTTTGAACATGCAGTGGAGGCTATAGGACGGTTTGGATCAGGGTATAAGCCCCCAAGCTATCACATGTTGAGAGTGTCCCTTTTGAAGGACATGGTGGAGAAGACAAACTTGATGTATGAGGAATATCAAAAGCATTGGAAGACATATGGTTGTACAATAATGTGTGATGGTTGGACCGATAAAAGACAAAGAAAGTTAATCAACTTTCTAGTCAATTGTTCGCAAGGGACTTTTTTTGTTGAGTCAGTTAATGCTTCTGATAAGAAGGAAGACGCAGGGTTGTTATATGAGTTGCTTGATAAAATGGTTGAAAGAATTGGAGAAGAAAATGTGGTGCAAATTGTAACTGATAATGCATCATATAATGTAGCAGCTGGTCGTTTGTTGATGGATAAAAGAAAAACATTATTCTGGACACCTTGTGCTGCACATTGTTTGGATCTCATGTTAGAAGATATTGGTAAGTTAAAGGGTTACAAAAGTGTAATTACAAAAGCTAAGAAGTTGACAGCTTATATTTACACTCATACTCGCCTTCTTGAACACATGAGAAAGGAAACCAAGGGTAGAGAATTGGTCAGATGTGGTGTGACTAGATTTGCCACATCATTTCTTACATTGGAGAGGTTGAATGATGATGCAATAAAAAGGGCTCTTCGAAGACTATTTAGTTCTGAAGCTTGGTATAAGAGTATTTGGTCATCAACAAATGCAGGGAAAAATGCCTCAAGTATTGTCTTTCAGGTGAGATTTTGGCATGGTGTTGAAGATGTTTTGAGAGCCTCTCAACCCATTTTGCAAGTGTTAAGATTGGTTGATGGAGATGAAAAACCTGCAATGCCTTATATATACGCTGCCATGGAGTATGCAAAAGAGCAAATTGTGCAAAATTTTGGCTCCAAGGTAAATTTACAGTGCTTTAACTTGCTTGTTTTAAAATTTTACCTTGCTTTAAACTCCATCATCCATATATATGCAGGAAGTAAAATTTCAGCCAATTCTGAAGATAGTTGATAAAAGATGGCAAGATCAAATGCACCGTCCTTTACATTTGGCGGGAATTTTCTTAAATCCCAGCTTATATTTCAAGGCCAGAGAGAAAGATGTTAGTTCATGTGGGAAGTTTGAGAGTGATTTTTTTACATGTCTTGAAAGAATGGACCTTCAAGATAAGATAGGTGATCAAGTTACAATGTATTTGAATGAAAGAGGGATGTTCGGAAGAGAACTAGCCATAAGAGCTCGCGACAGGAGAATGCCAAGTAAGTGTATCTTTTTTATAATTTTTAAATGTTACTTGGTATTTTTCAAATAACAATATTTTGACATGTTATTTTTTTATAGTTGAGTGGTGGGTAACATATGGTGGGGAAACTTCCGAATTGAAGAATATTGCGATAAGAATTTTGGGACTTTGTTGTAGTGCTTCTGGGTGTGAACGGAATTGGAGTACATTTGAATTTGTAAGTTTTACAAACTCATCTAATTTCTAATTTTTCTTTTACATTGATTAATATTATCCTTATTTAACATTATTCACTTGTATTCTTTGCATGTAGATTCACACCAAGAAGAGGAACCGCTTGGAACATAAAAGATTGAATGATCTTGTATATGTTAAATATAATCGTCGTCTTCAAGAGAGATTCAAAGAGAGAAAAAATCATCCAGAAAAATATGATCCCATTTCTCTACCAGATTTAGATTGGGGGAGTGAGTGGATGACTCAAAAGTCAAAGACTTTAGTTCATGATGATGAAGATCTTACTTGGGCAGATGTTGAGCTTGCTATGGAAGCATCATATGAAAGACCAACAAGAAGTAGAGCACAACCAAGAGATTATGATGATCCGTCGGATGATGGAGAATTGCTAGAAGAAGAATCTGAAGAGGATGATGATGATGCTCCATGGGAGTCTAGTGAAGAAGGTCAAGCTCACGCTGCTCACCAAGAAGATGATGAGAATGACAATCATGATGAGGCCATTCCAGCAAAAGTACCATTTGGTTTTAGGATTTAGTCTTTCATGTAATGTTAAGACGCTTAGACATGAACATTTCTTAGTAGTTAGTAGTTAACTAGTTATCTTATATCATACTTGCTAAGTGCCACTATTTGATTCTTTTTTAATGATGTGATTTGTTATTTGTTAATAACTTGTTATGTTTGGTAGGATTTGTTTTCCATATTGTCTAATATCTTTCAGGATGGATGGAGTTAATAAAAAGATGAAGCTAAAAAAATGTAACACACAGGTTAGTGTTTTTAACCCTTTGGCCTTTATTTTTTGTAATTTTCTTGATGTTATTATGTTCTTTTGTAATTTTATGAATTGTTTTTAGATTTCTCTGTATTTTTTTGATGCAATTTAAATTTCTATAATTGTCATGCAATTTAATTACTGCAATTTATTCATGCTTCTGAATTTTTTTGTATTTTTCTATAATATTTTCATATATTTTTTGTTATCTTATATATTAGGAGTTATATATTTTAGATTTTTTAATGAGTCGTTAAAGTGTCGCCTAGGCGACGCCTAGGCGGACGCCTTGTCGCCTAAGCGCTTAGAGACCCCGTGAGCGCCTTGGTTCGCCTCGTCGCCTTGACAACTATGGATAATGGTGAACAATCGAGATGTGGACAGTAATGCATTGGCTTTCATTACGATTAGGGTGCTCAGTCAAACAACATCGGCAAGCCAATGTGAAAGAAATTGAAGCACCTTCAACCATATACACTCAAAGGTTCGCAATCGGCTAAAGGCTGAACAATTAGAAAAATTGGTTTACTGCCACTACAATGAGACTGAGAATAAAAAATATGAAGCTACGACAACAGCTGAAGGACAAACGTGTCACAGAGGATGCAACTCCAGAAATTGATGTGGACGCTTTATTTGATGATGACAATCCCTTGCAGTCTTGGGTGAAGACACGAGAGCAGGTTGATGAGCCCGTTTTTGATGTTGATGATAGAACATGGGCACAGGGCATACTAGATGAAGATGAGCCAAGAGATCCAGAATTCAAAAGAGCAACAAAGAGGACCAGAGAGACTCGTGCGCACCAGAGAAGGGACCCAGCTTTGTTTGTTCATGATACTGAGGAGCCGCCTGAAACCGAGCCAGGTAGACATTCAGAATCAGATAGCAGGCCAGTCACTCCTAGCATGGTCAAGCCACCTCCATCCTTAAGAAGAAGTACATCAGTGCATGGGATGTTTGAGAGGACTAGTGTTGCTACTCGAGAGGACCCGACAATTGAGTAGTTGAAGTAGATTTACGTGAGACACACGCCAAGGGGAAAAGGACTCATGTCAAAGGTGACTGAAAAAATCACACCAAAAAAGAAAAAAGCACCCCCAAAGGCTAAAAGGCGACTGGTTTCTTATGGCTCTCATGATGATGGTGATAATGATCCCAGTGCAGCTGCAGGTGCTACAGATGCTACTACGGGAGGTGGCACTGCTGGTGGTACTTCCTCCTTCCACGCAGACACAGGCCGAGGATACAGTCATAGTGAGCGAGGATATGATTCACAGAGTCAATATGGACATCCATCAGGTTATGAGGTGGCCAACAGGAAGCAGCCATTTATGGGTGGGGTCATGAACCAGAATTCAGTTCCATCCAGTTCCTCTTCTCATCCTCAAGATTCTTACGTTGATTCTGGATTCGAATCAAGCCAACAACCTTACACTCCAAAAGGGATCCAAAGAGGGATGCAGGACTTGGCTACCTCATTGTTTGATTATAGTGAATATACACAATACATGCAACATTCTTATAGATATCAACATCAAAAGCCAGACGATGAGCGAGAAGGTTCTAGCTATTATCCATATTAGTGCATCATCATTTAGGTAAAAATCATTTAATTTATGTAATATTTACTGTGTCTAATTAGATTTATTGTACTGCTTGAACCTACTTCATGCTTAGTATGTACTCAAGAATATTAGTTTAGCATGTTCAATGTTTGAACTTCAATGCCTACTTCATGTTTATTGCACTTAATCCAATTTCTTTATAGTCAAATGCATGTCTAATGAATTTTCTAATTTTTATGTGATTATTTATATTTTTTCGATTTGTTTCAGATTTTTTAGACTAATTTTGAAGTTATTTTTAACCTTTTCACTGGGTTTCGGCCGATTTCGGCCGAAACCGAAACCGAGTCATTTCGGTTTCAGACTCGGCCGAAACCGAGTCCGAGACCGACACTGCCAACCTTGACTACAAGTGCCTGTGCCTTCTGCAGCACACATTTTGGTTAGATTAAGCAACATTGGTGTGTGGAAAGGATACAAGCACTAGTAGGTAACAGCAGGAATCTATGGCAAAATAAAGTACTTCTAAAAATCTAATGTTGTTCATAAATAGAATTTCCAATGTTGGATTGAGAAATCAGCTTGGTTATCAGAGACTAAAAGTAGTTTGTTTCTAGAGCTAGAATACTTCCATTAAGCATAAGAAAGGCATAGTAGTACATCAGAAGGCCACAAAATAAGCTTACATGGGTGAATTAACACCTTAAATTGTGTATTTGGTCAAATGATTTATTGCACAAGCAATTACTAGAAAATGTAAACTTGATATGATACATATTTTTCACATGCATACATTTTCCATTGAAGTTATACATTCAAATTTCAGAAGAAAGATTGACGGGGAAATGTTGTTGATTTTGATTCCACTATCTCAAAGACCCTTGTTTATCTCCTATGCAGGAGCATCTGCTAGGATCCTGCACAATGTGCTTCCTAACCAGATTATCCGATATGCATCATCAGGGATTATGTGCATCAGTCTTGTCTGACAATCTTCCAGTTTCCCACCTTAGTTACAGAGAAATCCCACCTTCCTCTCTCCATTTAATTTTTTTATTAATGAGCAAAATAGCCTACTTCTCAGCTAACTTGTCATGTGATCGTCACATTGTTAGTATGTTCATTTTTCTCAACCACATAATGGGGACCCAATGATCAGTTACACATTTTGCTTATTCAAACTTTCGTAGATCAATCTTTTGGTGTACATGGGCCACTATTTGCAAAAGGGTATTTAACGTACCAGACTCATCCATTAACAACTGTCACCAATGCATTTTATCACTCACACAGACAACTGAAAATTGCTCCAACTGTACAAACAATATCCTTTTATATTAAAGCTAGAATACTGGAGTATAAGATGCACTAGACATGGACGATTGGAATTAGAATAAAGGAGTTAAATGCAACCAGAGTAAGAAAGGTCAACAAAACTATCCAGGAGCATTCATGTAACTAATCACCTGACGCCTATTTGGCAAGAAACCTGGACAATTGTACTGGATCTTCCTGCCAATCATATCAGCTGCTTGCAATAGAATAGCCTTATGCTTTGTAATAATAAAATCTTGTTTCCGAAGGCGGCCCTTTTTCAGAGATTCACGAAGAGGAGTTTGCCTAAAGACCCTTTCGCAGACATATTTAGGGTGCAATCTCTTGCACCAGTATTCCTGAAGGAAAATGTAGAATACTGTAAGTCCAAGAAAACAGATATGTATTGACCACATGCAAAAACTCTCTAGAGGTGTAGTATAATTTTGACAAACATACATAAAATCGAAATATCTATCTTGACAAGCATACATGTAGAAGTCCAAAACTCACAGCATGATGTAAGATTAGTAAAAATATATGCCCGTCTGTCTCTGCTCCAAATATCCATTTGAACCATCGAACCAACACTAGACATCCACGTCTGATACTGGAAATTTGATCAGTTGGGAGTTGAAACAACAACCTAGAATCACTCTCCTACCTTTAGATACTCTCCAGAGTGGATATCACCCCAATAAATATCTGCTCGGAAAGACATTTTGTGTCTGGTCCAATCAATAACACAACAGAACAAATATCTAATTAAATGGAGATAGACATGGATCAGACCAGGGCATCAACTTTTGATGGGCCTACTCTGCAGCAAAGAACTTCGTGCAAGTTTATTCCCAGACTAAAGGACAAAAAAAATCAGCACCAGATTGGAACCAGTGTTTCCTGATCCATTTAAACCAGTGCCACACATATGCTGACCAGTTAGAAGAAAACTCTGGCTAGGGAGTGAGCTCTAATTAGATAGTTTTTCATTTTGTTTTTTTCTGAAGAGCTATATATATATATATATATATATATATATATGGGAGGAGCTCAGGTGGTGCTGGCACCACTTGGTGCTGCCGCCACCTCATCGCCCCCCAAGTCACTATTTTTTATTTATTTTTTTAAAATATTTTTTAGGTAAGGCCCAAGGTTCCTACCTTGGAGTGAGGTCCAAGTCAACAAAAAATTGTCGTAGAAGATAAGATAAAAAAACAATAAATGTGTGAACAGTGACTTGGGTCCCAAGTCACTATTCACACCCTTTTTTATTTTTTATTGCCATGGACCCCAAGTAAAATAGGGGACTTGGGCCCCACTCCAACCAAGTTAGGGGACCTTGAGCCCCAGTTGAAAAAAATTCAAAAAAAAAAATAAATAATAGTGACTTGGGGGGCGTCGAGGTGGCGACGGCACTAGGTGGCCAGCCTCCCTATATATATATATATATATAGCTCTTCAGAAAAAAACAAAATGAAAAACTATCTAATTAGAGCTCACTCCCAAGCCAGAGTTTTCTTCTAACTGGACAGCATATGTGTGGCACTGGTTTAAATGGATCAGGAAACACTGGTTCCAATCTGGTGCTGATTTTTTTTGTCCTTTAGTCTGGGAATAAACTTGCACGAAATTCTTTGCTGCAGAGTAGGCCCATCAAAAGTTGATGCCCTAGTCTGATCCATGTCTATCTCCCTATATATATATATATATATATATATATATATATCAAGCTCGCCCCATGACCCAGCCGGTGGACCCCATGATGTGCAAGTGGTAGAGTTCGTAGGTCCAAAGGGGCTGATTGCTGAGGTTGGTGGCAGGGGTGGGTTTCCCCATGGTAATAAATAAAATAAACATATATATATGTATGCAGATTGCAGAATATATTGTATTTTATTTATGCCCCATAATCCATATATCTTCACGTCAACCATCAAAAATAAACGATATTATTTCATTTAAACCCATCTGGCTCTCTTACAGCCAACCAACAAATATTCCATTGAGAATTTTGCTGAAACATACAATATATGATTTTGGGGGTATATAAATGTAGAAGATCCTAGGGATATATATGTAATTATTGTTTAGTAATAAGGGCAAATTAGTCTTTTCTCCTCTTAACCCACGGTTGAGCCCATTATTTTTCTCGAGTCAATCAAGATAAATTAAAATCAAAATAATTCGGTAGCGATCAATAAATAGCATAAAGTAAGTATCGTCGCTCCAGTAGACCGTTTACGAACTCCAAAAACCCCGTCGGATGTCCCGCCATTTTCTCAAATTAATCGAGATATTTGGAATTAATTCAGTTTGATGACAACCAATAAATGGCACAAAGCCTAACATCGTCATAATTCCGAGCAAATTCCAAACCCCGGGAACTCCCGCTGGATGCCCGACATTAAAGGAAAATCCCTCGTTGCAAGGAAACGATTAGACGTGAATCTTCGTCTCACTTGCTGAGTGTCTGACACGTGCCGACAAGACGATCTAGAAGGATGGAAGCTTCCTCCCTCGACGAACGGTGCGAACGAAGCAAGAAAACAACACAAAGCGCAAAGGAGGAGTCGCTTTCTCCTCTCCACATGGCCAAGCACCAAAACCAAGGCAAAAAAAAAAGGAGGCCCTTTTATAGGGGACGAACCCCCTCTCTCCACCTCCCGACCTAATGGGACCGGATAGGCCCTACAGGCAGCAGGCCTATCTAGGCCAGAAAAAACAAAAAAAAGAGACAGAGAAAAGGGGACAGGGCCATTTGGTCCCGGATAGGTCCCCCAAGACCTATCCGGTCCCAAGTGAGTCATAAACTCTAAATACTGCTGTGGGCCCCATTTGTAAAAAAAAAAAAGCTCACTCGAAGGCATCGCAAGGAGCGCTTGGAGCATTTATTCTTTGTGTTTGTGTGAAGACCCACGCAAGGGTATGATTTATAAATACCCTTAGGTTTTGTAATTATGTCTTTGGGTTTTGTATTTATGCCCCTAGGGGTTCCGTGATGTAATTTTCTATGTAATTTGACGGTAGAAATATTGTAATTTTCTGAATTAATCAAAATTATAAAAATACCCTTAAAATTATAAGAAAATTCCTCAATATCTTGTAATTGCATAAATACTCTGCAAATTTCAGAAATTGTTGATATGTTCCGCATTTTTGTGGAAAAGTCCTGTAAAGTCAACAATTTGTCGATAAAGTCTTGTATTTACAAGAAAACCTTGTACTTATGCAAATATCCTTTGTTTATTCCAAGGAATTGCAGAAATATCCCAACTTCTAGCTAATTGTGTGAATGCCACTCTTTGATGTGAAATGTTTGCACATTACCCCTCCTAAGTGTCAAATTGTCTTCCCACCCATGGTCAATATTAAATTGCATAAATACCTTTGTTCAGTCCAGACATTACCAAAATGCCCCTGGCATGTCCTAAATTACACAAATATCATTGTGCTATTTAGAAATTATTAAACTACCCCCTAAACCTTCCAGATAGTACCAAAATACTCTTGGAGTTCAAAAATTACCACAATATCCATAGATTTCAGAAATTATCAAAAATGTCACTCAGCTTCCCAAAAAATGCAAACACACCCTTGCCCCTACCACGTTTTATTTAATCCCTGAACGACGTTAAATTGTGGCATAGTCCTTAATCCATGCTCAAATCCTAGTGTAAATTCTCAACCTACCCCTATTATTATGGGCTTGTAGGTTCGCCATGTCTTGAATCAAATCACACTTCTATCCTCACAATGGTTGAAGAATCCGTATCTTTTCTTTAAGGGAGCTTGTTGCTGTCATTGCAACTCTGCCCTCAACATCATAATCAATATTATGGAAGACCACAGCTTTTCTTTAATAGTTAAACAAAGGGGTTCAGACTTTACGTCGATATAAATTAACACTAACCGAGGTCAGTGGGGAAAGGTCCAGCACTCGAATCCAAATCGTCTGATAAACTAAACACGCGGAATCAATAATGCACATGCTATTTAAATAGCTAACAAATGTGCATTGATGTTCAACAAATGAACAATTCTTTAAATTTTTTTTCCATGTTCAACACCCACCCAAGGTTAAGGTAAGCAAGTGGTGGATGTTCACAGGGCTACAAATGACATGGTACGATTTATCATGGCAGTACATGCTACAATCTATAGTAAATGTACTACCTTTCTCTGAAATCCATCCCCATGAATTCGGCATCTAGGGAATAGGCAGGCATCCGTCACACAATCAGAAAGTCTCCCAACTGGTTGATCTCCTCTTACAAGTCCCCCCTGCCCCCCAAAACCATGTTACCCATCCACCACTTACAGCCCTGCCATGGAAGGCCTCAGCTACCACTGCCCTACTCCCTAGTATCTGTAGTCATACTGAAAAGCAAGCTCAACTATGTGGATGATCAATTCAGTAGAGAAAAATAAAATTAATCTGAATCAAAGTCTAACACGTAGGCTTTTAGGAAAACTCCTAGATATCACATGAACGGATCCAGGCTCTCCTCAGTGTCCCCTCCCTTCTTCTATCCTCTATTGTTTTTTAAGGGGTCTCCCATGGTTTGAACAACAATCCTCCCAGATATCACATGAACAGATCCAGGCTCTCCTCTTTGCCCCCACCCTCCCTTCTTCCTTCTATCCTCTATTGTTTTTTAGGGGGGTCTGCCATTGTTTGAACCACAACTTCAGAAAATCAAAATGAGTTACACAGAGAGGGGAAAAGGAAACTTATTTTGAAATGCATCAACTATGATGATCAAAAGTCACTTTTTGTAGCAACTTTTATCCCTAAGCACTCTTTTCTTACCATGCACTAATCACAGCAGCAAAGCAACCCAGACATCTCTGAGGAGACACGACTGGGGATCAGTGGGAACGGAGGAGGTAAGGTAGGTACAAAGAAAGTGAAAGAAATGGGTAAGGCTTGGTTTTAGGTTTTAGCACAGCAACCTTGAACCAAATTTTCTATGTACAGCTTCCAGACTCAAGGTAACATGTAAACCAAGGATACAAACAATCCAACCAAATGTGCAATGTACAACTAAGGTTTCAACTGTAGGATGATTTCAACTCAAGCCCAGAAAAATAATAAATGCTTCCACCACCCTAGGTGATGGCCGACTACACCCAGAGAGGTCATAGTCAAAAAAAAAAAAAAACCTTTCCGGTGGGCAACCGTTTTCCACAAGGTGCCTACAACACAGATACCAACTGAGCAATCATGGGGTACATATGATCTCATTCAGAACAGGATCAGAGAAACATAAATGTCAAATTTGACATCACTGAAATCTTCGACAAGAGTACCTTGAATAAAGGATCAATGTCACCATCAATATCAAACCAACAGAACTCAGTGTTAACCCTTGAGGCTGTGTATAAAGCAATTTCTTTCTGCAGCAAATTTAAAACAGAAAATTGTCAATTATTCAGTCAAAATTTTGATTAAAAAAGTGATTGAAAGATATGCATAAATCAAATGCTAAACCGACTAACAACAGAATCAATAATAACATGCATAAAGTTGACAATTTTGTACACAAATGTTTTTAATTAAAAGCATCAAAAGAGACCAGGCAAGATAGCATAATAATCTTATACAAAACTATTAACCGAGCTGAACAATACTCCGAAAGCTTCACAAGATGCCCAAACCAGAGGCTTAGAGAATGTGAATGCTACTGCTTTACAAGATTATTGGGCTAAAATAAGCAGTTTTACTCATTTTGACAGCAATGATGGCATAGAACCAACCAAATTCCATTCACCAATCTTGAATTATATGTCCTAACACTTTTAAGCATTCTACAACTCTGAACAAGGATTCCCCCGCAAACTAGTAGCTTCCATCCTGGATAGATCTCAAAAGTCAACAATGACGTAAATAAAGATAAGCTGTGGAGGTTCTCCATGTGTAGGGTTTGCATGTGTTTATCTTTGTGAAAGCTGCTGGTTCAAATGTAGAAACAACAAGGTAAAAGTAATCTTCTACTCGCATGGAAGACCATGATCCCAACATGCATTTTCAAAGGTGACCAAAAAATTGTTATTATGAAGAAAGAACAAAAGCCAATAAGAATAAGAAAATAGAGAAGGAACACAAAAGAACAAATCCACGTGGAGGCCACAAATGTCTACCAAATACCAGTAAAATACCCCTTGATCCAAGAACTGCACAACATCTTTCAACTTTTGTCCCTTCAAGTAGTTCTATTAACTTGCTTTAGCAATAAAAGATGTGGACAGGAACTCCACATGTCTTGTCCATGCTAATAGAATTACCCACTAAGAGCATCTCCAGATTATCCACACAAAAAGCTAATCACATGCCTGCCTCATCGAATTGGGGAAAGGGAAAACCAAGAGAACAATATGATTGAATAGCATTGCTCAAAAAGGAATACTTATCTAGACCTAACATGGGCAAATACAATCCCCAAACAGAAGTTGCAACATATCCTCTTCATTTTAAATTGTCTTTGATTTTGACGTTTGGAACTAGTTGATCCCGCCCTTTGCTATTGCCATTATGTTAGTGAATATATGATGGTGAAGATCAAGCTCAGGAAACTTAGGGACATTGTTGAAGGAGCAAAATAGTTGAATCTTAACCTTAGTGCACTTTGGGTCATTGATGAAGGAGCATAATACCAACTTAAATAAGACAATATTTTATAATTTCAAATGAGGATTGCCACTATTGATGGAAACAAGATCCATAATATTGAGTGTATGCTGTTTACAGATATCATAGAGAAGAATTATTACATTGTGTATGCAAGGACTTCAGATTTCAAAAAGGTAATAAGTATTCCTTTGGACTATATCCGATTTGGCACAAAGCTTCCAGTCTTGATTACAAGGAAACAGTTTTTTAGATATGAAGCTCCTCAATCCATTCTACTTTTGATTGGTGTTACAGTTCCATGTTTTTTTTTTTTTTTTTTTTGGGTGGGGGGGGGGGGAAGAAGAGGATACACAGACTGAAGGAGAGAGACAGCAAGGGCATGGTATTCAAAACTGCCCGGTACGTATCGTACCGGGCCAGTTCATACCGGAACCGGCCCCTACTGGGACGGTTCCACCTGTTTTATATCGGTACCGGCCGGTACTGCTTACAAAAAATAAAAAAGAAAAAAAAACAGGGTGAACCGGGTTGTTCTGGCCGGTTGACCATCGGGACCGCCCGATATTGAAATCGAGATCCCCCTCATGGGCAGCACTGTGTGCCAGCCCGTGAGTGAGATCCCCCCCCCCCCGTCGCCTGCTCCTTCCTCTGCCGCCACCAATCCCGCCACCGGCCAGTCATCGGAACGCCGGCCGCCGGATCTCGCCATCGTCGACCGCAGCAGTCGTAGCAGCTCCCCGCACCCGCTGCACACAGCCGCATAGGGGAGCAGGGCCAGCTGGCCAGCCAAGCCCGATTTGCCTCCCGCCGGCCACCTCGCTGCCGCCAGCTGCCGACCCAAGCCATCGCCGACGAGCAGATCCGGCCGCCAGCGACCAGATTCGGCCATTTTCTTGCAGGAAATCCCATTTTTTCAATTGTTTAAGGTAACTTTTTTAACTTAAAATTTTAAGTAGTGTCCAATAAAATTGTAAATGGTCTCACTGGGGTTAAGGAGTGTTCATTCATCATTGCACTTCAATTTAATTGCAAATCAAAAAAATCCCAAATTGAGCCCTAATTAGGGTTCTGAAATTGGGACTTTTAATAAATTAACTTAATTTAGATGCAATTGAAGATCAATTGCATCTCCTGTGACCTAATTAGGGTTAATGGGTGCTCAATTGCCCTCCAATTAAATTTCAAATAAGAAAATCCCCAACTTTAGTCCTAATTAGGGTTCTAAAATTGGAGATTTTCTGAAATTAACCGAATTTAGATGCAATTGAACATCAATTGCATCTCATGTAGCCTAATTACGATTAATGAGTGCCCAATCGCACTCCAATTAGATTTCAAATCAAAAAATCCCCAAATTTAGCCCTAATTAGGGTTTTTTAATTGAGGCTTTTCTGAAATTACCTGAATTTAGATGCAATTGAACATCAATTGCATCTCATGTAGTCTAATTACGATTAATAAGTGCTCAATTGCACTCCAATTAAAGTTCAAATCAGAAAATCCCCAAATTTAGCTCTAATTAGGATTCAACAATTGGGGTTTTTCTGAAAATTGAGTGTTTTATCTAATTTATTATTATTATGCATGACTTTTCTACAAATATGACACACCATGAGGATATAGGGTGGCAATATGTCACTCTAATTAATGCAAAGACAAAGAGGGTAAAATGTAATCTCTGTGGGAAGGAAACAGGTGGAGAGATAAAAAGAATCAAGGAGCACCTAGCAGGAAAAAGAGATGTCGCACCATGCACTAAAGCATCGTCAGATATCAGAGAAAATTTTAAATATCTTCTTAAAGGGAAGTAAAAAAGAATGAACAAAAAGCAAGTCAGGATGAACAATTGAGAGAAGAGATCTTATCTCAAACTCGACAAGGTCCCATAATTAGAGCACCCGGGAGCCATCTTTGTAGAGAAGATGACATTGATGAAGATCAAGATCCAGAATTTAGAACTGGAGTCTTTGAGAGTTTGAGACAAATACATGAAGATGAGGCACGTAGAATTGGACATGGCATGTCGGCTTCTGAATTGCAACGTTCCAGGAGTACAATAGGAGTAAGGCAACCAGCATTTAGTAGAATAATTACCATGTCTGCTGCTCAGAAATCATCTTTACTTGGTGTTGGGATGATCTAACTTCTCCTTTAGATCTATTTGTTGGTCCAATGGATTATTATGTGCACAGGAAAGCCGATGCTCAGCAACAAAGTATCAAGACTAGTTTAAAGCATGGTTTGCCATCTCTTACGAGATGTCTGAGATCTCTCCGAGATCTCTGTCTTCCCAAAGATCGCGAGAAACGGTGCCCCTGAGACCGAGATCTTCTCCCCCCCTCGGTTTCCTCCTTACTCTCCTTGTCTCTCCCTCTGTGACACACACACACTCTCTCTCTCTCTCTCTTTCTCCCGTCTCCCCCTTCTCTATGTCTGAATGAGAGAGAGGGGGGGGGGACAGAGATTCATGTACCATTTTTTATGTATTCTTCAGTGTGTGATTTATGTACCATTTTATGCATCTCTTTTTGATATAACTTTTGATGTATATTGACATTAGCGCATGCGAATGGATTTGTTATTGTTATAATTTCTCTTTATTTTTTAAAATTGAGTTGTCAATTAGGAAAATATGTTTGCGAAATTGAGTGGTTCATAGAAAAAATTAACACTTTCTTAGAAAATGGCTATATATATGAAATTTTTTCCCAAAATCACCGAACCAATCTCCCGAGATTTTTTTCGAGATCTCTTTTCTTCTACCTTTCCGAGAGGGAACCGATATTCGAGACAGAAAATCTTGGTTTAAAGGGATGGAAACATGCCAAGAAGGTTGCATCTCAGTAATGGAAGCACATCTCCAAATGGTTCTTCTATGCAAATGTTCCTGTCAAAGCTGCTGGTAATCCCTATTTCCAAATAATGGTTGACTCTATTGTACGAGATGGTTTAGGCATTCTTGCACCTAAGCCAATAGACATCTATAGCCCTTTACTTGATGAGGAGATTCATGAGCTACAAGAATGGATAAAATCATTTGAAAGGGTGTGGGATGAAAGAAGGTACACCTTAATGTGTGATGGATGGGCAAGGACAACTAGAAAACAATTGATCAATTTTCTTGTTTATTGTCCACATGGGACAGACAGTGTTTTTGAAATCATTTGATGTTTCAGATTACTATAAAAATGCTACATTCTTATGCAACCTGATAGATCATATTGTTGATCAGGTTGGAGAGGAAAGGGTTATCCAAGTAGTCACTGATAATGCAATGAACTACAGGAGAGCTGGTCAAATGCTGATGGAAAGACGGAGACACATCTATTGGGTTCCATGTGCACCACATAGTTTAGATCTGATGCTAGAAGATATTGGAGAACAACAAGAGGTTGAGACAGTCATTCATGATGCACATGTGATCAGCACTTTCATTTATGGCCACCAACGTATTCTTGCCACACAATTCTTGACGTTAGAGAGCTTGTACAAGTATAGAGTGGCAATCAGAGAAGTCATGAAAGACAATGAGTATCTAAAACATGTGAAGTCCCTTGCTGCTAATGCAAAGAAAATTGCAAAAGTTGTGGACAAACTTGTATACAAGGACAGTTTTTGAAAAAGTGTGAAAAGGTATCTCAGGTTAGTTGAATCGGTTGTACAAATTTTGAGGATGGTTGATGGCGATGATAAAAATGATATGGGATACCTATATGAAGCTATGGATAAATGTAAGGAAAGAATTCAAAAAAGGTTCCCAACAACCTATCAAAGGTGGCAGGACATCATTGATGCTAGATGGGAAGGCACACTCCACCATGAGTTGCATGTAGCTGGTAAACTATCACTAATTTAATTTTTCAACAACTTATAATCTTATATCTTTAATTCCTATTGCTGCTAATTTTGATATAATATAATATGTGCAATATATTTTTTAAACCCCCGCTATCAATATAATACAAGATTCCACGCAGATGATGAGGTGACACAGGAGTTATTAAGTGTCATAGCAAGATTGTCAAGAAATGAAACCATGAAATTTGAAGCTGAAAATCAAATTGATGAGTTCAAGTTGAAGATGGGTGTTTTTAGGCTATCAGAGATCCAAAATACTATTATGAAGTATAGCCCAAGTATAAAATATTATTTGATAACCTTAGCCAGTTAGCCTTATTACAAATACCATGCATGCTAACTTTGCATTTTCTTCCTTTATAATTAGTAGCTGATTAGTGGGCAGATGTAAGAAGTATGGGTATTGAAGAGGCAAGATCTCGCGCCAAGCCGTGGGCCGTCCGATGTAGGGCGTGTGTAGGACGTAACCACTTCAAGACAGAATTCTGTAAGAAGGGAAAAGGGCGATTAGGGGGCCTAGGGTTATATCTCCGGGGAAAATCCTCCGATACTTAAGTCAACGAGTGGTAAGAGCGAGGTGCAAAGGGGGCAGGAGAGGAGGGGGGCACTAGATAGCTCTCCACCAGTTGAAGTGGCTGAGAATTGGCTTACCTTTTTAGAGGGGTTCCTGGGTTTATATAACTGCAGGCTCCCTTCCCTGGGTAGTGGAGGAGTGAGGGCCTGAGGGACGCTACGTCTATGAGAGGGACTCTTACCGTTCAAGGACTCTCGCCCTCTCCTTATCCCCTTGAACTTCCTACTCTCAGGTAATAGCGTAACATCCGCTTGAATAGGCGCCCAGTAGCAAGGACTTCGTCTTAGCTCACCAAGGAGCCGTGTTGACAGGCTAATCCATAAAGGATACGGGGGCATCCCTTACCTACGCCTAGGGGCCATGAGTGTGGGCACCCACAGGGGAGCATTCCTCTGCCTTTGGGATGGCTCGGTAAGATCGCCTGTAGGCTTTCCCCGAGTGCAGGGAGGCCTATCGGTCTGGCGATCGAGCTAAGGCTCGATGGGCTACGCGGGCCCTAGGCGAACGATGCCTTATAGTAAGTGGGCCCTACAGGGGTTGCCACTTGTTGGGACCTGCGGGCCTGGATGGGCTGTTTGGACCAAGTACATAGTGGGCTCCGAATCTTCCCCTCCACTTGCCCCCCTACTCTCGAGCCAAGGATGGGCTCGGAGAGTAGAGATTGTATATATAGGGTTTTCTGCAAGGGCAAGAATTTGGCCATTATGAGTTGTCCCAGCTTCGCTTCTTGGGTCCATAAATGCGGTTGCCCTAACGCGTGGGGGCTCGAGCGCAATGATCATATCTTTTTGCGCCGATTCGAATGCGTCGCCTCGGGGTGCGCTGGGCGGAGAGAAGTCGCGGCGATTCTTTTAGGGTTGCCCGGGGCTATAAAAGCCTCCTGCCTTTTGCCCTCCCCGCCTTCTCGTTAGGCTTTGTCTGTCTCCTCTCGCTTTCACGAGTTCTTAGAGAGATACATGTTCCAGGAGGGGAACCGGAGAGAGCGGGAGATTGCCAGAGCTTTCGAGGAGCTTGCAGAGACTACTGCGGAGACGATTCGACAGCTTCCTCCCCCTACGATTTCCTCGGATTCGGGCGTTTCTCTGTCATCCCCCGCATCCCCTATGGCGGAGCGCAGCGAGGACGTCAGCGGCCGCGAGGTGGAGCAAGGAACGGTAAGTTCCACTCCGGCGTCGTGCCGCCAACTCCGCAGTGAGCTTACGGAGGCAGACATGAAGGAGCTCAAACTCCGCTACCAACCGCCCTGGTGGGTATTCCTTCTCCCCCGGCCCCCGCCAACCACATGAGTCAAGCCTGAGCACTCGCAGGGGCTCCTTCTGCAACTACCTTCTAGCCTTGAAGTGTGGCTTCTGCCTCCCCCTCCACCCATTTGTCGTCCAGTTGCTGGCCTCCTACCAAATAGCTCCTGTCCAGTTGGTCTCCAACTCCTATACCTTCATCTTCTCTTTCATCATTCTCTGCCGCAAATGTGGCATTCCCGTATCACTCAACCTCTTTCATTTTATGAGCTGAAAGAGCACACACAAGCCGGAAAGGGTTTCTTTTTTCTTCAAGCCAGGAGGGGGATGAGTTGTGTTACCCTCTCCCCACGGGATTCCTCGCACAAAGGATGGAAGACCTAGTACTTCTGGGTAACGTTCACCAAGGGCTTCTCCTGGAATTTCCCGGTCCAGCCGAACTTCCATCCGGCGCTTCCTTTGAGGCCCACGGCGATATCCCAAGAGGTCGAAGACAACGTTAAAATTCTTCAAAGCCGCAAGCAGTCGACCGTGGAGCTTATGTCTGAGGCCAACCTTCAACGCTATACTCGCATTCCCATGCTTTTCGGAGGTAAGAACTCGAGAAGCTCGGCTCAACCTACTAATCTTGTCAGCCTTCCCCTGACAAATTCTCTTTCGGTTTGCAGACGCTCTTCAAGGCGCTAGGGAAGATCGGCCGACCGAGGCCACTTCTGGAGGGGGGGGCCGAGGAGGAACCGATCGCCATCGCTCGGGATACTCCTTCGGAGGCTCAGGGGTTCGAGGCCCCCCCACTGTCCGAGACAAGGGCAAGCAGGTCCTCACCGGGGAGGAGCTAGAACGACGGGGGTCAAAACGAAAAGACCCCGAGCAGAGGCTGATGTTGGCCTCTATGAAGGCCATGACCGCCGAGCAAAGCAGGCGGAAAAAGGCAAAGGTTCCTCGCTCAACGGGGGCCCTGCCAGCCAAAGCACTGCTATCGAAGGCCCCGGTCCCCCATACTCCGGTCGAGGACCCAGTAACCGAACTTCTGGCAGAGCATGCCCCAATCGAGGGGGCCATCGTCGAGCCTCACGGAGGGGAGGCCGATGCAGCCCCTCTGGCCGAATCGGGCGCCAATGCCCCTGGCTCGGGGAGTCCTGGAGGGGTCCCTTCACCACAACGGTAGACGGAGAGCGGCTCCGGCCCCCAGTAGAGGCAATTCGCCATCCGGGCGTCCCTCTACGACTGCTGCCGATCGCTGGCGACTCCCCTGGTACGAGACGAGTTTCAACACTGCTCCTCCAAGACTCTCCTTGATCGAGTCTTGGAGGGGGGTCTCTTCATGGCCCAGTTGGGGGTCGAGGTCATGGACCGCCTAGCGCGAGCGGAGAAAGGCAAGACGACAGAAGCTAAGGCCCGCGCTGAACTAGATCGGAAGCTCTGCCTTCTCACTTCCGAGCATTAAGCACTCCGCTCGGAGGCAGTCTCACTCCGCTCTGGGGCCCGAGCGGAGCAGGAGGAGATGCAGTCCCTGACAGAGCAGCTATCTCAGGCCCAGTACTCAGCCAAGCTCAAGAGTGGGCTCTTAGAAAAGGAGCGCCAGACTCATGAGGTGAGCCTGAGGCAATGGGAGGCCGAACGGGAAGAGCTCAAGGGCCGCCTCCTAACAGCGGAGCGGGAGAGAGCAGAGGCCGAGGCGAAGATAGTGGAAATTGAGGCCAAGGGGGCGCAGGCCGAGGCAGAGGCGGTAGAACAGTACCTTGCCTTGGAGGAATACCAAGAGGCCCTGAAGAAAACCGCCTTCACCTACTACGAGCCAGGCTATAAGCGCGGACTGAGGAAGGGCTTCGCGCAGGGGTTTGAACGAGCGGTGTGCCCGGCGCAGGACCAGGCCGCCGGTGAGCTTATCTTCGACTTCGAGTAGTGATACGACTCGAGCGAAGAAAGCTCGACCCCTCCGTCCACGCCCGAGTCTGGTACCTTGGATGAAGAGATCGAGGGTTACCCCGACGCTGCGGAAGAAGAACCGCCAGCCCCGACTGCTTCAAGATCTTCAGGAGAGCACTTGGTCGAGGCAACTTCTACACAGGTGGGGTCAATGCCCGAGCCAGTGGCTCCCGAAGGGACCGAGCACGCGCAGTCCTCGGTTATCGAGGTGACGTCGGACATTGAAGACCCTCAAGCTTCCAGAAGGCGATCAACCCCCCGACCCTCTTCTCCGATCTCTTTAGACTGAGATCTGCTTGTACTCGCCTTTTGGCCATTCTCTCTTTATCGCTTGTAGTCCCTTTTGTACTTTCTTTCCTCTACTTTATATATAAAAGAAACTGTTCCATCAAAGAGTTGATGAATGATCCACAAAATCTTTGATCGGGTGTCATTCATCATATCTGCGAACGTCAGCGGATAATGCCTTCGTACGATTCTCCCGCCGAAAAATCAAGGTTACGCGTCTAACGCCTGCTTTGCCTGTAGGTTTCCCAGGCGCTGTGCTAGCGCCCCTTCGTCTCCCCCAGCATTGAAGGTGCATATCTTTTGTGTATTCCCCATGGCGGGCTCGTGAAATCAGGAGTAACTGCGCCTTGGAGAATCTGCGCGCGTCTTTTCGAAGTTCGCTCGCGTCTCTTCGGGGGAGGGAGCAGTTAAGGCAGGGGCGCTGACGTGTGGGAGGGGCACCGCCTCATCTTCGGCCTATAAAAGGCTTTGAAGAGTGGCTTGGGCCTGCACATCCCTGCATCGCGTTGACCCGCCCTCTTTACCCCCCCCCCCCTTCTTTCTTCATCTCCTTTTATTTCGACAAAGCCATGGAGTCTACTGATGGAGACAAAGATCCCAGAGCTGACCGAAGCGGAGAGGCCAACTCGGCATAGCAGAATAGAAGGCGACTGGGTAGACGGCATAGCAGAAGGGAAGACACACAATGGGTCCTTCCCCGCAGTCGTGTTGCCGCCCACCTAGGGAGAGGGAATGGGGCTCTGGACAGGAGGGCTGCTCTGGGCTACGCAGAAAAAGTTTCCCCTTCGTCCGCCTCTCATCCCCCTTCCTTCTAACGAGCCCCCCCCCCCCTCATTCTTTTTCTTCTCCTCTTTTGCTCCTCATCTTTTCTTTTTCCTGTTTCTTCTTGCCCGCACCATCTTCCCAGATAGTAGGCATGGCCCAGCACTTCTTTTCTGTTGGGCCCTTCTTGCTTCTTTTTTTTTCCTTTGTCACCTTCCCAGGTAATACTGACAAATCTGGGCACCGATGGGACTACAGTTTCATTACCTGAGCCAGTTTCCACACTCGGTAGAGTCAGTGGCTTGGCCTGAAGCTGTTCGCCCTGTACGTGCTGAGTTACCATTTTCCTTTTGTAAGGGCTGTTGTCCCTCCCAATGTATGAACAAGCACCATCAAGTAATAAAATCTCATACTTATTGCCTCCTACATTTCTTTTTATATGCTTGCGCATCGTGTATGAATGGTATCAGAAGTACAGAAAGAATAATGAGTTCACAAATAAAATTTACGTAGTGCCGTAGAATTTCATGCCCGCAAGACCGACTTTCCTTCCGTGGTTGCTAGGCGATAGGCCCCTTTTCTGAGCATCTCGACCACTCGGTAAGGGTCTTCCCAGTTAGGGGCCAGCTTCCCGACCGCCTCCAGTGGTCGAGAGGCTTCGGCCTTCCTTAGGACTAGGTCTCCCGGTAGGAACTGTCGATCCCGAACTTGGGCGTTGTAGTAACGGGCCATGTGCCGCTGGTACTCCGTCGCTCGGATCCTCGCGACTTCGCGTACTTCGTCGGCTAGCTCGAGGTTCTCCAGCAACTTTTGGTTGTTGAGCTCGGGCTGAAAGTTGATAACCCGAAAAGATGGGCTACCAATCTCCAACGATATGACGACCTCAGTACCATAGACTAGTTTAAACGGGGTTTCACTCGTCGAGGCCCTTGGAGTGGTACGGTACGATCAAAGTACGCTAGGCAATTCCTCGAGCCAATTACCCTTGGCCTTATCGAGTCTGATTTTTATGCCCTTAAGAAGGGTCTTATTAGCATTCTCAACCAAAGTGGAGAGGGGAAGATTCGTGGCCCACTATGTACCTGGCCCAAACAGTCCATCCAGGCCCGCAGGCCCCAACAAGTGGCAGTCTCTGCAGGGCCCACTTACTATAAGGCCTCATTCACCCAGGGCCTACGTAGCCCATCGAGCCTTAGCTCGGTCGCCCGACCGATAGGCCTCCCCGCACTCGAGAAAAGCCTACAGGTGATCTTACCGAGCCATCCTAAAGGCAGAGGAATGCTCCCTTGTGGGTGCCCACACTCCTGGTCCCCCGGCGTAGGTAAGGGATGCCCCCTTATCTTTTATGGATTAGCCTGTCGACACGACTCCTTGGTGGGCTAAGACGAAGTCCTTGCTACTGGGCACCTATCCAAGCGGATGTTACGCTATTACCTGAGAGTAGGAAGCTTAAGGGGATAAGGAGAGGACGAGAGTCCTTGAAGGCTTGAACGGTAAGAGTCCCTCTCATAGACGTAGCGTCCCTCAAGCCCTCAAGCCTCCACTACCCAGGGAAGGGAGCCTGCAACTATATAAACCCAGAGAACCCTCTAGAAAGGTAAGCCAATTCTCAGCCACTTCAATTGGTGGAGAGCTATCTAGTGTCCCCCTCCTCTCCTGCCCCCTTTGTACCTCGCTCTTACCACTCGTTGACTTAAGCATCGGAGGGTTTTCCCCGAGGACACAACCCTGGGCCCCCTAATCGCCCTTTTCCCTTCTTGCAGAATCCTGTCCTGAAGTGGCTACACCCTACACACGCCCTAGATCGGACGGCTCACGGCTTGGCGCGAGATCTTGTCTCTTCAGGTATGAATGCTTTAGCAAACATTGTCATTCGTGTTCTAAGATAGACTACAGCTGCAAGTGAGTGTGAAAGAAATTGGAGCACCTTCAGTCTTGTGCACACAAAATTGAGAAATATGTTGAAAGCTCAAAAATTAGAGAAGTTGGCATTTTGTCACTACAACATAAGACTCAAAATGAAAAATCAACGAAGACACCAAAGGTTGTTGGAGAAGAGGGTGCATAAGTCTGAGGGGGCAGAAGAAGAAGCCTCAACAAGTGAAGGGCAAATTAATTTAGATCAGCCATTTGATGAGGAGCATCTATTGAGTGCAAGGGTTGAGGCTAGAGATCACTTGGATGAACCATTATTTAACCTCTCGGATTGTGCTTAGGCAGAGGGAGAGTTGGATGATGTTGAACCATGGTTTGCCATCTCTTACGAGATGTCCGAGATCTCTCCGAGATCTCTCTCTCCAAAGGTCACAAGAAACGAAGCCTCCGAGATCGAGATCTTCTCTCCCGCACCCCCCTCGTTTCCTCCTTCCTCTCTCCCGATCTCTCTCTACCTCGGCCCCCTTGAGCTCTCTCTCTCCCCGAACTCTCTCTGTCTCTCCCTCTCCTCCGAACTCTCTCTGTCTCTCCCTCGGACTCTCTTACCCTCTCTCTCTCTCTCTGTGTCCCCCACCCTCTCTCTCTTAATCTCTCTCTGTCCCCCCCCCCTCTCTCTCCCCCCATTTCCCCCTTCTCTTTGTCTGAGAGAGGGGGGAAGATAGAGATACATGTACCATTTGTTATGATTTTTGATGTATTCTTTAGTTTATGATTCATGTACCATTTTTTTGTATATCTTTTTGGTGTAACTTTTAATGTATATTAATATGTGGATGTGAATGGATTTGTTATTATTATCATTACTCTTCATTTTGTAAAATTGTGTTGTCAATTAGAAAAACATATTTGTGAAATTGAGTGGTTAATAGAAAAAATAGCATTTTCTTAGAAATAGACTATATATATACGAATTTTTTTTGAAATCACCAAACCCGATCTCCCGAGATTTTTTTGAAATCTCTTCTCTTCTGCCTTTTCGAGACAAAACCGATATTCGAGAAGGAAAACCTTGTGTTGAACTTGACAGGGAATTTCAGGAGGATCCAACTTCTGAGCCAGATGTCCAACCTCATATCCCACATCGACATTCTATGTCCATTCCTAGCAGACATCATGATGAGCCTGAAATCCAGTCACCAAGGATATGTGAGTCTACTGTTACATTCAGATCTATAGAGAAGGGAAAACAGAGCCAGATATACAAAAGAAAATCAAGCATAAGACAACCAGGCAAGGGCCATCCCAAATCACTACGTCCCCGTGTTCATGGATGCACAAGACCTGTACAATTTGAAGAAGGTGGTCCAGCTTTTTGGACAATACAGGCTACTAAACAACAAGAAGAGGAACAAAGTTATGGTGCTTATGAAGGTGCATCTCATTGGAACACTTGGGGGCAACAAGCAAATACACTACAATATGATGATTGGCAGCCTTGGGGGCAGCAACAGAGTATACCCACCAGAGCCAACAAAGGAGGACCAGAAGTAGGCTCCCTGCTCACCAACAATGTTTAGGCCCAAGCAGCACAATCTGTCCAAATAGCCAGCATAGACCGGCAAACTGAGGACCAACAAGAATAATGGATCCAACTCAATAGCCCTTACTAATAAAAGAGTCCACTTTGGAATATGAGGAAACAATTAATTCTGCAGCAACCCAGACATGTTTCCGCTGCTCTTTTTGGGAACAAGCCAAGCCACCACCAAGCCTGTGTGCTCCACCAAACCCTCCTCTTCTAAATCTCAACCTATCAAAGCCTGAGCCTCATTGACAAGCCAGTGGCCTTTCCCCAAGTTCCACTTCACCGACCTGGGATTATCAAATGACCTCTCCACAACTCAAGGTGGATTTAGGGTTCAACAGAGTCCTCCTCGGAGAGATCGGGTTTGACAACACTGCAAACAGGGGATTCAACAGTAAGGGTTCACTTGTCATGTGTTTCTTAAGCAAGGGCCAGCCCTCTCCACAGAGAGGACTACTGTTGTGAAAAACCACCCAACAGTTTTTTACTTTCTTCACCTCTCTTATTCATCTACTGCTTTCATTTATTGTGTAAACATGTCGGCCCTCTCTCTAAAGAGTGATTCGTCACCATTGGGATACTTATCTGCCAATGGTGGAGGTGCTCTAGTCCCAATTGTGTTGATATAAACCCAACGGTGGAGTAAAACCTAGTTCAGGACTTAGCTAAGTTTTTTACTCCTTCAGCCAGTCAGGGCCCTCATCTCTTATGGCAACCTTGTATGCATATAAAGTATATATCGCACACTAAATCCCTGCACATTGTACATATATAATGCAATTGATGCCTTTTTCCGAAAGTATAATGCATGGATGTCAATAGCACGGGAGGAGAATTTCCATAATTTTGGCCTTAATTAATATCCACTTTTAAGGATTTAACAAAATTATGTGCCAAATGAAATGCAGTTAGTAGATCATAAAACTGTTCATCAAACAAGCAAATTTACACTAATAGGGGATTCAAGGAGAATAGTCAGGCCTTTTTTTTTCAAAGGTGACCCATAGTCAGGTAATTACATAATGCAACTAATTGATCTTCAATTGATGCAATTGAATGTAATTAGTATGGAGAACTAAGAGTATTTTCACCCTAATGGTGTGTCATAATTTGAACCATTTCCCAACTTGATGCTACCACAATATCAAGAAGATATACACAAGCTGCTATTAAGCTTGATGAGTCATGGTCTTCTTCTAGGCAGTAATACATTTAACACTTCTGAGTTCTGTCAGCCCAATGGTTCTCCTTCAACTGGTTCCTAAATCAAAAAATGTTATTATATTTTCCTTTTGAGAAAGCAAACGTGTTATGTAGTTGCTAAAAACTATCATATTGCTAAAAGGTCCTGGAAGATGAAGACATGAACCACAGGACTGCACCTCATTAAGAATTTTGGACCCGTTACAATTAGAAGGCTGTTACGATGCTTACATGTGCATGTTCAACATGAGAAAATGAATAAACTAGGATATTTTCCTAAAGCTTTACACTTTTGAAGACTGCATGCATATCAACAATAACCACAAATTTAACAATAAAATCCATGAAAGACAAGTGATCAGAGTTTGAATGCAAGATTGATACATACAAACAAAGAACAGACTCAAACTTAATGATCCCCAGAAATATACTGTCCAGAAAGAACCTAGTATAAGCTAGGTTTTCAGTAAACTCAAAAAGAGAACCAGCCAACAAATGGAGACATAGCAAGTACTAAACCACACATGAATTTTGAAACCTGGTAAAATGCCATGCACTGAAGTACAAATTTTTCCATAGAATCAAGTTCTAGATCCAGGACAGCATCATAGTCTTTCACCTAAGAAAGTAGGTTAGAAATTAGATGATTAGCACGAAAAACACTCCAAATAAAAGTCAAACAGCAGTGCATCAATTTGCTAATTAAAGGTGCCTTTTGGGAGATAAACGAAAGTTTGAATTTACAAAAATGTCAAGAATCTAGTGAAATTATACATTTGAAATTTTCTGGACCACTTTCTTTAATAAGCAATTTCTGAGAATCCATTTACTAAAATATGTTTTTGATCTGCAAGAGCTCATGGTTTCACATGCAATGGAGGTGGGTGGCTATGAAACATAATGTCTTTACAGAATCATTTTTACGGAAGAACTTAATTATAATGCATCATGGCTTTCCTCCAGAATACCATGTTCTACGTTTTGTCTCATTTTACCACCATAAAAAAAGGCCGTTCAAACATCTGAGGTTACTTAAATGAAAGAAATTGTGTTGGTTTTTTGGGAAGGTAAGAAATTGTGTTGGTTATCTCTAGCTTCTATATACCACATAAATGACAAATGAAAAAGGTCCAAGGACTCCTGCCCAGCCTCACTCATTGTATTGGATGTTGTCCAGAAACTTCCAGAGTAAAACATTGCCCTCACATTAATTTTCCTGTTATGCTGTGATTATCACCAAGCAACTCCCATCAATCGAAGACTGGCCTCCGTACATAAGATCCAAAGAGGAGCAAACTGGATTTATGAATGATCATCTCATCTAGGACGATATCCCTCAGTTATTTGCCTTCCAAGGAGCAATTAGGTTGAAGTTACATGCATGGTAAATTAAAAGCAACATGCTAAATGAGAGAGGAATGTCAAGTACTGCATTTCCATATTCACCGACAGCATGATAGCAAGAAGCACGCAGGTACAAGCATTCAATGTTAGAACTTTCAATACTCAGCCCCATGGATAGATCCTTAATAGCATTCCTGCAACGGGTTATAACTTAACATCAGCATAGTGATTTTGCTCATAAGAATCTAGAAAAGTAAAACATTAAACAGGTTATACGAAGAGTATACTTCAATGCCCATATGAGAGGAAAAACATGCTAGGGAGAAACCCCTAGAAGCCCCTAAACCATGAACTTCAGCAGACATCAGATGACAGGAAGCTTCTACATTATCCAATTATTAGTCCAAAATCATATCAAGTATAGGATTGTGTACAACAGATTTTCAACATTTTAGGAAATTTGGGCCAGAGCACTCGATTGTATCATACCTAGACGAGCTCAATTGTGGATGGAGTGTCAAATCTTCCATGCCCTTTGAAGCATCAGGGTAATGTACGATAAGAGGGGGGCTCGGGAGAAGTGTGAACTAGAATTCTTTGGAAAAGAGTGGGCATGGGGTCCACTATCCACAATTAAATAGAAAGCTGTTGCCATCAAACTTTGTTACTCATGTTTAGACCATCTCAAACAACTTTCATGGATTTCTCCCCTGATGTTGCCCTCCCATCTCTCTAAGATCACGTTGATGCAAGGTGGGGTATGTCTAGACATGGATTTGGAGGCTTCCTTTTCAACATTTGCTTCAAAAAGTCAACATCTTCACACGATTCCATAGTATTATATTGCATGAAAGTAACCTTCAGCATAAAATTACAATTGATGGGAGAAATGCAAGCAAAGCAATAGCATTGACACTATTATCTCGCATATGCCATTCAATGTCTCTGGGACTTAATGACCATTAAATGAAGAAACACATTACCTATGTTGACCCATGCCATGGAGGAGTAATCCACGAAGATGATATGCCTTGGCATACCTAACGGTTGAAACATAAGAACAAATGAATGAATCCCAACTACTGAAGAATAAAAGGATTACATCTGGAAAATTGATCAAACTGGTAAATCATCACTAGTAAAAGGTTACTAGGAAGTAAGAACATATGCATACAATCATAAATACCTTCCGTCAACAAGTAGGACTTGCTGAAGGCACTGCAGTGCCTTTCCTGAATCTGCTAAGTCTTGGTAAAACTACAATATGTGGAAGCAAGCATTTGGTCATACAGCCCAAGGAAATTCACAGATAACATGAATGAATAAATGATCCAAAAATAGTTAGAATCATTCAGATTTCTTTACTCAAGGAAGGCAAGGCATATATGCTAGTGAAGAGTAATGCAAGCAATTTACCCTAATGTTTCACGCGAAAAATGCACACGCGTTGATGATGAATTTAAATTTTGGGGATTTCGAGTATCATCAGCATGTTTATTTGCATTTGCTTATTTTGCATTTTGGGTTTATCAGACGATTTAAGATTCGTGTGGACCTTTCTTCACCAACCTGATTGGTGTTTATTTAGATCGGTGTAAAGTCCGAACACTTTTAATTAACTGTCAAAGAGCACCTTCTACCTCTATCTGTTGTGATTCTAATAATCTTGATGATCAACCATTTCAGGTACATACTCTTGCAAAAAAATTGAAGACTTTTCATTCTTTGGACATATGTAATCTGCATTATAATCAATCTTTCAAGATCTTTACACTTGGTCCCGATCATGTGATCAGGTCTTCTGGTTTACCTCTGGTCGACATCAAACCCTTTGAATTTGCTTTAGCCTGCATTCAGACTTTTGAATTTACTTCTGTCACGATCGAGTCATTGAATTTGTTTCTATCCCCTGATCGGACGGTTGAATTTGAATTCCCTCACGATCAGACCATTGATTACCAAGATGATCACTGTCAATCCGTTGGATTTGAATATGGTCAAAATTCAACCTTTGGATTTACCCCAGATCAACATCTGACCGCTAGTTTCAGATTTTATCAACATTGGTATGTTGGATCACCAACATGATCACTATCGGATAATCGGAGTTGCTTCCCAGTCACGATCACTCTTTTGACCATGATCTGACCCTCGACTTGATGCCCGTAAAGGAGATATCCGCAAAAAGTGGGGATATATCTATAACTTCCCTCGATCAGGGTACTTTTGCAATTCTTATAGCTTCAGAAGAGTTTTGGACATGTCTGCCCTTTCTGGGCCTTGTTGAGTATTTCGGCAATTTTGGACCCTTCTGAGGTATATTTGCGATTTCCTGACAGTTTGGAGCACTTCTGCTATTTCTTGACTTTTCAGGGCTTTTATGTCATTTCTTGACTTCCCCAGATATTTATGTCACTTTTCGACAATCTAGAGCATTTATGTCATTTCTTGACAATCTGGGGCATATTTGTAATTTTAGGCTTTTTGGTCGCAGGACAAGTGCACAAGTCTTCATGCTTGAATTTCCTTAGCTGCCCCTTTGATATTTGATCTCATTCTTAAATTCATTTCCTAAAATGTCCCTTAAGGCGTACCCAGTGCATGAGGCTCCTACAATCATGGGATTTGGGGAGGGACGATGTACGCAGTCTTACCCCGGCAAAGCCGAGAGACTATTTCCTTGATTCGAACCCATGACCTCTAGGTCACACAAGGGCAACCTTACCATTGCTCCCAAGTCCGCCCACTTAAAATGTCCCTTCGAACTATAGGAATTATTTCACATAGGGGCATTGGTCGCTATTTCGGGTACATACTCTTGCAAGAAAATTTTAAGACTTTTCATCCTTTGGAGATATGTAATCTGGATTATAATCAATCTTTCAAGACCTTTACATTTGGTCTCGATCATGTGATCGAGTCTTCTGATTTACCTCCAGTCGCCATCAAACCCTTTGAATTTGCTTCAACCTGCATTCGGACCTCTGAAATTACTTCTGTCACGATCGAATCATTGAATTTACTTGTCCCATGATCGGACGGTTGAATTTGAATTCACTCACGAGTCACGATCGGACCATTAAATCACCAAGACGATCACTATCGATCCATCAGATTTGAACATGGTCAAGATTCAACCTTTGGATTTACTCCAGATCGACATGTGACCAATAATTTCATATTTCATCAACATCGGTCCGTTAGATCGCCAACATGATCACTATCAAACCGCCGGAGTTACTTCCTGGTCATGATCACATTTTTTACCATGATCTAACCCTCGACTTGATGCCCATAAAGAACATTTCTGCACAAAGCGGGAGTATATCTATAACTTCCTTCGACCAAGGTACTTCTGCAATTCTTGCAACTTCAAAAGAGTTTTGGACATGTCTACTGATGCGGGACATATTGGGAGGACGGGGAAGAAGGATAAGAGGTGAGAGAGTAACCTTCGCACCCTCCCCTTCGTAGGGACCACCTAGGGTTTGCCTCTTCCCAAAGCACTCTCAACTCCATCACAGAGATAGAAAATTCAGTAAAAATCGTACTCAAAATTCTTTATTAATTTGAAAAGAGCGATTATAAGACTATTTATAGGAGTTAGGCTAACCCTAACCCTAACAAGACTCTTATAGACAAAAATACCCCTAAACTTAAGAAAATTGTGCGAAAATCGCACCAAAAATTACACAAAAATAGAAAGACACGAACTTCGCTCCAAATGAGCCCAATAAAATTTACAAAAATTAGAGACTTAATCCTACAACTTTAAATTACTAGACCTGACTCAAATAAAAATAAGATACATAATAAAAAATGAAAAGGACGCTAATATGACTCCAATCGTCGTCTGTGTAAATAGTGCCACCGTATGAAACGCCAATCGAGTCCGTCATCCAATGTCTCAAGTTTCGCTCCGCGTCAATCTGCCCCGGTTCAAAAAAACTCATCCTCAAGTTTTGAAGTGCCAAAGTATCCAAACAATAAGTAGGGAAGCGACAAATCCATGCACCGCAAATGATTCCACAAAGATAGCCAAACAGAGAAGCTGGAGCTAGTGCGAAAAATGTGCCTCAAAATCATACCATATCATATCAAAGACAAGCTCAACCCCACTAAAATCTGTGGTTGTACTGAGATGAGTAGAGCATGAAAGCTCCTGGACCTCAAACAAATGCTCAGAAAGTAGGTCCAAACCAACATCAATCATGAGGGCATGATCCCAGGAAACAATATCATATGGGTCACGAGCCACTGTCAATAAGGAGTCCACTTCTCACACTGTGTCATTGATCAAGTCTACCCAGACATAACAAATAAATCCTGATCCCCAAGCATCCTGCAACATAGACCATTCTCGGATCTCTTCTTCATACACCTCAGCCAACGCAAGGTCGGCCTCATAAATCACTTCCTGAACTGTTGGTTTGGCAAACCAGTGTAGGCGAAGCGGCCACTGGTGGTGGCGGCAATGGCGGGCTCTTCTCAACGCGGCAGTGGGCGGCGGGGAAGGGCGTAAAGAGCTGCAGCTGTCCAAGGGGGGTTGCGAGGTGGCTCTCCGGTGGCACAAGGAAAGGGTGGGTAGCGCAAGTGTTGTTAGAGGCTCCGACAGTTAGGGCTTTGGAAGAGGGGGCTGGTCGCGGTGGGGGTGTCGACTGTGCACGGGAAAGAGAAGGACGGGAAGGAAGCAAGGGCAGGTAAGGTGATGCGAGAGGGGGAGTGGCTTAGTGACGAGGAAGAAGAAGGAAGAGGGAAGGATGAAAAGATGATGGCCGGGGTTTAGACGACCACAGCAGCACTGAACAGTGGCAGCAGCAACGCAGATTGGATCTCGGCTCCATAGGAGAAGCCGATACCGACTCTGATACCAAATTGATGCGAAACAAATTGGGAGGACGGGGAAGAAGGATAGGAGGTGGAAGTGTAGGCTTCGCGCCCTCGCCTTCGTAGGGACCACCTAGGGTTTGCCTCTTCTCAATGCACTCTCAACTCCATCACAGAAAAGAAAAATTTCTGTAAAAATCGTACATAAAATTCTTCATTAATTAGAAAAGATGGATTATAATACTATTTATAGGAGTTAGGCTAACCCTAACCCCAACATGACCTTTATAGATGAAAATGCCCCTAAACTCAAGAAAATAGTGCAAAAATCGCACCAAAAATTACACAAAAATAAAAAGACAAGAACTTCGCTCCAAATGAGCCCCAATAAAATTTACAAAAATTAGAGACTTAATCCTACAACTTTAAATTACTAGACCTGAGTCAAATAAAGACAAAATACATAATAAAAAATGAAAAGGACGCTAATATGACTCTGATCGTCATTCGTGTAAATAGTGCCACCGTATGAAACGCCAATCAAGTCTATCGTCCAATGTCTCGAGTCTCGCTCCGCATCATCTGCCCTTTCTAGCCCTTGTTGGGTATTTCGGCAACTTTGGACCCTTTCTGGGTATATTTGTGATATCCTAACAGCTTGGAGCACTCCTGCTCTTTCTTGACTTTTCAGGGATTTTGTGCCATTTCTTGACTTCCTCGAATATTTCTGTCATTTCTTGACAATCTAGGACATTTATGTCATTTCTTAACAATCTGGGGGCATTTATGTCATTTCTTGACAATCTGGGACATATTTGCTGACGTGCACAAGTCTTTATGCTTGAATTTTCTTAGTCGCCCCTTTGATATTTGATCTCATTCGTGAATTCATTTCCTAAAATGTCCCTTAGGGTGTACCCAATGCACGAGGCTCCTGTCAGCACGGGGCCTGGGGAGGGACGATGTACGCAGCCTTACCTCGGCAAAGTCGAGAGGTTGTCTCCTTGATTCGAACCCATGACCTCCAGGTCACGCAAGGGCAACCTTACCGATACTCCTAAGTCCGCCCTCCTACCCTTAGGACTTTAGGAATTATTTCACATAGGAGCACATATGTAATAAACCCCCCTTTCATGTAAGATGTGTAGTCCCGAGCACAAAAACAAGACCACTTCCAGACTCGGGCAATTCTTCCTTGGGTTGATGTCTCCTTCCTTCATGCTTGGTCCTTAGTGGATGTCTCCCTCGGGCCTTGGTCCTTAGTGGACGTCTTCCTTAGGAGTTAGGCCTTGGTCCTTGGTGGACGCTTCCCCTTGGGTGCTTGGTCCTTAGTGGATGTCTCTCTCGGGCCTTGGTCCTTAGAGGATGCTTCCGTCCTCTTGGATGCCAAGTGCCATTTTTGCCCACCGCAAGGTATTTTTGAAATATTTGGCAGATCCGGGTATTTTGTAATTCCTTGGACATTCCAGAAAGGGCCCTTATGGAGGGGCATCTTTCTAATTTCAGATTTGCAGAGAACACCCTTGTGATAAGGGCATATTTGCAATTCTGATTTTCAAAAAATATTCCATGCAAGGGCATATCGGTAATTCTGATTTTCAGATTGCATCTGCACCAGGGCATCTTTGTAATTTCATATTTCTAGAATGTATTGCACATGGTAGGGACATATTCACAATTCTCTGCTTCTTTTCCCCATGGTACCCAGGCAGGGGTACATCTGTAATTCCCAAATCCTTGCTGATCACATTTGATGCATGGACTGATTCAATTTCTGATCCCTTGGGAACAAATGCACAATTTTCCTTTTTCTCAGAACTTCATAATGCACATAGGCCAGAATATTTGCTCAACATTTGATTTTTTTTTCAATTACAAAATGCACAAGGATTTCTTGAGACTGCTAAAGGAGAATGCACAAGGATACACCAGAACACCATGCACAGTGCACCCTTGGATCCCCTTGCACAGACTTCTTTTTCCCTTGTTTGATGCTTTGTTGATGTCCCCTTGCACAGAATTTGTTTAGCCCTCCCAAGAGAATGCACAAGAACACCCAAGACCGCTTGCGCAGGCCATTCCTCCTGTTGCTTGATGCTTCCTCCTTCTCAAGAAAGAAAGGAGTCTTCAGCCTCCCTTGCGCAGGTTCCTCCAAGGCTCCAAGTGGGGAGATGCCAAGTGAGAAAGTTCTCCCTTGTATATTCTTATCCTTCTTAATCCTTGATGGATGCGTAAGGAATTCCCTGCATGTTTTCAAAGCCTTGGAAATTTCTGAGACTTTGCATTATTTTGCCAAGGCACAAGGACTTTTCTTCCTCAAAGGGGTGTTTATGTATACACACCCATAATTGAGGGTCTTCTTTACAAGAACATCAAGACTTGAAGAAAGGAAAGCTCGAGTCTTCAAGCTCCTGCACCTTCAAGCCTCCAGGCCTTCAAGAAAAACCTCAAGACACCTTGCTCCTTGCACCTCCTTGGTGGGTGCTCCATGAAGTCAGTCCCCCCTCTCCCATGGGGAAGGTCTCCTATTTATAGGAGTTGGGAGGAGATGCTTAGGGGAGGTGAAAGGGGTTTCTTCTTTTAAACATTTTAGCCCCTCCGGGCTTGAAAGGAGGAGGGGCATAAGTGGAAAAGAGAAAAAAGCAAAATCAAATTTGGACATTTTAGTCCCTCCAGGTTTGAAAGGAGAAGGGAGATAACAGAAAAAGGGAGAAAGAGGGTTAAATTTGGACACTTTAGTTCCTCCGGGCATTGGGGCCCAAACCCCAATCCATCCGAACATGACAAGGAGGCTAGGGCGCCCCCCTTAGTCCATCCGGGCATGGCAAGGACCTAGGGGAACCCCCCCCCCCTAGCATCAGGGACCCAGGGGAGCCCCCCCGGGCATCAGGGACCCAGGGGAGTCCCCTCGGGCATCAAGGGGTCCAGGGGAATCCCCCCTGGCATCAGGGAGACCCCTGGGATCCCTCCCGGCAACAGGGATTCCCCCTCTTTTCTTTTCTTTTCTTCCTTTCCTTTATTTTTGGACATTTTCAGGGTACAACACCTAACCAAATTACATCACAATTAGTTAGCTGTTCACCGCTACAGTTAGAAGTTTAACTAACAGAAATGCACCCCCCATTTGCTTGCTTTGAGGTACCATGCTGACTACAATTTATTTTGTTGTTAAACCTCTATAGTCATTGGGTTTTCACAATATAGTTTTTTTTTGAAGTGGATGATACCACGTTGTATTATAAAACAAAAAGGGGATGGATAAGTGTGAGAATGAAACCCAGTATAGAGGCCCTATACAAAGGACACGCTGAGCAAGTGTGAAAGAGATAGTCCCCACTCAAAAAGGACAAAAAAATAAGAGGCATTGACAGCCAGATTACAAGAGGTAGCAGCCCATTCAAGAACATGTTTACAAACAAATGAACCCACAGCATCTGGGGATCTAGCTTCCCTCTTAAAGATTCTAGCATTTCTTTCCATCCAAAGAACCCAAAGGTAGCATGCAGAACCAGCCACCAGACCACCATCTCTCCCCTAGAAGCCCACCTCCTATGCCAGGTGGACAACAAGGCAGAAACAGCAAAAGGAAGACTGGCCAACTGATGGAGCTTAGAGAGGATATAGGCCCACACCTCCTCAGAGAAAGAGCATCCCAAGAAGAGATGATCAAGCGACTCTTCCTCAGTCCCACACAAGTAGCAAGAGGTACGAATAACTGGTAGGAAAAGCCGTAGGATGTCCCTAGTAGGCAGTCTAGCATGGGAGATTCTCCAAATATGCAGCTTCACCTTAAGCAGGCTTCTCAGATTCCAAATAGCAGGAGACAGTGAATACAGACACTCCTGAAAGGCAATGCGGGAGTAGGCTGAGGCACGGAGAAATTAAGGCTTATGTCCGAAAGCCAAATCCAAGAGTCATCAGCTGATGGGGAGGGATGGCAATCTTGGATCAGAGAGAGGAGGGCGATGAAACAAGAAATCTCTTCTTCCTGGAAGTCTCTCCTAAATGACAGAAGCCAAAAGCCGCAAGAGGGAGAGGTCACAAAACACTGGCACATTGAAGCACCAGGCTCCAAGGCAATCCTGAAGAGGTGGAGAAATCGTTCAGGTAGGGTGAGGCTCCCACACCAACGGTGCAGCCAAAAGAAGATGGAAAGTCCATCACCCAGCCAAATAGAGGTGGAGGAACGAAGGACATCAACGGTGAAGAATGCCTCACCACTTGCAAAGAAGAGACAAATTGAAATCCCTAATATTCTTGATTCCCAACCCGCCAGATTTTTTACTAGTGCAAATTCTCCCCCAAGAAATATCATGCCAACATCTACCAGGCTCTGAAATACCACACCAGAAAAACCTCCTCTAAATAGCTTCAAGTTTCAGCCCAACCTGAATGGGAACCCTGAAGGCAGAGAGAACATAGACCAGCAAACTTTAAAGAACCACCTTGCATAGCACTAGTCTTCCGCCATAAGATAATAACCTCCCCTTCCAGCCAGCCAAGCTAGTGTTAAAAGAGTGCACAACTCAGTCCCAATCCCCACAGCACAGGGTCTCAAGGAAGAGAGGGAGCCATGGTTTGCCATCTCTTACAAGATGTCCGAGATCTCTCTCTCCAAAGGTCGCGAGAAACGAAGCCCTCAAGACCGAGATCTTCCCCCCCCCCCCGGGTTCCTCCTTGCTCTCTCTCTCTCTCCCCAATCTCTCTCTGTCTCTCCCTCTCCCCCGGACTATATCTGCCTCTCCCTCTTGGACACTCTCCCTCGGACTCTCTCTCTCTCTCTGTGAGAGAAAGGGAGGCAGAGAGGGGGGAGACAAAGATACATGTACCATTTTTATGATTTTTAATGTATTCTTCAATTTGTGATTCATGTACCATTTTATGTATCACTTTTTGGTGTAACTTTTGATGTATATCGACATTAGTGCATGTGATTTGTTACTATTATCATTACTCTTTACTTTGTAAAATTAAGTTGTCAATTAGAAAAATATGTTGTGAAATTGAGTGGTTAGAAAAAAAATAACATTTTCTTAAAAATAGGCTATATATATATATATATATGAAAAAAATTCTGAAATCACCGAACCCGATCTCCCGAGATTTTTTCGAGATCTCTTCTCTTCCGCCTTTTTGAGACGGAACCGACATTCGAGATAGAAAATCTTGGAGGGAGCCCCAAATAGGAGATGGAAAATGCCGCAATACCCACCTTAAGATGGTTGACGCCCTCTAAAGAGACAAATCATCCATGTTGATCCCTAGCACTTCAACTCCTATCGAAGTTGACCTTAAAGCCACTGACCTCCTCCAGAAACTCGAGCATCAATCTAATAAGAAACAGCTATGACTTTAAGAACAAAAAAAAAATGGTATCATTTGCATATTGAAGGAGAGAGATCTACAGACCATCACCAGAAGCCTGGAAGCCTAAAATCCAGCCTAGGGCTTGAGCCCTCTGCCAAAAGGAGCTGAGCAGCTGAGCCACAAGGAGGAAAAGCTGGGAGGAGGATCTCCCTGCCTCAACCCTTTGCCACCATGAAAGGAGAAGGAAGGGACCCCATTAACAAGCATCGCAAAGGAAGTTGAGAAAACATAGGATCTAACCCACGAGATCCACCGATCATCAAAACCCACGACTTCCATAACCCTAATGAGACAACTCCACTGAACCCTATCGTAGGCTTTCTCAAAATCAAGTTTGGCAATAAACCCATGACTTCCATAACTCTAAAAAGGCAACTCCAGCTATGAATGCATTCATAGGCCAACAAAAAGTTTTCCTGGATATGCCTCCCCCAAATAAAAGCCCCCTATGCGTCCCCAATCACTTTGAGGATAACAAAGTCAAGCTTGATAGCAAGGACTTTGGCAATGATCTTGTAGAGATCATTAAGCAAGCCGATGGGCCTATAGTCTTGAACTCTATCAAACTTCTTAGGGATCAAGACTAAGAAAGTCTTGTTGACCCCATGATAATGGGCTCTCCCCTGCTAAAACTCCAGCACTGCCTCAAGGGCGTCAATCTTGATCACCTCCCAGCAGTGTGGAAGAAGGGCAAGGGGCCTTGTCCCCAGCAAGGGCAAAGACAGAACCCCGAATCTCATCCTCGGAGAAGAGGGAAGACAGAAAGGAAGAGTCCTCAACCAAGACCCGAGGAAGAGAGCCATCCAGTAGAGATGGCAGCCAACTCTCCTCCTCCGAGAAGAGCTCGGAGTAGAAAGTGGAGACCTGCTGAAGAACAGCCTCCTCACGGGAGAAGATAGTGTACCCAACTCAGAGACTCCTGATACAATTGATTTTACTCTTGCAAGAAACCAATCTGTGAAAGTAAGCAATGCTGTTATCCCCTTCTTTAATCCACCTCTCCCTCCATCTTTGCTTCCAATAGATTCTTCCTTAACCAAAATATCCTCATAGTGGGCTATAAGCTAAAGTTTGAGTTGCTTGTCCACCTCATCCAGTGGACCTACTTCCTCTAGCATATCCAAGGCTTGAATATAGTCTAGGACCTTGTCTTTGGCTTCCTTCCACAGGATAGACCTAGAGGCCCCCTAATGGACGAGTTCTCGGGCAAGTCTTTTCAACTTGAGAGCAACATTTCCCATAGTAGAAGGGGAGGATGTGGGGTGCTCCCACACATTCCGGACCATTTGAAGGAAGCCCTCATTACGGAGCCAAAACTTCTCAAACCTAAAAATGTGCCTCTTCATCCTAACCGAGCTAGTATTGAGCAAGATGGGCTTGTGGTCAAAGGTGAGGTGATCCAGGCAAGAGGCCTCCAAAAGTGGGAAATGGTCCTCTCAATCCACTGAAACCAAAAAACGGTCCAATCTGGAGTAAACCGAGTCCTGCCAGAAGTTGGACCAAGTGAATGGGGAATTCAAGGTAGGCACATCAATCAAAGCAACATCAGCAACAAAATCCCGAAAATCCTCCATCTCTACCAAGTTAACATTCCCACAGGATCTCTCCCAAGAAGCAGTCACCACATTAAAGTCACCAATACACAAGGAGGTCTCCCCAATTGACAATTCCAAAGAAGCAACTTGTCCCAAAAAAGCTTCTTCTCTTCCCTCCCCTGAGGACCATAGACTCCATCAGTCCGACAATAGACCATCTTTGACATTCTGAAAGGTGATGGGGATGGTGTGGGGTCCTCCAAACGAAGGTTTGGAAGCTCTACCACCTTATATTCATTCCAAAATATAAAGCCCCCAAACCTACCCGTCATCAGGGAGGCAACCCCCTTAGCAAGGTAGTGTCCCCCTAGCTCCCTCAAAATATCCTCCCTGTCCCCTTCATCCTTCGTCTCTTGAATACATCACATCCACCTTACATATTCTGATCAAGCCCTCCACTAGTCACCTTTTAACCCGCCCGCCAATGCCTCTAATATTCTAGGATACGATCCTCATGAGGAAACTCCTTGGTCATCCCCTCCTTTACCCCTCGTGTCACAACCCTTCCGAGAGGATTTCTCCCCCTTTGCTACCCTGACCACATACATTTGCCACCTCTTCTTGATTTTGGCAAAAACACCCCTAATATCCCTCTCCAATCCCTCGCAAGAAACCCCTAAGCTCTTTGCAACCTCATGTACTCATCACCCATCAACTGCTCAATGGACGATACAATTCGGTGCACTTTCACCTTGCCTAAACCACCATCTCCTTCTTGAGAAGTCTCTCTAGCAGAGGGTCCATCCGATAGAGGGACTACACCCCATCCCAAGCCATCAACAACCGATTCCTTCAGCAAATATGACACAACCACAAGGTCAAGAGCAGGGAACCCTTGAACTTCACCGAGGATGGGAAAGACAAAGCCCCCAGAGAGAGCCGAACCTGATGAGAGCCTGAGACGATGCTGGACAAGAGCAAGACATGGCAAAGAGAAGTCCACCGCCACTGGCAAAGGGGAGAGGTGGACAGTCAAAGTGGTGGGGCACCCCGAATCCGGGCATCGAGAGAGAGGCCCCTAACCTGAGATGGGGGGCAAAGCGTCCAAAGACGAGGGAGCAGAGGGCGCATCCACTGAAGCCCCCGAAGAGGGGCACCAGCAAGTTGGCTCAAAGGCCAGGCCGAAGTCACCAGCAATGCAAAGAGGAGCCAAGGGAGGGGAGGGGGGACGAGGGAGGTTACTATAGGCCAACCCCCGAAGGAGCTCTACAACAGAACCAGGTCGGGTGAGGAAGAACATGGGAGGCAAGTACGGTTGACCTGAAATTCAATCCGACACGAGCACCGGTTGAAACAAGTAAGTCACCAATAGAAGGCCGGTTACCCGACGGTCCCTGCCCGACCAGTTCACCAACCCAAAGGCCAATCGAAGAGGTCCCCTGCCCAAGGATGCCCAGGTCCAGCCCATCTCCCGAACGACAAAACTATTCAAAATTTGAAAAGTTCCAATCCACTGCACCAACCAAAGAAGCTGCTAACAGATGGTCCAAGGGACCATCATCTTCAACATCTAAACATGAAAGCATGCCCCCTAGCAGAACCCATCGGTCATACAGGCAAAGGGGCACCCGAGCCCCCTCAACCAAGATCACTACCGTCAGCACAGCATCGATAAACCAGAGACAGATGGGCACCTCGACAAAGAGCAGGGCACCAGTATGGATCCAACTGAAGGCACCAGTCTACAATGCCCCGGAAGAGTCCAGAAGATGGGCCAATGCTTCCTTCCCCATCAAGAGCACCGGCAGACCAACTATGGAGAGCCACAAATCCGGGTAGGCTCCGTTCATTTCTGGCCAAACAGACAGGGAGACCAAGGCATCACCCACCTGCAGCTGACCAAGCTCTACTGCCAAGGAAGCAAGGTCCTCAGAGAAGGCAACAATGAGGAAAGAGACTCTAGAGAGTTGGTGGACCACCGTACCGGCTACCCCAAACCGGTCCATGGAACGCCTAAGCAGGGAAGCTAGGAGGCACCTACTTTGCAGGTCCTGCCCTTTGCTCAGCAACAGAGGAGGAAAGATGTCCACCAAGGCCTCCAGCGAGTAACTGACCACCCTCCCAAAACAAGCCCCATATGGCTGAACAACCAGGTGGGTGGAACTTGAGACCACCTGACCATAGGTCCGAGATCCATGGGAGACCAGGGGGGAACCAAAGAGGTTCCTCTGTTTCCTCACACTGCAGTCCCTCTGCAGGTGCCCGAAGTCGTTGCACCCCCGACATCGAACAGGAAGACGACAAGACAGCTAAAGTGACCACGTTGGAGACAACAGAAACAGAGAGGGCCCCACGGCTGGAAGGCGAGGAACACCTGCTGCAGGAGTCGGACAAAAGGACCACCAGCCCCTAGAGAAGTGGAGGCGGTCGGCGTCGAGCCAAAGGGACCGCAGCGCTGCGCTAGCCATCATTGAAGAATGTGTGCCGGGTTTCTGCAAAAGAGTTAGAATCATTACACCTCCTCATTTTGAAAGTAGATTTTGGGTTGATCTTGGTGTGTGCATTTAGAAGTGGACGGTGACGCAATTTTCTAAAGCAGATTGTACAAGAAATTTCAATGTCAAAAAGAAATGGAGATGAACAATATAGTATCAGTGTACTCAGAAAATCCCACCATACAAAACATGCAATCCACACGAAAATGGTCACAAACACACTATTCATACCAAGAATTAAAGATTGCCAACTCCGTCACCCTGCATACAAGCATTGACATTCCTCACTCGGGATGAATAAAGTTGAACACCCTTTCAAGGGCCCTACTGTCTGCTGAAAATCAGGCTGTTTCTTATCCCCTCCCCCCCCCCCAACCCCCCATTCGAACACAATGGTGTAAAAGCTGTATGGCTGATGAAATGTGGAGGTGGGGAGATCAAAAGAAGGTTTAACTAACCATGAAGTAAATCAGACAGGAAGATTTTCAAATAAACATCAAGCAGAATCTGGTAGCCATTACAAGACCCTGAAGAAGATCCCCCTTGGAGGATCAGAATATCTAGTAAAAACATAATTCAGGTAAAAAGTACATAGTGATAGTTGCATATCAACTATCTGGATTAATGATCCATTCACATCCATCCCAAGATCTAAAATAGGGTCCACAGACTGAAAGATTGCAATTCCAACTGAAAACAAGTATGACTAGAAAATTGTGATTAAAAGTATCAATTAACTTTATGCCAGATACCTGCGCCAGGTGAGCCCATCCTTCAAGGAAACTCTCATCAATTTTTATAGATTTAAGATGTGCTTCTTCAGCTTTACTATATTCACCAAGTGCTGATAGTGCCAAACCCTACAAGAAAAGGGGGGTGAACTTTTTGCACTAGCAATAGCATTCTACCAAAAATGGCTGTCAAACCTAATCAATCATTGTGGATTGTAAACTAAATGACTTACTAGGTATGTGTAAGCAGATTTGTTATACTTATCATGCAAAACACACGACGAGAGATCTTCTACTGCAGCATTATAATCCTTAAACTTGAAATTGACAATCCCTGCGATTTTTTTGGTGAGATATCAGTAATTAGTATATTGTCTTTGAAAGTGGATAGTACCATCATCCATTAACAAGGGGAAAAAAATTAAACATGGTATATTTTGGCATTTGCTTCTGCTATCAGGAACTGTCATTTTGTATTCATAATTTCTCTCTCTCTCTCTCTCACACACACACACACACACAGAGGATCGGATCGGGCCCCTGGATTGGGTATGCCCAATCCCAATCCAGATCCGCTGATCCAAGGGAACTGAGCCAATCCACAAACAAAATTAATTAATTACATAAGAGGTTTACATAAATAAAAAGTATATCCATAAACTAAAAATGTATTTACACAAATAAAAATGTAAAGACATTTTTATCTCTTTTAATCAAACCCTAAAAGGCTAGGATTGGCCAATACACAAAAGAACAAACCGATTTTGGTCCAATTCGGACCAAGTCAATCAATTTTTAATTGTTTCTTTCAATCTTTTAAATTTTTCAGATTGGAATCAGCTTAGGGGTCAGAATCAGATTGGCCCCTCCCGATCCTGAGCCGAATCGGCCGATTCTGCATTCCATGCTCCCTTCCCCTCCCCTCCCTCCCTCCCTCCCTCCCTCCCTCCATGACATATTTCTTCCCTTCTTTCAGTACATTCTTTGGAAATTCTCTCCCTTCTCTCTTCTCTCTACTTCTTTTTAGCTTTTACTTTTCTTCTATGTGCCTCTTCTAAGGGATTTTACAAACTATTCACTACAAGTTAAACTAATTCCATATTTATCCCCATAATCATAATATTTAAAATAAAACCCATCAATTCTTCATCATTCAAGAAACGTCCTTCCTATCAATAGATGTTAAGAAAAAGCATCATACACAAGAGTATTCCTTCTTTTTAAGTAAATAACAAGTTTATCCTTAAATAATCTGAAAAATAGCTTCCCTCCCCACCCAGAATGCTCTCTCCACCTCCTCTCCACCCCCAAAATGGTGAATCCCATCTGGCCGAGTATCACAACAAGACTAGAGTCACGCCACTGCTAACAGTGTCAATCACCCTTGCTGCCCGCCACAATCATTCCCGCTCAATGCAGAATAAGGGATCATCAACAATGCCCTTCAGGACATCAGAGTTCTTCCCCATGGAAAGTTCGTCACCCCCATCCCCACTACCAGTAGAACACCTCCTTGGCAATGTCTGACTAGAACCCAGAGAGTCAGTGGCAGTCCATCACACAATGTTGCTTGGAGTCTAGACAGTCGTGACAATGGGAATGTCGCAGCCCCAATCCCACCTGATGCTGCTGCTCCCTGGATCACAACAACAATGACAGCTACTGCCCCTAGCCTCCCACCCATCTCAGACTCTCTCCCTCTCTCCGACATAGTTGCACGCATCAGACAAGAATCAGGCTTCTTTTGATGACTAAGGAACTCTGTTCCTCGGCCATTCTTCTCCTTTTTGTCCTCAAACATTTTGCAATGCTCGCCGCCATTCTGTCACTTCTCAGATCGCTGTGGACGCACTTTTTGTTTAAATCTTTTTGCTCTATTAGTTTATCGGTTTTGTTAGGGTTTATTAAGTGCGTGGGCGTGCCAGTCACAAAATGACTATTTGTTCGGACTTCATAGAAACCCATGGTGCGCTCGATCTGACTCAGTCAGACGATTGTGTGATTCGGGTCGGGACTGAGACCCGTTGTGCCATAAAGGTCACAACGTCATTTACATCCCCTCGGAGAGGGGAATACCTTTGATTAATTGCCGGAAATAAGGGCTCCACGACCGAAAGAAATACTAATTGATGCAGAAAGAAATAGGTAGTCGGGCTGTGCAGTAAGCCCGTGGCGGGGGCATGAACACTCGGACTGTGTCAGTCACCAGTGGACCATTCCATATTTGGACAAAAGTCCGTACGGAAAACAAGACGGTAACGGAGACGAATCCGTGCCGATGTTTGCCAGGGGGATGGCAATTTTAATGCAAAGCAGGGGGCTCGGATCCCGACGAGAGAGGGGACCTCGACGAGATGTTGGCCTGGAACGAGGTCGGGCGGTAACCATGACGGAAGGGATGACTCCCGATGGTGAAGCCCGACCCCCGAGGGCGTCATTAATATTCCCGAGCCCGGGGTCCGAGGGAGACAGGCCGTATTGTTTTATTCATTATTGTCGCTATCGTTTATTGTCGTCATTTATTCATTATTGTCATCATTTGTTTGTTAACCCCTTTTTATCACCCGTGAACCGTGAGCTTTTCCTTAGTCTATTGTATCCCTTTTAATTATCTATTTCTTTCTCATTTGTCTTTCTTTCATTCTTGCAATTTTTATGATTATCAGGTATATTTCCCTCTCTTTTTTTATTGTTATTATGTATATATATTTTTTTCGTGGGGTTGGAGGAAGGATGGAGTGCACCGCTGGAGAGTGAAGAGTGTGCCGTTAGGGGGGATTGAGGAGTGTACCGCTGGAAGGTCTAGGAGTGTACCGCTGAACACAAGAGGGAAGCCGGGGTGTACTGCTGAAGGCAGGCGAAGGTGTACCGCTGAACGGAGTAGGCTAGGGTGTACCGCTGGAAGGTCTAGGAATGTGCCGCTGAAAGCACTAGGGGAGCTGGGTGTACCGCTGGAAGGTCTAGGAGTGTACCGCTGAACACGAGGGAAGCTGGGGTGTACCGCTAAAGGCAGGCGAAGGTGTACCGCTGAACGGAGTAGGCTAGGGAGATATGTTGAGAGTGCAAGGGGCTTGAGATGGGGCTGATGAGGAGTAGGTCAAAGAGGTAGGGGCGTACCGCTGGCGGGCCAAGGGAGAGTGCACCTCTGGTAGGATTTGAGTTGAGAATGAAGGATTAAGGTAGGTAGGGTGAAGTTCAGATGAGTGGGGCCAAAGTTCATAAGAAGGCCCCTTGCTCATGCAATTCTGATGGAGAATCTCAAAGGATCAACTTTCAATCTTTCTGTCATGGGATTGAGTCCCAAGTCATATTCAATAGTGCAGTTCTTTGAGTCTTGTTCAGTCCAATTTCTTGAGCCTTGAATAGTTCCTTTAGTTGATTAGAATGCTTTATTGTTGTTAGTTTCATTTGTTTGTTGCTTCCTTTTGTCTTTTAACTTATTGTTATTTCTGACAAAAATTTGGCAACATCTCCCCTTGACCCGGATGGTAAGGGAATACAAGAGACATGCCCACAGGGAGTGACATGAACCAACAACTGAGGTGTGTGCCTAAGCAGCCACCTTTGGGGAAATTTCGAAAAACTCGGAGAAAACGCCGAACGGGAAACCAGTAGACCGATACAAGCTATGCGTGCACCGGAGAAGTGATAGCCAAGGTATGCCGGGCTGGCAGTCCAAGGGTGTGCCGGTGGAGGCATGGCCAAGGTGTGTGTCGCTGAGCAGGCCAACAGGGGAGGTGTGCCGCTAAGCAGGCCAAGGGTGGAGTGTGCCGCTGGGCAAACCCAGAGAGGTGTACCGTTGGGCGAACAAAAGGAGGTGTGCCGTTGGGCAAACAAAAGGAAGTGTGCCGTTGAGCAAACCAAAGAGGGAGTGTGCCGTTGGAAGGCTTGAGTGGTAGGATGACTGGGAGGCTTGAATGTGTGGGTGTATACCACTGGTTCCAAAGGAGGGCAAAGGAGGATGCTCTGGGCACTGAGTGGATCAAATGTGTTAAAAGGAGAGTGGGCTCCCACAGACCTGTATAGCGAAAATCAAGGGTCGTTATACTAAGGAAAGCCATAGGAGGGGGAAGAGGCCGGTTCTGCCCCATCAAACCAAGAGCAAAACCTATCAGTCAGGCAGGCCTCTGCAATGGGAAGTGAGATAAAGCAAGAAGTTGGAAGACCGGAGACGAACGCAAAAAACCCACAGACCAACGGTAAGAAGGAAACAACAAATGCAGCAAAAGAAGGCAAAGCCAAAAGGTGTTTCATTCATGACAAACTCAAAATGACAAAGATCATGGCCTGAAGGCCAAACATGATACAATACACCCAAACAAACGGAGGAGAGAAACGGGGAAGAGAAAGAAAGAAAAGTTTGGGGAGAGGGTTAGGATGAGGAGGGGTGATCGTTCCCTTCATTGCCATCCTTCCCCCTCCACTACACAGCACATTCTCTCTTTCTATTCGGGCTCTCCTCTACCTTCTTCTCTTCCTCTTCTTCTCCTATGCTGCTCTCTTCGAACGGGTTGTCTTCGCATGCCGTCCCCCTCTCTTCTTCTCTTCGTGGGGGCATTTTATAGGTGTGCCGTTGAAGGGGCAGACCTCATGATGGCACTGCCATCCGAGGTTGACTTCGGTCTCCTCAATGCCAGGTGAGGAT